>CM037846.1:10191352-10220444 GCA_021234535.1 Stichopus chloronotus
TGATTAAAACTAATTCATATATCATCTCAGAGAGTGCAATAGTGTTGCAAAACAGTTTGTGCAGTGTGGATGAATTACTACTTCAGTCTGTTACGCAAACAATGATGACAAACTGTAGGTGATCAACCATCTGTATATAGATGCTCCGTGTATATAGGGTGAAAATAAAGAGACTGGGGATCTTTGTTTAGCTGCCGGGACTTCGTCACCGATTCCATACACAGTGATAGACACAACAAGAATTTCATTTGTGTACACAGAAAGGAATGGAAATTAAAGGAAGATAGGTGCTTGTGATATATATAGATCGTACATGACTTTTTGTTAGGATAGGTGTGGCCAGGGAGTTGTTACTCGTTTATGATTGATTGCAGTCGTGTTTGGATCAACTGCTTTGGTAGATCTAGACACTAACGCAATGTTTAATCTCTTCTTGTTGGAGTAGGGGGGTAGATGAAGTGATAGAGGTCTACTCAAAAAAATGATGGAGGACACCCAGCAGTGACACCTCGTATTCTAAATTAAAACGTTGCATCAACGTGTATTACCGTGCAGTTTAAATTCCAGCCTGGATGTATTACAACATGTATAATTCCTTGGAACGTATTGGTATACAAAGACTCGAATCGATATGTATTGTCTACAGGGCCAGATTTACTGGGGCGAGGAGGCACAAAGTAATGAGCGGGCCTTTTCGACTGTAATCTTCACAAGACTACTGCAACTCAAGTTGTGCAAGGAAGGGAAAATGTTACGTTAACCCCCTCCCCCCCCCCCACACACACAAGGAATCAACTTAGCTGACAAGACAAACTTACATAACAAATGTTACCCCGGATGATCCCCCCCCAAAACTCTGCATCATTACATTCATTGTGTTGCATCTCCTTTGAAGTATGATACACCTTAAATCATGAACTTTGTGTCCTTTTTATTCCTCACAAAATTGCAATAATTTAATTTTGTGGGGTTTGCTTTAGTGGGGGGTCCTTGAGTACGTGCCCATGGCCCATGCTCAAATCCGGCCCTTTTCGCATATTGACTTAACATCGTCCCAGTGTTCGATGAATCTTTTACATTGTGATTATCACTTCTAAACGGCTCCAAGTTAATTGCATCACACAGGCCCATTCCTTCTTATTAACCGACTCTTGATTGTTTACAACATTTTGAAACTTCCAACTAGACAGGTTTACTTTACTTTTTACTTTACTTTGGCCCCAGCCCCATTATTTATCGTCATTAGATTTATGATTAAAATTATTACATTCATAGTGGTCAGATTATTAAAATTTTGGTTACAAAGTATCACTTTTATGGTGGGTCAGTCATTACATTTGTGGTTAAAAATTATTACATTTATTTTGGGTATTACACGTATCGCTAAAAATTATTACATTTACGGTGGGTGTTACATTTATGATGGTTGTTATTACATATACCGGTCACACATACATCACCTGCAGTAACGTTGCCGCCGGAATGATATGATAAACCGCTTTCAGTCCAGTTGTCAGGGCTAGGTATTGGATGAGAGGGGAACTCATGGGAATGTGGGACTTTTTTCTTTCTTCCTGTACACTGTTTACAATCCGAAGCAACATGATACAAGTTCTTTTAGCATACAAATATTAACTCTTCTCATGCTTGTAGCCAGACTTGGGGTAATCTTAATCAGTAATCATAATCGATCACAATCGAGTACCCTTTCCAAAGTAATCGTAATCGAGTACTTTCGCAAAAACTTAAAAGTAATTGTAATCGTAATCGATTACAACGGCAAAGTAATGGTAATCATGGTTTAATTATGATTACATTCAACTTAAATTTATATAAAAAAGTTCAATAGAAGTAGAAGCTATTTAAACATCATTTTCAGTGTTTGTTTCTTCTGCTAGTGGTGGCTACAGCTCAGTTTCCCGCTTTGTTGGATGCTCCAGCAGGGCAGTCTGAGTGATAACTGCTTGAGATTCACGTTCACCTCTTTGGTAAACTTTGTACTGTGTTGGTACAAGCAGGAATTTGATTACTTTCACATTTTGTCCACTCGTGAGCCATTCTACACAACTGGTTGACTTTATATGAAACACAAGTTTAATAAAACAATAGCTGTCAGCTTGATCAATTGAACAGCATGCTACTGGCCCCATAGTTCCCGTAGCTCCATGTGCCTTTTCGTTCTCCATACAAATTCGTCCTTTTTGACAATTTGCCATATATGCCCCTTTTTTTTTCCTGTTTTTTTTTTCTTTCCTGGTAGTCCAAGAATGGCGTGATTCCTGATATTGGCAGACAAGTTAAGCTGTACAGTCCATTGATGAGGACATGTTACTCCTTGTGGTTACTGGTGTCATTGGAGCACCATGGTATTTAATATGCACATCCCAAGTTGCTGCTGGTGTTGCCAACCCACATAGTGGATATGTTAGATGATGTTGTCCAAAATTTGAAAATGCCTGCATACGGTAGTATGTCAAAAGGTAAGAATAGAGGTATGGATCCAATTTGAGGTGGGGAGGGGGAATTTTCTGGGTTCAAAACCGCTCACCTTTTTGCCACAACAACATTACCAATATGCAACAATTAGCACAATTGGTATATCACTCTAGTAGAGGCACACTATTCCCATATCACATTGACACGTTGTTTTAAATAATCTGCCATGATTCCTTGTTGAGGAACCCCATTTCATGTGCCAGATCCCTAGCAGCAAAACTAGTAATTATGCCTCTGGCTTCACTTCAAGTATCTTGTCCCCCCCCCCTCCCCCACCCACCCACTCTGCACACAACCCATGCAATGCCTCTGGTTGTGAAGATTTCAAGAGAAAACTGCAAGTGACTACCGATTAATGCTGAGAAGAACAGTTTTCCATCAAAGAAAATATTTCCAGGAGCTTGCTTGTGGACTTTGGAAAAAAAAAAACCTCAGGGCATATAGAATTCTTGATTGTGAACAAAATTGAACAAAGGATAACATAAAATGCATTGCAGGTGAGATCCCTGGGTATCACAAATTTGAAAATTTAGCTTAAATTTATTCATGATGAAATTGTGAAAGAGAAATTTGTCAATCGGTCGATATTTTATGGATTTTCATGAAAATTGTTGCTACTTTCAACATTTAAATGATACATTCGGTCAATACCCCAAAATGTGTTTTCATGGCAAATAAAGGAGACCAGCATATTGGGAGTATATAGCTGTTGGGTCTATACAGTCAGTTCTTAAGTTGTCAGTTCTGTAGAAATGGTACTATAGCTCATATTGGCCTAGTTGATGCATGATCTACTATACCAATAGTGTTAAAAAGTATTGGTATGAAAAGCCCTAAAACCCACTATTTGCTATACAAAACACTGGCATTCCTATAAATTCCAATTTTGTGATGAAGAAAACTCCGTATATTTCCTCCTATAGTATGCATGCTTACAGGGCATTCTACAGCCTTGAATGCAACATATAAAGTGAAAATTAAGTTCATACTAGTTTCACTGATCTACATTAAGCTTACACGTGTATTGAGACAAGAGATACTACTCTTAGTGGCAGTTATTGTTCATTTTGATGCCTTACTGGTATTTATATGGTACTGTTCAATGTTACCTGTCTTGTATTAGACTTTTGAGAAATAAATCTTTAGTTTTCAACAGATTTCCAAGGGAGAGATGCAATCACACATTGAGTGCATCCATAAGTGATCACCCAGCACAGGTTTCAGTGAAGAGGTTCAACTTCACCTCCAGAAATGTTTGATAATGCAGATGTAAAATGGTGCCACTTACATACAGTTTTTGTTCTATTTGAAATGTCAGTAGTCTATTGTCAACTTTTTTTTTCAGGTGGACCAAGTTTTTTTTTTGCGAGGATGGGCGCATTGAACGGTGTTTTGTAGGGGGTGTTTCATTTAGTTGGCAGGTCCACCCTAAACTACTTTAATGTACGTATGCTAAATCAAAATGATGTTGGCCTTGAACAAATTAGAAGAAGACTGAGATAACTGGACTGTATCCCAGAGTTGTTGTATATCTTCTCTTCGCAGAAGACTAGAGATATACTTACATTGTAAGAAAACAATGTAATCATGATTGCAATCATGATTACATTGCAATGTAATTGTAATCGTAATCGATTACTTTAATTTTTGCTGTAATTGTAATCATAATCGTAATCGTAAAATCTGAAGCAATTGTAATCGATTACATTCAGATGTAATAGCCACAAGCCTGCTTGTAGCATACGTATCACTGACGACAAGTGTTCAGATGTTATGGCGTATACGCTGCATAAACCAACAGACGAATGCAGGCATGCGCGTGTACGAAACTAGACGACCCAAGTAACAGGCTGGTGGCCTTTTTTTTTCACAGGACGAGTGACGGAAAATAGATTTTTCATAAAAGTTTAAAATTGTTTCTAAATCAAGGTTAGGTTTACTTTACAGTGTTAGGGTGACGTCGCCAGCCATATCTGACCTGCTCTTTCATAGTCTTCAGTCAGAATTACCAAAGAGTAAAAAGAAAATCGTCATTTTTTAATTAGGGTGTGGTATCTTTACAAGAAGCTGATACGTCAATTAGCAGGACTTACCCTCATTCGTGCTGGAAAAAATGTACACAAGTTTGTAAGGCTTAAAGATCAAACGCGATCTCAAGCATAACCAGAGAAAAGGAAATAAGGCGTATAAATTACAGCACCATGCATGGCATGCGAAATAAAACAGCTTTTAATCGTTGTTATGATCATGCAGTCTCACTAATAGACCCCGGCAATAGCTCCATCTCATAAAAACATTATGCATGAGAAGAGGTACGGAGGATGAATCATTTGAAGTTTGGGTGGAGAAATTATTCTTTAGCAAAAAGATAAACGAATCTCTGAGAAAGTTTTTCCTTAAAAAGAAAGTTCCCGTCCTGTCTACAAGTTATTCTGAATAATCTTTCATTCTGTGTCCATAAATATTGATTTCAACGCTGTGAGTTTCTTCTGTAAAAGAAACTGCTTATTTACCTTTAAATCTAATGAATCAATGAAATTTTACTGTCTGGTAATATTATCATTCAATAGCTACTTCCACCCCCCCCCCCCAAAAAAATGGAAGTTTTATTTAATGGGATACATTAAATTGTTTTGTTTCTAATGTACTGACCATTCTTTAGTTGTCATACACATTTCATCCAATAAAAATGCATCTGAGCACTGACTTTCGTTGATGTTGCTACTTAAAGAAGACTGTAAATAACATTTGAATAATAACAAACAGAGTTACTCGCTGTGACTTTGATAAAGGAATGACTATACACCCCTTAACTCATAATGAATTATGTGAGTTTATGAAGTTCAACGTAATGTTGTCAAGCGAGATCACTGAGTTTTGCAATACAAACAGATTAATTCCACGAAAGTACAGTAAACCTAACACAGAGAATGGAATCACCAACGTTCGGCTGTCGAACGTGGAATGTATACCCCAAACACATACACGCTCATGTTATAATCGTCCACAAACGTCGGGGATGAATGCACATACCATCGCTCACTAAATTACAACATACCTGCTGAAGAAGACATAGGTGCCTCTTGTTAAAAGGGAGATATAGTCATACATCTACCTAGTTTGACTGGTTGAAAAATTAGAAACGTTTAAAATACTTCAGAGGGGTAATTAATTATTCAAACACGTTCAAGAGAGCAGTATTGGTAGACCAGGGAGCTGGCCGAGTGGCAGCTCCCATCATGGGTAGACGGACAAGTAACAGACTGTTGCCTGAGAAATTCCGGGCGATTCGGTTGGTTGCTACTAAGATGACGACAGGATTAATGTCATGCTAACTTCATTTCGGGGTTTAGGCTCCTTGTAAACATAGACGTAGACGATCAGCGTTTGTGTGTGCATGTGTTTGTGTTATATATAAGTATAACCTCTCTCTAAACCGAATTCATTCGGCGAGAGCAAACCTTATGCTGGGTTTGCCTAAAAATGTTGATGGACATGTCTTTAGATTGGGTCATAATGAGAAGTAAAATTGTTGATATTTTTTTCAAGTATGAGGAGCAATGGAGACTCAATCGGCCTAACAAATAACCAGCTAATTTCAAAGTAAACCTCATACAGAACGTTTTCGAGTAACGCATAGCCGATGATAGAATTTCTTCAATTCTTTATCTATGCACACCTTCATGTTATTACACTTAGTTGAGAATACACACCAACATCTAAATTTTAGAGGCTCAGTCATTGCCTCATTGGTCCATGGTGGTCCAATGGCGCCATGATTGGTCTATAATGTTGGCCCGAAGTAGACCTATCTATACGTGGTAGTCTATAGTGTAGCAAGTGCATTTGAAGAAGCAAACTCTGTTTTTTTTTTTAAATATGTCAGAGACATGCAATGTGATTATTTCACTTCTGTTTTGGGGGATTTCTCAGGTTTTGATCCACAGGTGTGGACATGTGAACGGTACAAACCGATTAATAGGGACTGACAGACACATAGAAAGGCAAATATACAGACAGTCCAACAAAGAGAAAGAAATAAAGGTAGAAGGATATGCAGAGTCCGACAAAAAACATCGCACAGTTATACATGAAAGACAAACAAATAGACAGACATACATACATACATACTGCCGAACATACAGACGAATAGAAAGACATGCATATGAACTCACGTCATGGTATACAGACAAATATGCAGACATGCAGAAAAGTAGACAGATATTCAGACATGCAGACACCCACAGTAGTAGACAGCGAGACATACATAGGCAGATATATTAGGACACCTTCAATGATGTGTGTCATGCTGAACATTTATGCGGAGGTATGTAATTAGGTTACACATAATGTACCTAGGCAAGGGAGGCGCGTTCCAGCTACATGATCGGATGAGTCATAAAATTATTTACTCAGCCTAACCCTTACTGAAGGAAAAAACATCAACATTATCCCAAGCCCCCCCCCCCCCCCGCCGTTGTCCTCTCTAACACCACCACTCTCATAGTTAACCTTGTTTTTGTTTCTGTCCTGCATTTCTGAGTTGCTATGCATTTACCAGCAATATTCATATCATGGTTTTGACTTTGCTAATCCTTAATCATCAGTCTTAATTCTTCTTCAAGTGTGATGGGTGAAGAAATTACATCTCCTTTTTTATTTGCTTTCCTCCTGCTTAAGTTCAGTTGGCCTAGTTGCATTTTTCAGACGAATGACTGAAGTATATTTCTGTCTCTCCTATGGAGGCAATTTTCAAATGCTGTCTGTATTACCTTCGGTATGAGTTAATGCACTATTATCTTCTTTTCGTCTTGCAAATGGCAAAGGGAGAACAAAAAGGATATGTAAATGCAATTCTTCATGTAGCTATGACTACCTGTTAGAACTATGTGCTTGTCCATCACTCTCTGAAAATTTCAAAAGTGACTGTCAATTTAGCCTAATGACAACTTCGTAGGTTTATTTTGAAAGGTGCACATATAGAAGTAATCTACAATCATCTAGATATGAAAACCGCGATTTGATGAGGGCATTACATTAGAGTCCAAGGCAATAGAGTCACCTACGTTGACAGAAATCCTCATGAAGAATGTATCACGTGATTACATACATTTACTATTTTGTTGTCTTTCAAATACATATATAGATCTTGAGCCACTGTTAATTCTTAGAATGAGCTTAATCTCTTCAGATTTCCTGTGGTCGTCGTCCCTAGGTTTTTTGAGCGAGTTCTACCAGGTCCAAGAATGAACGTCGAATTTTGTTACTTTTTACTTAGATCTCTGAGGATGGGGTATGACCTCGAAATATTAGATCATTTATTTTCATATATATATATATATATATATATATATATATATATATATATATATATATATATATATATATATATATATATATATATATAGGCCTATATATATAGGCCTATATATATAGGCCTATATATATAGGCCTATATATATAGGCCTACATATAGGCCTATATAGAGGCCTATATAGAGTTTGAGAATAGATTGTTTCTTTCAGTAACTCTCCAGTGGATGGAATAATGTGTGTTTTGTTCTTTAAGACTTCAGATACACAGATATAAATATTCGTCTAAATTACTCTCACTTATAAAAAAGCCTCATTCTTATACATGGATGTAAAGTGTAAAAACTTTAACGGAAGTGGTTTGTCAATCTGTATTGTATTACTGGCGCTTTTGCCCTGGACGCCTTTCAGTTTTCAAAGCAATACCTGTAAGTATTCGTTATAATTTATCATACATTTAACATTTAAGACGCGATCGACTTTTTCATGGGCCAGAGCTTGCTCTATATATATATTCCAGTGTAGCCTTGATTATCCAAACGTTATTCATTTATATAGGCCTCAATAATCGTAAATTTGGTTCGAAAATCAAACGGAAATCTTTAAGAATAAAATGTAACTTAATCTACTTCACGAGATCGTTTACGAGGGGACAAAATCCAGACCTCGAATTTATCTTTCGAAATTAGGAGACAAACGTTTAGACTCCTTGAGTTAGCTGTTGAAGGTTTTTCGTGAGTAACATTGTAAGGAGGTTGCTCAACTTCGATGACGGACCAAAATACAGTAATTAAGAGGAACGTAGGGTATTTTATCAGTCTGAATGCCTGTTTGCAGTTGGTCTAAAATTTGTTGTTTTCAGAGAGAATAACATTCTGACTATTTACTCTCAGCTTTTATAATTCCAAATGTGGCGATTATACTGCTCATGTAAGATTTTATAGCTTTATCCTAAAAAGTGAGTAATTACTACGTAAACCATACGTAGCCTACCCCACATTTTGAGGGCACGAATAAAGTAACATGATCTGCCATTCCACATTAAATGGTAGGATTTACGTAGAAAGAAGTAGGCCCTACTTCGAAACACGGCATTTGCCTACATAATCTTACCAGACGAAGAGAAGGAAAAGAGAGGCAATCCATTGAATAAAATTTTTAATATGTTTAATTTGTGATCACATATATTTTGAGAAAATCATCCCGTCTTAGATAATCACGTCAAGAAAGGAAAAATTATGGCATCTTTGACTAGCCTCCATCACCACGTCATCCCACCGGGCTCTTTTACTTTTACGCAACAGTTCATAGTGCTTTTTTTTATGTTAACATGAGTATATGACATGGCACTGAAAAAAAAGTAAAAAGCTCTAAGAGTCGATCGTGCATTCCATTTATGTAAATACCTGATTAGTGAGCTTAAATACTACAAGATAGAAACGATGGTGGTAATTGTCTTTTGATAACGACGCAGCTTCGATACTTTCATTGGTGATCACATATTACCTACTGCATATTTGAGAATAATCTCAAATTATTTGAGAAAGTATTTCGATTTTATTGCCCTTATATTAAGGGTTACTTTTCTTAGATTGTTGTGTACCATACAACTGTGAGACCCCACAACACTACATGTGCTCCTCTATAAGTTCACTTTAAATTTTCGAACATTTTGTAGATTTCAAGTATACAAAGCTTTGTCTTTGTGGATTCGTTTATAGCTACGATAGTAATAAAAGGGGGTGTGATAAAGCAGTGACATGTGGCCTTAAATGTGACCTACTGTAGAAGAAGATACACAAACCAATAAAATATCAATCTTTGACAGAAAGACGTAAACTAAATCCTTATCGACTCCAAAATTTGAATTGACCTCATCTGATTCTTTCAAACTGTTATTGATGTTTGAATCTAAAACGAACTCTGAAAAAAAAGTTGAGCGGTGAAAAAATCTTTTAACTATACTCTCTGGGAATACCTAAGAGAAACTGAATGAACCTTAAAAATGAATGATGGCCTCTTATTGCTTTTTTAATTGAATACAGAACCAAAACTCATGGCGCAAATTTGCAAATAATTGATATTTTTATTTTCTGGCTGTTCCGGGCCTCAAGGAGTTCCTGTAGATTAATAACCACAGGTCAAATGAAGGTGGAATATATACGAGCAGCTATTTATTGAGACAATCTACGGACGTGAGTGGCCTTTTGCTTTGATTTAATTCTTAAGTAGCCACATTTTATTTTTTAAAGACACCGTGATCCACACACGTCTCTAATAATTTTACAACGCAAGGTATACTTACCATGTAACAGCTAAAGTTGTTGGGCATTAGACAGAGACGGACAAACATTTACCACAGGCATTTTGAGTCCCGTATAACTAGCATGCATCACAAAGAAAAACATTTATACAACTGCTTCCCCTGACTATTAATAATTTTAAGTTTTTTCCTAAGGTTACCACATAATACAAAAAAATCTATCATACATAAATAATAAGATTTGAAAGATTTATTGATTTTAAAATCTTATATAGTGGCAAATTTGATTTGAATTGATGGTTTATAAAATAAAACAAAATAAGATAATGCGATTGGAAGAGGAACTAGAAAATGCATGAGCTGTTCTAGTCTGGTCCTTTTGTAGCAAAAAAGGAAAATAAATAGGTTACAACAGAGACAGCAAAAGTAACAAATAAAAGAGAGAAAGATTGTGTAAAAAAGACATACTTACCTGTCAATTCAGGCGCACACCAAGGAGGGGTGAGGTCGAAGGGGTCAGCGCCTCCTCCATCACATGATGGATTGTATGATATCTCTAGCATTTCCCTTATTTCATTTGGTAGGCCTACAATTATTGTTGGTGGGGGACGGGGCCTAGAAAGTTCCTAGAAGGGCGCCTAGAAAGTTCCATTTCCAACGATCTGGGGGGTATTTAGGCCAATTTTTTTTCTTGTACGCTCTGCGCGCAGTCTTTGGTGACTCTTACACTTAGTCTGCTATAGGCTTCTCCCCCTCCTTAACAAATTTCTGATTACGCCCCTGTACCAATTAACATGTCAGCATATACCACATTTACCTAGCATATGTTCATATTATATAGAGTAATTAACTGCATTAATTGTTAAATAATGAATGAAGGTATACACTGCTTGAAGCCTTTACTGCACTAAACTTAATGTACAGAGAACTGCTACACCTTACTTCACCATGGCGTATCTACCAAAGACAGCCTACGACCCAATGAAATTAATAAAATCAATAAAATCATATATCAATTTCATCTTTCCACTTGCATACACATGCGTGCTTATGTGGACTTAGTTCTAACGATACAGGAAATACTTGCAAAATAGGCAGCATAAGCAATGTTTATGTGTTTTTTTTAAATTATTAAAATAGAAAATTTTTATTTCAATAGGTTTCAAACTTGACCAACTGCTGGAGAGAACGACTGACGATTACGTAAAATCCCACAGTGAAAGGGCCACCACAGAAAAGAGTTTAAGAGTGTGTGTTGGGAGGGGGTTAGCAGTGAGTGTGGGGCAGGGGGTAGAAATACAAGGATAAACCATAATGGTAGAAATCTCTTTTCTTTTTTTTTTTGCTTTAAGTAACCTATCTAGTGAAGGACGAGACCAGGATAAATGCCCGCATGCAGTTCCCATCAACGCTGAGCCTATGTTATATAATTTTCATGGAACTTACTGTGGTGAGTTCAGACCTCGCACTCGACCCCTTGTATTTTCCTTGACTTTCAAAGGTGTTTTTTTTTTGGGGGGGGGGGCAAAAAGTTGTTTCGAAGCCTGTGGTGACTTTTGAGGCACATTGTTTTGTGAGAAATTGGTTGCTGGAAATTTGGAACGGCAAGTGTAAGGTAAACACATGTCAGTGCAAAGTAACATCAGCCAAGCTTGGTCCAACTTACAGGTCTGTAATAAATTAAGGATGAAAATATACACTTATGTTTAAGTCGGGTTAGTTTCTTAAAAAGAGGCACATTGCGTTGCTAAGTAAATAAGTTTAAATTTACTTTTAAATACGTTTAAATTTTCCTAAACCTTTCAGGTTTCCTTCAAACTAAGACGATCCAAACGTGCCACGTACAAAGCAACGTAACTGAGAAATCAACGATTCAATTTGGTTTTTCAAAAGTTCCTTGACGAGACACTTTTCTCATTACTTTTAATTCATATGCTCTGCAACAAGTACAAGTCACGATAAAAACAAATCAAAATATTTTGACAGTTTTCATATTTTTTGGATGTGAATCGTGACAAATTTTGCTTCTTATAATCATTTTCACGTGTTTGTACCTTTCAAAATCCTCACAAATTTAACGATATCAACTCAATGAGGCCCTTTAATGGACCAGTGTCAATGTTTCTTTTTGGAAAACAAGGAATACTTCGCAAATAACTAGCGATATGAGTTATCGGTAATTACACGGATTATTTTCGAAGGTGAATCAATGTCTGGCGTTCCCATGCATATTCTTCGGGTCTTAACTCGAGCTACCATAGTCAAGAAGGAACAACATAAAGACAAGTCTTACCTGCAAAATTAATGGTCTGCTAACTCGTTTGTTCCCCCCTTCTGTAAAAACATCAGCAAACTAACAATATACCCAACATAAAAAGAATTGGTCAGTTGGTGGCAATACTCAAAATTAGGTTCACACCTGCTCGAGATCAAGTCGTTACTGGTTTTCGTCAGCTTTGACCGACTTCTTCAGCCCCGCGTTATTTTTTTTTGCCAAATTTTATTTTTCTTTTCAATCTGTCGATATTAATCTTGCCAGGTGAAGGATTTAAAAGTTGCGTTATCTTCAGATCATTGTTTTCATTTTAATTGTGGATGGCTAAATTCGTTATTATATGAACAGGAAACCGAAAGTTGTGACAATACCTGCTTTTATCACTTCTAGGCTCTTCCAAAAGAAAAAAAAAGGAGAAAAAATTGTAAAAGAAAGTAGGGGGTGTGCGTTTGTTTCGTCTTTGTTTTTACTTCCTGTCTTAACAATAGTTCAACGAACACGTATTCATATTGTTGCGTTAGATCCAGGTGCAGTTTCATCGCCATGATCTTTTCACGACTTTGTTTTTATTTGTTTTATTTCGCATCGGAAGTAACAGTTTAAAAACAAGCTGGACTCATATTATACATAATTTACACGTGCATAAGTTACACGATAATGGGTATGAAAATTCCAAAAAATTAAATAAAATAAAATTAAAAAAGTAAGAGGTGACTTTCTTGACACTGCTGTCGTCATCAGCTTCTTAGGTCAATGTTAATGTCTTAGGTCAAAAACAAACATACAACTCTCTAGTTTCGAACTCTAACGGTAACGATGATTCAACCAAAGACACCATCCAGTCAAGTTTTGAGAATATTGGGCAGGCCCTGGTGTAGGGTTGCCCCCAAATCATCCCCGCTGTACATCATATTTGCCCTGCGATGTCCCTCGTCAAAATGCATTACTCTCTGATTGTTGTCACTAGTACACACTGGCACTCGTTTACAGGTATAGCAACTCTTGCTACGGATGCCCAAGTGTAACAAAGAGATTACAGTATCTCGCAATTTCCCTTTGATCGATGATATGATAGCTAACCAATTGTATCATTTCACATACAGTAACATAAAAAACTACATTGACATTATCGAGAAAACTAACGAGATGATCAGCTGTGATATACATGTCTGTTTAATGACCTTAGTTAATGAAGTAAAGATAACCATTGATAGTCACTCTTCAAACATTTAGCCATGTAAACCAGTTTCCCATGGAAAAACTTAACCATTGCAGCGTGCACCACACTTCAAACGCTGAATTACATAAACTTCATTATAATTAATCTGGGGAAAATTTTGAACCTTTGTAAATCTGAGGCTTTCATTATCATTTATCAAGTTCCTACATTTCACTTTTCGAGATGATGATTTGAAGTTGTTAGTGACTTTTTCAATCTAGGGGTGAACTTGAAAGCAAACAGGTTTCCAGAACGAATATCTTCGACGAACTACCTGAAAATAGATCGCTCATACCTCAAGGTCACAAGAAAATTTCCAACCCATTCCTTCAAGTTCACTGCCGGTAATTGCAGGATTTTAATATCCTGCAGTGTCCTATGTGGATTCACTCACGGTTCTCTGCGACAGCATGAAATTTGGGTGGCGCTTGATACCTACACTTATTGCGGGTGAACTTTTCAAGGCCTCACACCTCATCAAGCCATGACTTCGGCCTAAGACTTGTTCTACAACCCACGGGAAACAGAAGAGGAGCAGTCCAGAACACCAAGAATGTTACGGTCACTGAAATATTGACTAGAGAAGACGCAAAAGAAGATGTCAGATAAAAAAAAAAAGTTATCTGCATTTGAGTTATCAATGTTTTATGACAAGAGTTTAAGTGAATGACAAGTTACTTTGTAACGTAGTAGTCCCATATTAATGCCTAAACATTCTCTCAAGTTAACATTCGCCATTAAACTTCTTTTTTTTATTCTCATACACTTTCATATCGGAAGCAAACCATCAAAACTTTCATGTTAGTATTAAGTGGTTATAAAATTTATAAATAGCTCACTCGCCATAGCAGTAACCCTTATCAGCAATTGTTATGATAATTCCTGGGGTATTTAAAACCATTTCCCCCCTTGTATTCTCTGGCTTGTGTACGATCTCTGTATGATTTACGAGGTTCTTTTGTAACTGGGCTAGGGTATTGTTCTTCTCCGGTGGTAAAAGATTCAAACTTTTTTTAAGTTATAACTTTATATGAACATGTACAAGTATGTAATAAATGAAATGCTTGACATTAATGTTCACCAAATAAGCTCCATAGCTGTCAACGTAGCCATAGAATGGTCTCTTAACGGCGACACATATCAACAATTTCAAGTACCCTAGTACATCAAAGAACCGTATCAAACAAGGGTAAAGATTCCCTTATCCAAACTTTAGTAAATCTCTTTGTGATGTTCTCTGCATTTGTGACAGAATTATTATGATAAATGTTTAGGATAAGAATGGATGTTCAACCGATCCATTGGCAAGGGCTGCACCTCCACGTCCATTAATCTAGAGGCTAACAGAAGGTGAACTCTTGAAAAATGACATCCCGGAGAGTTTGCTTTTTAAAGATGGTAAGATTGAAAGCATTCAGTAGAGAACGGTTCCGTCTTATGATAAAGATTCAAACGACCGACTTTTGAAAGGGCTCTCACGATAGACCTATGTGATCTAAATTCGTAGACGTTTTTTTATCAAGCATGCATCCTCTCCCTGAGGTACTACTGAAGTTCAAAGGGTTTCTTGTTCTGAGGATTATACTGAAGAGAATTTAGACTTGTGATGGGCTGCAATCTTAGAAACGCCGATTAAACAAACTTGGATGCATCTCGGAACTATACTTTTGTCAATGCGATTCTTTGAAAATACTATGTTTTTTTAAAGTGATTGGAAAGTACAGAAAAAAGTGTTATTATGAGACTGAAATACAACGAAGCTTAACTTAAACATGAAGAAAATACAGAAATAGTTAAATGTATCATGCATATAGGTTCCTAAATACAAGTTACACTTAATCGTGTGAATGACTGAAGATGAGTATTTGAGATGCTCCGAATGGAATAGGTCCATGGGAACATATAGTTTGTCCTGAAAATTCCCCATGACCGTAATTTGCAGACCAGCCGATATCGCAAAACGACTGATGAATTATAACAAACAAAATTAAACCACTTGCTCAAGTATCTTATCAACTGAGCTACATAAACTTTATTTACATAAACCCCAATTACGACAAAATAAGTCACATGCTCAAAAGAACAACGTATAAGATACCGAGTGAAAAAGTATGTTTGTGTCCAAGAGGAATTTCGACTTATATACCAACAAACTTGATATCCACATCCACTGGCAGCTAACAAATAAAAATATTACATCACATGCTGATTCACAAGCAACTCGGCAGAACAACCAGCTCTTCTACAACCTGGAGGTGAGCACCTACTAACATATAACCCCGACTGATTCGACCCACACAAACAATCTAGTAAAACCCCAACGGAGAGCCGACTCATTTAAAAATCATCAATCGACTCACGTGCAACGCAACTAAAGAGCAAATGATAAACAGACTCGATGAAATGTATATCAGATGAAAACTTCAACTGAATTTCCGACTCACTAAGCTAATATGATGAATTAAATGCAACTATAAACGTGAACAACTGACGCATATACGTCGTCGGTGCAATTCCAAGCTAACAACTGAAACACTCACGTTACATTCAAGCGAGGACTCGTGAATTCATCCAATGAAGATATCAATGACGCCCGACTTAATGTGTGGATGTGTTGATCTTCGACCAACAAAAGAGCAATAGGTCCTGCAATTGCCCTCAGTGAGCTTCACGTCTTACATCAAGTTCAGATTTCTCCTCTTGAGAATATCATCATGTTGACATTGTCACGGTTTGACTTCTTTTGAAGTTATATGACCTTCACTACTTGGCAGACAAGACAGACATTTTGAAGTCATACTTGTCCATTGTCTGACATTTTGACCACCTAGGGCAAAAGAGTCCTAGTGAAGGGACGCTTAAAAATTTACAAATATAATCGCAAAGAAGAGACCTTTCTCAAACATTTCTCGAAATATCGTTTTTACAGCCATGATCAAACGCTTACAAGCATACGCAGACACGATATCACAACTACACACTGGGCACGTAGTCAAGGGGAATGAAATATTTTCGTTCCCCCGGCCCTAGATTTTCTTGTGGTGAAAAAAATTATATATTAATATTACGTCACATGCATGTGCCGATGGGAGCCACCTCCATTTTTACCCATCCCTAGGAATCTGACCTGACTATGCAGTTCGCAGTGTTGAAAAATGAGTGAAATACGTTGTCGAAATCCAACATAGGCACCACGTGACTGTTCTCGTTCTTTAATTGCAACAGTCTGATCATCCGGTCTCATTTTGAACGCTCCTAATCAGAGCAAAATTCCCTACGGGTTTATCAACTTAACGACCACAGCTCTGAATGTTTGCTAATGAAAAAAAAAAAGAAAATTATTTCCTTTTATTTCATTTTACAGTTATCACAATCACAATCAAACTTCCAAGTCTATTTCCTAAGGGACGAAGAGGAATTAGAAATGGCGTGGGTCAAATATTGCAGACATTTTGCAAAACAATAAACAAGAGCAACAAGGACGTTTCTTCTTGAATATGAAAAACACCCGAGGTATGATTAGGGGTAGGGTGGGTCAGAGGATTAGAGGGTTAGGATTCAACCTTCGGAATTTGTCAACTTCACATATAATAGACAGAAGAAAGAGAGAACGTCTTTGAGATGGAGAAAAGTTACATTCGATTCAGATTTGACCACGTCAAATGATTATGTTCGTGATATTCACATGTATATGGAACAGGGAGACTTTGCGAATTATCAATAAGATCAAATACTCACCAAATAAATACAAATGAGTATCAACGAACGGACAGACAAATACAAGCGAAAGTTATTCCATATCATCATCATTAAATATTACCATCACTGCATTTTTTTTTTGCTCTCTCGTAAAGCACAGATAATGGATCAGATGATGAATTTAGAGTATAGTGCGTATGTGTGTGTGTGTGTATGTATGTGTGTGGGTGTGGTAAACACATCACCGTGTTTGATTAAATGTTGACGATATGGGTTTGTTCATGTGATTTGTGCATCCTTTTTATCATTTTATTTATATTCTGAATTCATTTTTTATTTTTTGCTTGGAGATGTAATTACATTAGTAACCTCGCTACTGGTATTGTAAGAGTCTAATTTATGCAAACATGGACACAGACAAAATGAGAAAATGATTCGAATATTCTGAAGCAGAATTCAAACTTTATTTGAAACCCTTGACAATTTTCCTGGCTATAAATCTAATTTAGTTTACAACAAATTATCCGTAGAGATATGTAAATGAGTTCATGTTGCAATTAAATTAGTAAACTTGCCTAAAGCTTTCTAATACTATTGTCCCAATTTTAACATTCTACTCATTGAATCATCTGTCAATTATTACTCCTTTGGTTTTTTTTTTCCTCTCTTCTCGTTCGTCTCAAATGTTTATCTTTGCATTGGGGTAAATCTAACTTGTTTCCTTCCCTTAACGGTAATTTTTGAAACACATTAGACAGATTGAATTGTTTATATGGAATGCAGTGTATCTTAAACAACGTCCCGAGGTTGTGAGGTATACCAAAGTATTCTTAATATAAGAATTAAATAGTTGATTCAAATGCCAGATGCTGCTAATTCTTACATCCATGTACTGCTTTGAAGTCAGGTGCTATTTTTTTTTCTGGGCCGAAATTAAAGGGTTTCAATGGAGAAAAAGCAGTCAGTGATGGTCTTTTCAGCAATGCCCCGAAAATATTCAACCATACAATGTATTTTAGTGTAAATATTGATATCATTGCCTCAAACGAGATCACCGTTTAGAATGAAATCTTGGCACGTTTTTAAATCACACATTGGTTATTTGGTGAATCCGTTTCTCTACAGGAAAGGAAAGACGATAACATAAATTGAAATGAAATTAAAAGTTTTGTGGGCAGGTGAACCCAGTGCCGGATTTAAGCGTGGACCAGCGAGGCATGTTTCCAGGACAGGTGGTGGCCCCTGCACATAATCACATTATTGTATTTCTGGGAGGGACAATATAGTCCAGACTGACTCTACAGGTAGCCAACGGAGGAAATCCAACACCGTCGATTGCCTTATTTCTGGGTGTCTTTCATAATTTTAAGACTACAAAAAAAAAAAATCTATAGAGTTCGGTTGGAATGGAGAGGGGGGTCCTGTTTAAAAGTGACCACTGCGTAGTGTCCTCATTTCGTAACCCTGAGCCACTGTAGTCTTGTAAACTGAGTTATAGTAGAAGGGGACTCACCAAATTAATTTGTTACAAGGACTCCCCCCCCCCCCCCCCAAGAAAGGTAAACTCAGTCCTGGTAGCCCCACTACATGCATATGCCTAGCTTCCGAATGCACGAAAACATGTTGAAGGAACATTCAAAATTGTGAAATCAAAATATATATCACAAAGGCCCATTGTGAAATGTATCCTGCATGGCTACATACGAAAAGAAATGTTGGAATCGGATGCAATCAGTATTAATCTATACCTCAGCTGCTAATCATGACTGTTGTCATCAAGACGAGAAAAGCGTACCGTATCAACTTTCACCTTGTCACTGATCGACCTGACCTGTACAGGCTAACAAGACGTAAGTATGAAACTTTTCTTTTTTAATTTTAACTTGACCTCATTACATCCCAACTTTTTAAAGGAAATAGACGATGAAAAAAGTGGCACACTTTCATTTTTATTCGACGGTCAGAACTAAAAACGAACAAAGTCCACGTATTTCGTTCACGTTTTGTGGGTCTTTGAAAGAAAGAAATAGAGCCCCATTGGATGTACTAAGTAGGTCAGAACGATCAAAAGATGCTCAAATAAAATTCATAGTCCGTGTGATAAAGATGACGTCATCTTCTGGTGATCTATTTCTCATTATTAAAGAAAAGGCCCGGGCTTTTAATTTCAGGACCTAGATCTTGACTACTGTTTAACGGTAAGTTGAGGCAACACTTTCCCTCGCCAGCTATCAAGTTATGGTCTCTCTTTTTGTCAGCTTGAAAGACCTTTTCCTTCTTTTTTTTTGATAACAAATCCGACGACTGTTTGGTAAATTTCCTTCGGGATGGAAACAGGTTGTGTTATGAATCAAGGTAGAACAACTGCGTACAGTAATCATTCATATATGGGGCTAGTTTATTCTTGCCCAATTCATTCTTACCCTCAGGGTAAAAGAAAATACTTTGACATTAAATTTGCTCTTTAGAGTATTGAGCTATTTCGTCTTGAAAGTTTGTAACACTACGCGTGGATATATAACCGTGAACATATAAATCCACATATGTGTATGGATTATCCATACAGGATATTGTGTTCGTTCAGTCCATGCAGAATAATATCTTGACTACAAACAAGCAAACAAACACAGAATAAAAAAAAAGAAAAAACAGTGTATAAACAGGAGTAAAAGATCAGTATATTAGCTCCCCGATTGTGGAGTTCGGTTTTGGAGATGACCCTCCGTACAAATAGATTAGAAAGAGATGGTGAAGTAATTGACTTGGACGTAAACTGTAAATTATTTTCAGTGGACAATTGCCTCAGTCGTTCATTCAACCAGTGAACTGTTCAGTTGTCGTTTGATTTTTTCTTTAGGTCTAAACTTTATTGATTTTGTCCATTGATAACAGTTTTGTTAGTTTCCATCAATGCCATCAAGAGTTTTCTTAATTCAAACTACCGCGTGGTCCGTAAGAACAAGATTTGTTTATGAAAATTTTATCAGTAGACACTGGCCAAGTAACATATATTTTGACAAAAAAGTCCACAAATTAACAGAAACAAAGGTGCTTGAATTCATATGCTACTTTAAGAAATTCGAGTCAAGACAGCGTTTTCAGTCAAACGAGAAAAGATTTTGCCAAAAAGTTCGTTCTTTACATGGCTGTTTATTACCGGCTATCAGTTTACTCATAGTCAGTATTGTTACAGGCAGCTTTCAAATTCGTGCTGAAAGTGACGTCATCGATATCTTTGTCGAGCAAAGTAGAATCCCCTGAATTTCAGTGACAGCTTTAAGTTCGTTGTTCGCTAAAAGTTATGAAGACGAAGAAAAGACGCGACTTTATTACGACATTTGGAAGCAAACAATTGTCGAATTTGTTTTACTTTCCTTTGTATTAGTTATTTTTCACAACTAAGAAACCTTCAAAGCCCACGAAGGCCATACCAGCGCTACCCTAGGTAGCGGCTCTGAATGTTCAGCAGTACTATTACATTAACACTATACCAGGATGCAATCACATATCTTGGACATTTCAATGTGGCAAGATTAATAGTAATCTAGTTCTTCCATTCATATACAACTCCCTCCAAAGTCGAACAACTCTTACAGACAGACGTCCAAAGTACTATGACGTAACTAGAAAATATGGTTACGAAAATGGCAACCACCTACTGTCCATCATTGCCCCTGAGCTACATTATTTTGGAACGTTCCAGCAGTACCCTGATTAACAGTTTGTACGACTGCAGACTATGGCTCCGTGGCGTGGTATCGCAGAGATGTGTATTGTATGTATGCAGTGCGTCTGTATTCTCTCCGGAAGGACAGCGACTATGTACAGAGGTAAGCGATACACGGTGGCAACGATTATCGTGCTTGCAGTGTACAGTATACCGTTGGGAGTTTGACTTACTCAAGTCCTCATTTGCAAAACAAACTGCCAAAATAAAAACTCGCATGTTAAGCGATATCCCATCCTCTCTACATGATTTGCTCAACATAATAAGCTCAATTGTGGAGCAAACCACTAAATGTGAATCAAGAAACACTGAACGAAAGAACTGCCTCCTGAAAATGAGAAGCGTGCCTAGGTAGTATCCATGAAGTCATTGACAGTGCAATAAATGCACCATCCCTGACCCTGTCTCACAGGACACTAAGCACAGAACAACTGTAAACCGTTGTAGCCCTGTGATTGCGATTTTGCAACCACATTTCTAGTGCTCATAATCTTTGCACAGTGAAGGTCTTTTCATTTGGAGAAAACTTTAGGGAATTACATAAAGTCTATATCCTCCTTTACCCACAAATACATACACCATTCAAAGTGGCAATGTACACATATGGATAAGTAGTTCCACATGAGTGCCCAAATGTATGGTATTTATATTGTTGCCAAGAAACAAGCTGAAATGAAATTGTCTGATTTTTCGTTTTTGCCAGATTTTTGCCAAGTTCTTGGCATGCAGTATACACTAAAAGTCTTCTAAAGTTTGCTTTCATTTAGCAGAAGACTTACTGACAGAATCATGGAGAAACGCCGTCAAAAGTTACCGTACGTAAATATAGTCACAACAAAATGTCACCAATTTTGCATTTTTTTCTTATTATATTAAGAACATTTCCTGATCTGAATAATCCCCCTGATTGATAAATTAAAAAAAATCATTTATAGTAATGATATCTTTCACTAATTTCCTAAGTGACGTAGCTTTCATTTTTTACTTTGTATGTAAGGTGTCCTTTCCACTTCCCCTTTTTAACTTGTATGCAATTAGCTCGTATTTTTAATTCACTTAAAAAATTATTGTAGAATTGTATCCAGGAGGCCACAGATAATTGTTAGATATTATCAACGTATCACGCCCCTCTTCTGTTTTAGGGCAGTTTAAAGGGGAAATCAGGGTTTATTTTCACAAATTGTTTCACCACAATTCCCGGCCGGTATCGCACAATGAGTTATAAATAACAAATCTGATCACGATTATCTCAAAAACATGTGGACAATTTCGAGAAACGAGTCAAATTCGCAAAAAACTCCGCGGAAAGTCTGTAACATCCATATTTATCGAATCAAATATGAATATTCAAATCTATCGCATTTTCAAAGTATGAGGAGGTGGGGCTTCCTATTTCATACGTAGCCTACGTGTGCTGTATGTATCATCAACTATAACTAAAGTCTTGTTTACTTAGCATTGCGAAATGCACGAACAGCATGGGAACCGTAAACATTGGGTTATGTTTATTCATATAACGTCATCTCAGTCTTACGCTGTGATTGGTCATCGTATAGAGGAGGCTTTCTTGTCTTGTACATGAACGTTTATTTATTGTACCTGACAAATATTAAGCGTTCTCATTCAACAGTAATTAACGCAGTAATTACCTTTCTTCTACCTTCAAACACCTCGACAACGTCTCTATATTTCCGTGAACAATCAGCTTAAAAAGGAAAAATCAACTAAAGGTGAATTTTCTCAATCAAACCCTGATTTTTCCCTTTAAATGGTAAAATTATTAAGTAAATTTTCCCTTAATTTGTAATCCACAGTGACTATTATCTTATGAAATCAGGATAAGAAGTAAATATTTAGTATTAATATGTACTGTTTAGTGTCTTTGAGAAAATTTCAAGAGAATTATGAGTGTTTCTGAACGAACTTTAGGAAATGTTTTCTTACTTTTTTTATTTTGGCATACTGACGACGAAATTATATAGATTATCAACACAGTATAAAAAATGAAAAATAAGCATGAAATATTATGTTTAAGTGTGCGCAAAGTTATCAATAATAATCCTTTAATACATGACTAGTACCTGTCTTTAAAGTAACTTAGTTTTCCTTTTCTTCTTTTTCTTCAGACAGTAGAACGGCGCAGTTGCTTCATTTCATTTTCCCTCATTGACCTAAGCTAACATGACTGAAAATAACTAAGAAACTATTTTGGTGACACACCATCGCCCACAAACGAAGTGAAACAGAAAATAACCGCTAAATTGCCTGCCTATAACTCATTGCCTCGTCTAATTTTAGATATTAACAGCCCGGTGCAGGCAATGTTGGGATTAAAGTCATCCGCAGTAGATGGGTAGACCTACCAATCACCATGGTAAGCCGTTAAATACCAGTCTCGACTGGATATGTATATAGTAATTACCATCAAAAAGGTAGGGTAAATATAGTACAGTCATAACTGCAATCCGTTGACTTTACCATCTTACATGTGATTCCAAGAACAAAACTGAAATGAACCATTTTATGTGAGGTCGTTTTGACTTATTTCTTTTTTCTCACCGATTAATATGGCACACGAGAAAGGAAGGACAAATTTTTCCAGCCAAAAATAACAATCATCAACGTATAGGGGGAATGTTCGCTACACTGGCACCATATTGAGCTTTATGCGTAACGCAAGTATATATGCCATACCTAACTCACATCGTTCAATACAAAGAACGCTATAGTCGCTTTTTTTTTTCTTTCTTTTGGAGACATTTCAAATTCTCGTGTTCATTAAGTAACCTTTTCTGTCGAATTATACAAAATAAAATGGCGGCACGTGTCTGTTCATTTCATTTGGTATCACGACGTGATTGTTCCCTGAGATGATAAGGAAGAACACCAAGATTCCATTATTTTAACTGTCAGTTTTGGTGGAGGGAATGTTCCCGTTTGACAGAACACCCAAGGGCATTCCTGTCAGAAACTTGCCTCTACTGTTTGAATTAGAACAATATCTGTGTTTCGTTTAAAAAAAAAGAAAAGAAAAACACTTCTTTTTTCCCGACATGAATACTTAAGGTTGTGGTTACAAACATTTTTGAGAAATGACTGACAGTTTTTTTGTTTTTTTTCACAGTGCTAGGCATGAGATAAAACAAAAGAAGCAGTTATGAAGTAAAATTTATCATTTTAACATCATAGAATATTAAACAATTTTCGATACCTCATCATGAATGTAAAACTCAGTCACTCATCACGACAGTAAAAGGTGTGGAAGATTAATTAATAGACTTTCAACGTAGCTTTTAATAGTATTAAATAAACTTATCCACAGAGTACAGCTTTTAATTTATCACATACGAGCATACACAGAGCACTCTCATTTGCTCTATGAACACGCCACTTCTTGGGTGGTTGCAAGATTAAACGCAAGTTTTCAAGTAAGTGTTGAAATCTTTTTAGGGTCAACAAAGGACTCACCGATGGTCACAATGACCCCGTTATCACCTCATTCATCATCCTTCCGTGTTATTCTCTCTATCAAACGGTTCTCTACCAGTTCCAGCAAATTGCTGTTATTTTAATTGATTTATTTTTTTACATATGTCAGCAGTGTTCGGATATCTTAATGGCCGATACATCAGATCCACTGTCAGCATTTCATTAATAAGTCTCTCGCTGTAGCAGTTTTACTTTTTCGCCGATCCAAATAAGGTGATTGAGACAACCCAAAGCGTTCAAGTGTTCCCAACACAATATCTATCTATCTATCTATCTATCTATCTATCTATCTATCTATCTATCTATACATACATACATACATACATACATACATACATACATACATACATACATACATACATACATACATACATACATACATACATACATACATACATACATACATACATACATACATACATACATACATACATACATACATACATACATACATACATACATATTATTATTATCATTATTATAATTATTATCATTGTTATTATTATTGTCATTCTCATTCTCATTATTATTATTATCATTATAAAGATTACTTTGGTTAAGTTTTCGCTGGGTCGCCTTTTATTTTGCGTGGTATAGAAACTGTCATGGTATATAGATGTATAGCAGTAGCGAACTTCTGATGATAAGTCGACTATTTGTTATCAATTGTTTGATGATCGTTGATTTCAGGATGTTCTTTGCTTTATCTTTTTTTTCTTTTTGTCTGACGGTGATAAGGAGATTGGCGGTGTACATTCTTAAGATGCCACCACGCATAGTCGGCGTTCCTGTCCCTACGGGATCCCCGGCTAGCGGAAACCTCAATGTTTATTACATTAATCTCACAGATATATGATATTAACGAATTTTCGAAACTTAGGATAGGAATGATGCCAGCTAATTCAGATTTGCAATGATCGAAGGTCCCCGGCTTCCTCAAGCGTATCCGAGCTCGTTTATTCATCGGGAGACCACGAATGTTACCAGCAATACTTCCTTCAAGCCTGGAAAAGTGCAACTGCATGTAAATCGTATACTGAGATATAACGTGATCTTTTAATCAATAAATCGTGAATTACAACATGCATGTTGGTTAATCGATTTACTTCCTGTATTATTTTTTCTTGATTAGCTTAGCAGTCGAATGATTTTCTTTTTTTTTCCTTTCTTTTTTTTATTCCTCTTCATTTTTCTCGTTTTTTTTTCTTTCGTCAGAAAAAATAATTTAATATATGTAACATTGAATCTATATACACCAGGGGAGATCAGTAATCCTTGCTGAGTGTGTTTTTAACGTATCAAGTATCATCGTTCAATTAACTTAATAGCGATTTCAATCACGGTTTAGATGCTCTACCCATTTACATCTTTACTCTTTTGAGCTCTGATCTTGACTCCTCATATATGAAATTTAAAATGTTCCGGGTGGTGACAGTCAGATGTTATCGAACCCAGGAATTAGGCGGCGCCTGTCGTTTAATTTACGACATGTGCGTCTCTCTCTCCGGCTTTCGTGCTGCCTTGTACGATAAATGCGATTTTCCGGGTAACGTACTGACTGGGCGGGAACACAGTTGTTACTAGAAAAGGATGCAGTCATATCACCCCAACAACTTTTTTGCCGCCTTCAAAGTAATCCCTTTTTATGAACTCCCTCAGCTACACGGTCGGCAAAAACTGTCGAAATCATTAAGCGTCTTCATTGACCTTCAGTCACAAATCCAGACGCGGATTCAGGATTTTGAGAAAAGGGGAGGCACAGACACCGTCGGTCGAAGAACGATGAGCGTGCTGCGCCAGAAGTTCGAAACCACACAGGGGGGTTGGGGGTCCTCCACTCAAGACAATTTGATTGAAATTCTAGATGGGCTTGGATGCGATTTCCCAACATCAGGGAAGCTTATAATTTCTATATCTATTTGCTAATTTGTTTCAGAGTATTTGAGAAAAGAAAAATCGTTGGTCAAAAAATCATTGGTCATCAAAGAAAGGGGGAGCGCCTTGTGCGCCCTACCTGGCTCCTCGTCCGAAATCAGCCGTTTATTTTAATAGTTTGGTGCATACTAGCATTGCAATTTACAAATTGTCATCAATGCAGATATGTACTGCAGTAGTATGACAGCGTGCACTATTCATAATTTTCAGCAAGTCTTAGTGATATTCTCATAAAAAAAACAATTGTTTAGTAATTGTTAAGTCATGTTCTGGGAAATAATTCGGGGACAAAATTCTAAAATGCAGGCTCATTAATGCCTACTTGTTGGGCTGCTTATGTTAGTCTATAGGTACACATTGGGTGTTCATTTTATCACTGGAACCGTGGCATAGTATTGCTTTGGTAACAGACGGATAATTTTCACTGAGGCCTGGAGAGTGATTTGTTCCGGGCTTTTCTTTGTTTTTGTTGCTTTTCTTTGACAGTATCACTGATACATTTTTTTATCGACATCTGACTATTGAGTACTATCAGTACTTATATAGTCATCCTACCCACAATTCCACTTTCCCATTCCATTCAGGCTACACCACAATGAAGAATATAGTATGTCAGGCTCCCTATCGTTGGTGGCAACATTCATAATAGAGGGCGTTTGGAACAGTCTTCATACAGTGGGCGTTTGTGCTTCCCCTATTATTATGAACAAGATTTGAACTGTTTAATGACAGAACTGCTAGCCTTTTGTCTCTTTTGAATTTCCCTCATTTCACACGGAAGGAGCAGAGGTCATCGGAATCACAAGTCTTTTGCCCTTGCTCTAGTGGAGCGAACTTCGAAATAACAGTGTGTCTCACTCATTTATGATATATACAGTGTGTCTCACTCATATATAAACTAATTGGTCAAATGTTTCAATTTATGGTCTAACCATAGAAATAGATAAACTAGAATCACGTCACTGTCACTTCTCATATACTGAACAACTGATGCAAAACTAATAGAGGCCTCTTACGCGGTAAGGCATAACAGCTATGCAGGTACGGCCCGAGAATCTGTTCGATATCTGACTACATCTTTGGGATAAACAGAACTAAATGCAATTCGTTTCATTTTTGAGATGACTTAATAATATGCAAGGACATTTACGTCCCAACTCTTAGCCGTAGTTATATCCTAAAATTCGTCTCTGATTTGTGTTACGTTTTGTTTTGTGTTTTGTGTTTCATGAGAATCCCTTTTGCCATACAGAATTTGGGCTTCACTTATCGTTCCATGACGTCATTCTTGTTTATCTATTTCTTTGGGTTCTATAACACAATACTGTACTAAACTATAGGCCGATATCTCTGATAATTAGGCCTATGTATACCTCCCCGCCCCCCCCCCCCCCACACACACAGATACACTCCTGACCCACTCACTCTCATTATGTTGAAACATAAATATGTTTCCCGAGAATAACGGCGAGATAATACAAATAATATAGATAGGGACAACATCACACATATTTACAACATGAATGTACACAATGCACTGTGCTATAGCCACCGCGTAGCTTTTCATTACGGATTCCACAAGTGGCCTGTAACGTTAGCTCTAGAGCCTTGACTTAAAACGTGACTTTCGCGTCGGAGCCAAATTACCTAACGATGGGTCAAAATCGATAGACGACTAAGATTACTGGATGGATTACTGGGCTGTCAGGCAAAGCCCTAATTGAAGATCAATCTATAACATACGAACATATGGAATGTTTATACAGACAGTATTAAATACAATGATACTGAAACAATCCCTAGCTCCCCGCTCATACGAAAGCAATAAAAATTACGGGCAATGGCTGTCAACAAAACCGAGACAGAGCGAAGACGGAAAACGTTTTTTGAACAATTACAGTCTGAAAGTGACCACGTCACAAATTTAAATAGCTGACGGATCCAGTGGCGTAAAACAGACGTTCTTTAAGGTGTATCAAGAATGGTAAAGCAGGTTAGGTAATTTGCAATTAACTCCATTCCCATATACTTTCTTACCATGAATGATGTTTCTTTCCACAAAGTACGATTGGATATATCCTTCAGTGGTTGTGGGGGGGGGGGGGGGGGTTTGATTATGGACTAGGGGAAGGGGAAATCAGGGACCTTCTTAAAATGATTCAGTGGTAGTAGGGAAAGGTAATTACAACAAAATGTTTGGATGAGACACGACACTGTTTGAGATAAAAACCAAATTTTATCTAGCCTACCGGGAGAATTGGACAGAAAATTCAAAAATACATCCTGGATCGCAGGTGATCACACACATTCCTTACCCTTGCATTTGAGCATTCAGCACAGTCTAGACGAAATTGAAACACAACGTGACATACTGTGAAGCAAACGGATCTGATGTTCCAGATAATAGGCGCTCATTTTGTTCTATAAGATATCCGCACATCCGGTGAATATATGACCGGAAGTGTCGACAAAATTAATATAACAGTGAACATGACAAAATTTCTTTTCTGTTACAGAGAGGACATTTCTCTTTTGAGCGACCTCACTCGGTTACGATCGCTTACGCTGTAGTCTGTCGCCATCACTTTGGTCGTTCTTCGCATGCTTTTATCGCCAACAGAAACCTTACATGATTTTCAATATGGTCTTTGTTTTGTCTTCTGTCGTTTAAAACAAA
>CM037846.1:10220544-10366194 GCA_021234535.1 Stichopus chloronotus
TCATCACTGGATAATATACTATCTGCTCCTCTTCCTACTAGCTTGGGGGTCTTCCCATCTCGATCAGGAAATATCAGAACGTATGAACTCTCCTGGTAGAGTTATGTGTCACATTAGAATATCTGTTTCACATCTGCATTAAAGTGTCTCATTACAATAAACGGATTAGATGAATGAAAATATGGTAATTGCTTGAAAAAGCGATCAGTCTACAAGATAAAATTCAAAATTATTTGCATTTTCAAGAAGTTATAGTAGTCATCTATTTATTTCATCATACTCAAAGCCATGTAACGTATAGCTCTCTCAAGAGATGTTGACAGTGTATTAAGAAACAAATAAAGACACAGAAATAATTGAAAAAGAATAAGAATGTCTTCCGAACGTTATTTTTTTTTAAGTAAAATGAAACCAATTTTGGAATTCACCGAGAGTACGCCAACAATTACAGCATGAAAGAAAAGCAAGCCACTTGCATAACGCTTATATATATATTATATGGTGTTATGTTAAAGGTAATAAAAAATTAAGTGTATTCTAGTAACTACCATAAAACTCTATGACCATATTTCCTTATATTACTTAGACATCATTTTGACTGGACTGTCAATTGTAGTGTTACATATGATGTTCGTAAGTTTTCTGCACTCTTTGTTACAAAGAGCCTCCTCCTTCACGGAATATTTACTTTTCGAAGAAGAACTTTCTTACCTTTTTGATGGTACATGATTAATTTAACAATATAGAGCAAGTGTTTATAATTCTTTCAACAGAATAAAAAACGTGGCTTAGGTCATTTCTATACAAACATTACAACAGTATAAATGAATCAAATTTCCCATTCTGGAAAGAGGTACAGAAAAATTTTTTAAAATTGGTAATAAAGTTGTTACCCTTCAAGACACTTGTTGAACCAAATTAATAAAAGTAAATGGTCAGACGTTTTGAACACAGCGGCAGATTTTTACATTGTTTCAATTCAAAGCACATTAGCATGGTACAGTAACTATGGGGTATCAGTTTATATGTAGCAGTACAGTTATATAACAAATATAAATATAAATCAAACAAACTTTATAATGACCATGTTTACTAATGCATCGACACCCTTAATTGTACTTTTTTGGTCCACCGACAATAAAAGTGAGTTTCGGCGTCTTTTGATTCTTCTTCATTGCATGGGTGTATTACATATGCAAACAGAGCGTATAAACAAGTCAGTAGTTTGAAATACGACATCTGTAACCATAAATGTAATACCCAAAATGTAATAATTTATAACCATAACTGTAATAAACACCATATCCACCTAATTTGTCATTGGCAGATCATTCGTTGCCCACAAATCTGTGAATAAGGCGATATGCTTAGACTCGATTTGGAAGAAAAAAAAAGTCACGTCAGGTGTATATCACAAGTACCCATCCTCCTTTAAGATTGCTGTTCCTGTAAAATCCTGTTATTGTCTCCACGAGTAACAGTGACACGCTGTCTGATTCGACAAGTAATATCACGTTCTCTAGCAATTTGTCCACGTCATATTGGTAACAGAAATATGCTCTGGAAGATCCACACATGCACGAACAACAACACATTATAGCTCACATACATTACAGAAATAGAAGCAAGGGGCATGACTTCTTATATGCTTTTTCTACACGTTAACTGACTCCATATCTGAAGTGTATATCCATAATCTTCAACCTGCTCTCTTCTCGCTATATCTAATACTTTTGGCATACTTTTGGCAATCCATTTAACGAGTCATAACGGGCCACCGGATGATACGTGCTTCCCTTCTCTCCAAATTCAGTATCTTCCTGACATAGCAATGTTTTACTTGAACTGCAAAATCTGTCAAGTTAAAGGTGTGGTACACAAATAAATGAGGGCGTTCTTTCCCCACGACGGCACGACGGCACGACGGAATAAAATGGAGTTGAAAAACTCCTCTTCAATTGCTCATACGGCCCTTTCTTCTTGTGACCAGTCAAATCCGTTTCTACAATCACGCGATTATCAGGACAACGCATGTTAGATGTAATAGCAACATATCTTACTTGCTTCGAAGCGATGTACAAATCGCATGCAGTGTAAAATCGAAAATGTAGCATCGCGACATTTTATGGAATTGCATCTCATCACTCCAAGTTGGGTCGAGCCTAGTGTGAAAAGACCTTAATTATTTTAGCCACATGCATGTCTCCTTAGACGGGGATTCTATTGTCATACCTTCAATAATGCGTTTACACTGTATCTTCTACACTGTATACCTTTTACGAACCCATTGAAAATGACATGGAACTGTGGGTCAATGTGACACAGCCATTGGCTCAAGTTGTGAGAATTGTAGGACAATTTGATCGTGTAATACCTGACACTCATTCCTTGATGACATTTTATTTACTTTGGTTTGCAGTTTTAATAGGGAACGTCTCCACAACAAACCTCTGAATATCAGGCATGCACCAGAGCGTATATATGCGTCTAACTTATACAATACTGATGTAGCTATAAACCATTGTCAGGACTGTATGACGGCATGTGGGAAAGGTTCGTTTTTTTTTCATTTTTCGTGCGTAAGAAGATTACCAGTAAATTTTTGCTCCTAATTATGAACCTGTAACACATTACCACATGGATATATTTATATGTTACATTAGTAGGCCTACACGTGATGAGGTGTGTTGCCGTTAACTCTCTACTCTGATGAACTCGGCTTTATTGCTTGTATTTATTTGTACAGGAGAACGTACTTTGTCAACTAATTTAAGTATCACGTTATGTCTTATTACAGAATATTTTGTGTTATTTTATCATAACACGTCCATATTCTCACCCTATTGCAATGAAAAGCATCCAAGTTGTTATCTCATCACCTTTGCGTTGCCTGCCCCCCCCCCCCCCCCCTCCCCCCACCTTCATCACCGCCTTTGAATTCAACAGTTCGTTGCCCAATGGATGCATTCAGTTGTAAAGCATCTCTCTGACCTTCTTTGGGCCCGCATCGATCGTTCACGGTTGACATTTTCAAAATCATAATTTGTTGGTTTTGTTAAGTTTGTTTACGTCTGTACTGAAATATCATGGTTGAAAACGCCCCATTCACTTTTGCCCCGTTCGTTACCTGCCTAATGAATTGTGTCAAATATACCCGAAATTATGGAACCGTCATATAGGGGTTATAGTACTGAAAGTATAACATCTGAAAAAAAAAATGAAAATGAACATTGATTACGGCTGAGGACATTTTCATATTGAATTAACATCAATATAGATGCTTATACTGATTGTGGGTCTACCCCAGTGCTGGGTCCTTTTGGTTGAGAAGAGGGGAAGGGAGATGGCGGCAAACTGTTCATTAGTAAGATAAAATGTCCGAAAGTTTCAAACCACAATGCAGGCAGGATGATTGCCACCATGTCTTTGTTGTTTGGAAGTATCTTTGTATGAAGCTCCAATGAAGAGATAGATTTGTCCACTGCCATGGATTTCCCCCTTCAAACGTAATTTTTTTTTTTTCTTGTTTCTTCCATCGCATATAGTGATTACCATTAACTTTAAAGTTAACTTTAAAGTTAAATATTAACATGCCCGTACTCAGCATTTTCAGTGAGGGGTTTCGATTTTATCACAAGTGGAACAATTTTTACGACAATTATGACGAAAAAATTAAAACTCATGTTGCTAACATAGGCTAAGCCGAACTCCAGAGCTTGCGTGTGTGCGGGGAGGGGGGGGGGGGCGTCCGAACCCCACCCCATCGATACGGGCCTGATTATCTTGTCTCATTCGTTCATCTGTGTGTGTACGTGGATTTAAATATTTTACACTGTTCCTTTTTTGCCACGATAACTATTCTTCCTGATACCAATTGCTATATATGCGTGAACGATGTATTGTAATTTACGCTCATGAGTCATACGTCACTATACACGTGACATATGAAAATCCACCCAGTGCTGGTGATAATGGAATTTTCCTCCTTCTTAAAACTCGATCAACCCTCTCTATTTTGCTTAGGTCTTGTTGAGTCTCACACCGTACTGTGGACAATTACCTCCTAAATCATACGTGAAATTGTTGTACCTCCAGTGTAAACACTTCTTTTATTTTTAGGTACTCGTGAGTCCTGTGACAGTTGTTTTTGGCTATAAACGAAGATACTTGAGGCGGAAAAAAGATTGGGTCAGAAGATGATATTGATAATAACGGTGAGAGAAAACAATAACAGGACGTGAGGAACGTCACCTCGGCTTCATATTCATAGAGCGAATGTAAAAGATAAACCGATGCACCACCAAAAATAAATAATTCTTATTATCTCTGAAGTACCATGACAACCAGCTCAAACAGTTCGTTCGCTTGAATTCTTCTAACAGGATCTTCTACGTTAACGACGATCCGGTGCCAGGTTGAAGCTAGCGTGACATCGTAAAGAGAGGAACTAACCTGTCATGCGCTTCGTCTACACACTTCTGCAGCTTATCGGTGTTACCTGGTGAGTTAGGTGTAGTCACAGAAAGACTACATCTGATTCTTTTAGGTTTATTCATTGGATGGAGGTTTTCCATCATCAATTCTGGACTGCGGATATCTGGACAGATATCGAACTGGTATTTACAGAGAATACAGTCGTGGAAATGGTGAGTGCATACGATAAAGGGTGCTCTATACAGGTTTGGCAGAATAACATACTTGATTAATCCTACAGGTACTTCTTGACTGCGTAATGGAAACATACTGCGTCTTATCGTCAACGAACTTCACTCACGAAAGGTTGACTTACACTTTAGGTCTTTATGAGATTACATTTATTATTCCTCAAGTTGCACTCTACAGAATTAATAAGATACTTAGTTGCTTTAATTACTTTCAACTAAAAGGTACCTCGAGATAAAAATAAAACGACTCTGTAGCATTCGAGGAGTGTATAGATTCTTCATCCTTCATGGAAGCTGAGACGTAGATTTTATTCGAAGACCAAGTTTTTGTGCGTTTCAGTCGTAAATCGGTGAGCGCCTGCAATAAAAGTGACAGACCAACTTTAAGAACCAAAATTGTCATGACGCCACTTTTTATAGGGTCACAAACTTTTATGGAAAGAAAGCATCATGACTAAGCTGTAGCCATTCTGAAGGAGTGAATTGTCACTCTTTTTTAACTTCAGAGTGAATGGCTATACTATAAATTGACATTTTCAGTTCAGAAATGGTGACATCAACTAGTCGTACTAGCTTACATAGATACATCATGATACACATCGTTCTCTCCCAATGTTGAAAAATAAATATCAGTTGGTTTTAGTACACGTGGCGTTTTTATATATAGTATTATCTTCATGCATCTTGAAGATTCATTTTTGAGGAGCCGGGTAAAAACGTGAGTTGCAATGTGTTTCAAAATTTAATTTACTTTTAGCTTCCAGCGAATGCATATTATTCTGAGGGATATTAAATGAAAATGTGGCAAATGACGTAGTATGTACAGAATACATGCAGTGGGGATCAATGACGTCATGTATGGGCGGTATGACGTACGTTTTCCTTTCCTTGGTGAACTCGAGGGACTTCTGTTGCTAGGTAAACGCAATTGTTTTGATTCACGTATACTTTTTACATGTTATTGCCCCTGTACTTTGTTACATTTTGAACAGTTCATTGTATCACCGATGTAATGACCTAAGTCACACCTTTCTCTGGGGGTCCATCCTTTCCCGGGATCATTTCAAAACTCACATTTGCGTAAAATGAATTCTGTTATAATTCGCCATTTTAAGAGAAAAAAAACAGTTGACTTGCTGACATGCAAGTAGGCCACGTGGCCCGGCGATCTGAGGATTTGCAAATATCATCTCCGTATATTTGTTATTTAATTACTGAAAACTCAAGTTTCCTCATTTTTTTCACACTTTTCGACCTGTCATGACAGTAATGAAAAATGAAAAACAAGCAAGCAAAAGTAAAGTTGTTTACCTTTCGAGGTTTTCTTGAAATGAAGTGGGGTAGGATGCTGGAAGTGATGCGATGGTGATGATGGGATGTACCTGGGGTGCAATGGGATGTTAATAAAAAATACCTGTTTCTGGTTCAGTGTATTAGCAGGTGTACCTACAAAGTCCAGTTGAGATAGAAATATATGATACTATCAATTTTCACACATTAAATTCATTTAATCATTTTATAAATAAGTAAATAAAACACACCGACGTGACATAGGAGGTTAATCACATCACTCACGTTTAAACCCTCTTTGGTCCGCCCTTTCAGAATTGTGTTAGCTAATTCGCCAACGTTTGGTAGTATATGCTACCCTCGTGAAAGGAGAGGGACATAACACTCTATAAAACTTACATAAGATTGATTTTAAGTTTGAGTAATGACGAATATTAATTCATTAGGGAAAGAAAAAGTCTCATCGCAAAATGCGTTCAGAGTGTGTTGCTATGATGCATTATGAGAGTTATCCTAGCGCAATAAATTACATCATGCTTTTCATATCGACTACTGCAGTGTGCGGTTGTGTATAATAGCTTGTAAGACCCACCCTGGAATAGAGTTGACGCTATAAATTTAACTTGCAAAGTATAAAAACTAAAAATATTTTAGTAACAATGAAACACAAACAGGAGGTGGGGGACGATTTTATTTGATTTATAATGCTTCTTTTTGTTTCTGTCACCGCGTTCACATTTAGTCACACAATGTGTGCATGCGCGTCAGACTGTCTTGTGACATCACTTCAAACAGCCAAAGACACATTTGCGTTCGTCCTAGGGTTCAGTGATCAATGACCGCTAAAAAAAAAAAAAAAATAGTAGATCCGTGGAAGGAAAAAAATCAGGCAAATGGACAAGACGAAGAGGTGCAATCAAGTGAATTTAAGAGACTATATTCTATTAACTCAATGACTAAAATGACTGTTCATAGTAAAAATGCTTTTATCTGCCAAAAATTGCTTCGGGCAACTGCACAGCAAGCTTTGGAGATCTTGAATAAGTGAGGGCTAGAATTGGGTTTTGTAATCTTCTGCATTGAAAAATTATTGTGCTAACATTTCAATGTTGTCCTTCACCAGTATATTATATGAGGTATGACGATGTGTAATCAACAGCAATTTATGTGACTTCGGGGAACGTTCTCTCTATTGATTTTGATGTCTGTCTAGCCGGCGTCCGAACACATGAAAAAATAATAATTCTGTAAATAAAATAATAAGAAAAAAATAATAAAATAGTTCTACAAAAGTAAATGACTAAATGACATTGTCGTCGTCGCTACCGCTCGAGGGGGTGGAGGTGGGGTGGTGGTTGTGGGGAGTCGCTGTTTATACCCTGACCACTCAAAAAAAAAGCAATTTATATCTCCGCTCTATTTTATACAAAGCTGACATGAGGCAATCAACCAGATCACATCAGAGAGAATTGTTCGTCGTTTTAACTGTAAGGCTGCTCATTTTCGAAGAAGCATTTGTATGATACTTTTTATGACTATTATTTACGATTATCTTATGTAGAAAACTTTTCTCTCAGATGAGAATGAAATGCTCAGTTACGGGTAGGAAGGTTATTGTATGTATTCTTACATTGATTGTTATCGTACATAATCGTATATGCTGTGTGTTACAGATTTCTCAAGCTGTATTATATTCTATTCTACAGACTGAAAGGAAGAAAAAAAAAAAGAAACCTTGCCGGCAAATGTATTGCATTCTCAAGAATAATATAATCAAATTATAGACTTTACCTTGGAGCCTTCTTAAGTGTTCAGACAACTTTGAAACGGCAAGCACGATATGAAAGCATCAATTTATGCACGACAGCCTGTGTTATTGTAAAAATTTAATTTATCGCGTTATTAGTATAGGAGTTTGTAAATGTTGATGATATAACTCAACCTTTTTTTGTTTGCTTGGGTGTTTTAAAATTTCCTTTACCAATGTTTTTTCAACCTCGTTGACTTTGCGTGAAATCTCCGATGCACGTTGAAGCAAAAACATTTATTTCCACTCTGCTGTTGACTTCTGCCAATGCCAATACTGCCAAAACTTATCTCACATGTCAAGATAAACGATTGTTTGAAGTAACCGTGGAATTATCCTTTTACTTCCATGAAGTAACCTCATTCCGCTGAGATAAAAAAAAAAAAATTTACTACTTGGGTGGTCGATGATATCCGTGCGGTAGACAATTGTTCACGATACTGGCATAGCATTAGAATGTGTAGAGTTACAGCAATTTCTCGAGAGTAGTGAATGTTATTTGAATTTGCACGTGTTTACTAGTGATCCTACACATTTTAAGGTTACCGGCTATTGATTTTTGAAAATAAATGAACAAGAGGGCAATCCACGGAGTTGCCTCTCATCCCTTTCGTTGTCCATAATCATTCGCTCTTTTACAGGTATGCATTGTAGTAGATCATGGAGATGTAACCATTGATTGAACATCCAGCGCTTTACATTATACACGAGTAAATACTAGGTGCACGTAGCTAGGCGCAGCGCACTCGGCCATGGATGTATAACTGTCGCAGTCATGCGCGTGCGCGTCAAAGTACAAAGTCCCATGCAGATCGCGTGTGCGTCAAAGTAATCCTTTGATTTTCTTTATTTCTCAGATCAGATCGCCACCACTCTGCGCGTTTTGTAATAGTTTTAAGAAACACGAAGACATGTCGCGGAACTAGACTGACAAGTCATGGCCAACTGTATGTTGAATAACGCAACTTGAGGCTTTCTATTTTCCATTATAGCAATGTAGGTGCACATTGATCACATTGATCTTCCATCTTTTTTTGGAAATGAAAGATTTTTTGGGTATTATGTACGATATTTAAAAACAGATGCAATCGAAGAGAGGCTGTTATGTCTCACGTCTCAAACAGTGCCTTCAAACTTTGCGAGCACCTGACTCATTTAATCAATCAATTCGATATTTTTCAAACGATATTTGCGGATGACAACATAAACTTTCCTCAACACCAAAATGACGAAGTTAAATCGACACAATCGCCTATAATCAACGATGTAGGATACAGTGCCTTTACTGTACATTTTGTATGTAATGCATCTAACCTATAGACATACTAGTAGTCGCCAGTGGTCGCGAACTTGCCATCGTTATACTGTCTCGTAAATAGTCCTGGCATGCACCTGTATATGGGGACGGAACTGATTCGTCTAATTTGCCGAGCAGATGACTCATTTACGAAATTTAATGGTACAATACTGATATCAGTAGATACCAGATATGATTTTCCTTCTATTCTGATAACAACTGGGTGGTTTTACAACGTCTCGATGTAATAATGGATAATTTTATAGGCTGTTGGAAACACTTTTACATACCTTTCACAAGAACGGTCAAATTCCTACTTTTGCACATCCATACTTGCCGAAGTGGTCATCAGTAGTATCTTTTTTTTTTATTTTTAAGCGAATAGTTTCCATGATTGTGATCTTTTGATAGCTTCTAAACATTGATATGTTATGCTTGAAAAACACCTCTTTTAGTTCGTTAGGATATAAACCCCATGACGTCACGAAACGTCGTGCATAAAATGTAAGAGAAGGAAGCTCTTTTTGTGTGGTTACGAATAGACGATTTAAGTGATTGCGTGCCTAGGCAAAAAGTAAAAACATTGAAATTTCATCCCCAAAAGTTTGGTAAGGCTTTTAATTACACCTTTCAGACAGTCTGGGAAAATAAATGCTTCAGTAGGTTAATTTTGCCATATGATTTCAAATTTTTCTAACATAACAACAAAAAGTGTAGAATACGATAATATAGTGGTTGACAGTTTTCATTCAAATCAACGGTGTGCTTCTGTGGGAAGTATACTACTATTGAATATTCAGTTACAACTCAGGATTGTGCAAGGTTGTGTTCAGTTCGTAGGTAATTTGTACATACAGTGTTTCCTTTCACCAAATGCTACAATTCCTGACACCTACCAAGGAGCGAGGACTTGAGTAGAATGTTTTTGATACACAAGTGAGACCTGTACTGTTGCATATTCATAATGTAGGCGGTTATAGTAAGAACCGTTAATTTTCAAATATGATTTCTGTTTTTTACTGTTTTTATGCCAATCCCGCTGTTTTTCGAAGTAGTTACTGTCATTTTCCTTCATTGAAAGACATAGTCTGTTCATGTGCAACCTCGCATGTACATTTAAAAATAAAGAAAAACTTAAGATCAAACATAATCTTATCTTTTCGGTTTTTCAGTACACACGCAATCACTTTAACATTACTACCCACACTGCCCAATTCATCAAACGTACATATTCATATCCTAACTCGATTACCTACGTAAGAGGGAAGGGGTGGTGGTGCATGTGATGTGATGGGGTCATTTGCCATATTGCACCTTGCCTATTGAACACCCGCAGCGACTACGGCTTGTGTATAAACGCGGTACCGTACAGGTTACGGCATATAGGATTACATTAGTTTCGTACAGGGTTGCAAAATATCGCCTACGTAATTTGTGGGTGCATTAACGTTTTGATCTGCAGGATGTTCTCTTAAGTCCACCGCGACAGGTAAGTATAGCCATGCACAACATCGACATTTACTAACATTTATTAAAAGTTCATTAAAACAACATCATTTCTCGATTTTGCATGTTACATCCCCGTGACGGTGACACTAACACAGTTACCTATCATTTTTATTTTATAAAATTCCAATTCCCAAACGCAACCTTGTGACCTCATAGATTTTTTGATGATTATCCTGTACATCATTGGCAGATATGTCATCACACAAATGTCGACTGGGGGCACTTTTAATGCACAGCGTGGTAATATCCCTGGCCAGTCACATTTGGATTATTTCCAGTTCTACTAATTAGTTGATATTTTTCATGTGAGTATTTACTTTAACCTGGTCAGTTGATAGTTACTTTATATTTCGATGACCAATGTGAGTAAGCGTATTATAATAACTATTACCGAGTGAATACCACTAATTATCAAAGTAGTAATATCAAAATAAAGTCAAGTCCCCCGCCCGCCCCCCCCCCCCCCTTCAACCTCCATAATAGCTCCCGTATAAAACGTGAAACTTCCGATGGAATATACGCTTATAATACGGTGATTTAGTAATACTTTTGACTATAGCTTTTTCCTTGTAGTACTACATTTTTCGAAACGTCTCCGTGAAATGTGAATAGACTTTCTAAGTCATTGGGCTTACGAAGTTACAGATACACACGCACTCATCCATGACACGTGCCCACCCCCCCCCTCTACCCACAAACACACACACATACACGGACGAGGCTATACTCCTTAAGTTTCGGTAGTCATTATAAAGGTTATATCCATATAACCTTTTGCTGATCGTTTGTTGAATTATCGCTAATCTCTGGTAGGCTGTCGCGAGGGACTCAGCTATCATTTACATAGAGATACTATAGCTGTCATAGTCAACCTTGACTGAAGACATGAACAAATCTACACCTGATGTCATCGATTCTTATCAATATACTTTTCATTTGCTTATTTTCCTTGTAGTTTTTTTTTTCTTTTTCTTCTCCTTCTCAAAGAGGTTCTATGAAAATGTTTGTCTCAGAAGCAAACAAAAAATTCATGAATCTAAATACCCTGACGTCAAATGTCTGTCAATGTTAGCCACCCTGATGAGGATAAATATTAAAAAAAAAAAAATCCCCTGAAACGGAATCAAAACGTCGTTAAAAATAGATGGAATATGTTAATTAAGGGGATAAACAAGATAACCGGCAATAATTATTTTTAAAGAAAAAGTGTGACTGATTTTCAAACGCAGTTTACGTCAGCAGACAAAGTGTATGTTATATCAGTCTCATTCACCATCCAGGCAATGACCTCCCAATGAAGGAGTTGATCACTTTTATAGCTTCACGTATATATCTGGACCGTAACCCGGCAGGAAGGTGGTATCACGCTGATAATGATACTATCAGTCACTGCAGGACTTGCCCTCACTTTTTTTTTTTTTTTGCTCACATCGTCGTTATATTGTTCGTATAGAGATGGCAGCATTTTAACCCTATTTATTTTTGATGTTTATACATTGGTTAAGTTTTGCTACACTTTTCTACAGGGTAACATGCACTTTATCACTACGTATAGGCTTCTTCTATACACATTGTCCATACGTCACTCTTCTTCCAGTGTATCACACACACACAGTATATATACTACGGTTATATAGGCTACTATCATTGCCTATACACTGAAAAACTAAGTTAGGAAAATAATGCAAACATCGAAGATCTGTTTCGCAACAGTATAGACAAACAATTTCAATTTAATTCAACGGATTTGTTTTTGTATCCCTTCTGAGTTTAAAAATGAATATTTAAGATTACGATTAGGCTATGTTTTATAAATATGACTCTTCTAATTTAGTGGTCACTAGTTTTGTTGAGAGTTTCCTGTTTTTCTAGTGTCCTTCACATGTTTGTATATATGTAACTGCTCTCCTGTGTTTCTCTGTCCATGTGAGAAATAAATTTGAATTGAATTGAGAAAAAAGAAAAGAGATAGGGCCAGTGGCAACAAGAAACTTGATACCGCTACACAAACAAATAAGTATTTACTAAATGAGAAACAAAAGAGACAAAGTGAACAAACAAAGAAAAAGAAACTTATCAGTGAAAGTTCATAATGAATTATTCTTTTTTTTTCAGTTTTTTTTTTTTTTTTTGGTCAATATACGGTGACTCATACAATCTGTAAAGTGGGCTGGCAAGGAGTTCCAAAAGTTGGTTCCAACTAAACGAATGGTAAGCTGCAAGTCATTCAGAGAAGGACTGGGGTATAGGGCCACATGCTGCTATGAAATTAATTCAAAATCCCTACAAGCACAATGGTCATATAATGCTATAATAATAACAATAACTTTCGATTTAAGACACGCTGAGCTCAAAGTAAACAAACTACAGCCTAAGAAGGATGGACGTGTATGAATGGACCGCCACGACACCCCCTTTTGGTACAAATAGACATATGTGAGCCTACATGCTCTCCAAATTCCAATGAGTGAAATTAGGGATGACTCCAAATTAAGATAGAAGAGTCATCGCTAATTTCACTCTTAAAGAGTGATTTTTTTATCACTCTAAAGGTTTTAGATATTGCACTTTAAATCCATCTCTTTCTCGACGCTCTTTATGTAAATTCATAATATGTGTTTCATGATAACAGATTGTACGTATAGACCCACACATTGTGAAGTTTTCATTTTACTCCTCTCATCTCTGTCTCATTTTGTGACTTCGTGCAAGGTCCGACATACATGAGTTTTGTACAATGTACTTGTGTATATATACCCATGAACGTGATTGCTTGCAAAGGACACCGATTGTGATTTAGAGCCGTTTCAACAACGAGCTCATATCTTATTTTCAAATGTTCGGTGATGTCTGATCGACAGCACCCACAGTCAATGTTATGATTCACCATGATTGTTAACGCCAAAAGTCTGAGAATTCTGCGTCTCTTAACCCCCCCCTTATGTACATATTCTCTTTCCGTGTTCCAAGCCTTCATAATATCTTTCTTTCCTTATAGAAAGGGTAAATTTATTACTTTGTGTTCCCCGTAACCAACACAATGTCTCTTTTCAAAGTACATTCCAAGATTCATGGAAAGGTTGCGCAAGTTTATCACTGTCGACAGGTAATTAACCTTTTGTAACACAGCGGAAAGATTCGGAATATTTTCAGTTTAAAAACAGCCTTTGGAAAATCCTGGCTGCCATGCATGCCTGGGTGTCGTTCACAGAGGAATGTGACCATAAACTCATGTATATGTAAAAACTTCGATTGTATTCGTATCACGTACGTTATTACGATTGTTTCCGAAGCTGGGACCATATTCACCGTCCTCAGAGAGCGCACCAACGAAGGAAAAGATATGCCACATTAATTTCATTTTGATTTATATGTTAATTGTGTATTCTGCATGAGAAAGTCTATGTTTTTAAAGGAAATTCAGCTTCCTTCCGCCTCTATTTTCAAGTCATCTATCATACGTCTGTATGAAGTCATCAGTTAGATTTGCAGGCAGTGATCAATTTCATAATGTTTGTACTTTCTGTGGAGAAAAAAAAATATTGATTACATTCTGGCTTTTGATTGATGGACAATCGATTTATTTTATAACCCCATTGTACAAAAGAAGGCCCTGTCTGTGGCCGGACTTGACATTTCTATCTGTCTATACGGACGGTAGTTGCATGTTCGCACTCATGACTGAGTCTTCCAAAAGCGTAAATCTAAAGTAAACTAAAGGAACGAAGTCATTGTCTGCTTATAAATTGTCATGGATCAGACCGCATACATCCGCGCTTTCTGTCTGTGAAGGTATCGATCAGTTTTTGATTGAAAGGACGTTGACGAATTTTATACCCCAATTGCGCAAAAGATGGCCGCCCTGTCTGTCTATGGATGGACTTGATATTCCTACATAGTTAGTTTCACCTGAGTGATTCTTCCCAAAGTGTGAGACTTAAATATAAAGAGCGAAGTCATTGTCCGCTTACAATTGGCGTGAATCAAACCTCTAGCTAAATTGTCGGTTGGCCTTGCTGATGTCATTTATGTGTCAAACTTATATCTGCAGTTCTCGATTATTTCTTTAGGGGGTCTAATTATGTACCAATATAACCTCTCAATAGAGTTCGCTTTCAGTGCCTCTCATTTCCTGTATGGATACATGTACGCCTCTTTGCATTCTGTTCCAGATGGCTATCCATGACCAGTATCTCACGGTGCGTTCTGTGGGCTATTCATCTTTCAGTAGGCCTAAATATTTGCAGTTTTCATATCGGTCCTAAGTTCCTCTGCCGGTTTGTAGCTCAAGTGTATTAACTGTCTCTCATTCCCTGTTTATGTTCAGTATATCCTGTAGGTCTCACTTCTTAATTAACATCGATATGTAGACTATCGCCATGAACCAGTAGTGCACTGTCGTTTGCAAACTTATAGTTCTCACTTTCTATCAACAGTTCCATGTAGCTGTCAATGACTATATATGGGTGTGACCACATATCTTTCAGTAAATATTTTTAGTTTTATATCTGTTTTATATCCTAAGTTTATATGTCTGCCTATAGCTTGTATTAACTGTCTCTAATTATGCTACGCCTTGTGTGTAGGTGAAGGTTCATAGTTCAGTTTATTTCATAGCATATCAATTTAGCTGTCTTTATGAACCGCTATAGTCCCCCATACTCTTGCATGTATAATTCTTTTTAGCCAATAATTCCATATGACTATACATGACTACCTGATTTTTATATCTGTCCCAAGTTTACATGTCTGTCTACAGCTTGCATAAACTGTCTCTAATTATATGCATTGTATTTCAGTAAAAGTTTGTTATGGTTCACAGTATCCCGATATGTAGCTAAGTACCGGTAGTTTCTATCCGTGAGTGTATAGTTCTAATTATCTGCCAATATACCCGCCCTCTGCAGTCACGTCACACAAAGACAGACAAATAGTATAATGGTATTTAACTTGTAAAGTAAAAGTTTCACTGGCCATTTCGTTGTGCTTTCACACCACGTCAAAGTAAGTGCGAGTATGTTAAGTGAAACAAAATGTTGCAAGTGCAAAAATGGGCACCCCACAATTTTTCGGATACTATCCCCTTTAATCCAATAAAGTTAGATAAGGCTTGCAGCAAACTCACCTTGCAATCCCCACATGATTGAAAATGGGAGAGACTTCTGGTGGTTTGTGGCTAGGATGCACAAGTATACGCTTGGCCCAGCACACACGCTATACCAGTATCGACCTGTTACAAGTATCCTTTGTCGTCGTCCTCACTTTTTGCTGTCTACCAGGTATGTTTAATTTTAATACTTTTCGTAATTTCTGATCGCAAGTATATGTTAAGAGTTCTGAAATGTGGTATTTTGACTAAGTTATATTGGGACTTTAGAGTAAAAACCACCTGCTGAAAGGTGGGGGGTCAGCCCCACTCAGAACAAATAGGCCTAAGCAAACAACGATACCTTGCCACACAAATGATTAATGGCAAACCAAGTCACCCTGACCCCTATGTACCCCTTTTCTCCTGTTGCCGTGGAAACAGGCAGAGGTCCGACTAGGGCTACTACATTTTACAGTCTAGGGTTGTTACATATTTCAGCAAGTTACAAAGAGTTTGGGTATCCTACTTTTATTTTTAAGTATGGGATTCCAAGAGTGCCATAACGAGAGTGTTATACAGAGTAACGAAGTATACCAATCATGGTCTATTCAGGCTGTCTTAGTATAGTAGTGTCATTGCCTTTGCAAATTTGTGAGAAATATTTTGAGATTGCTCTCTGTAAGAAGGTTAGTAAAGAAAGTTCAGTGAATGGAGGCTGTTTCACAGAACCGGGGCAGTTAGCCAGGGTTGAGGATGGTATTTATACAGCGCAGTAATTTTACTTTTGTTTTGAACCTTGCTAAACTGATCGCTGTCATGATGATTTTGTATTTTTATGAATTTCACAACAAGAGATGAAAAGTAGTAAAAGATGTGTATTACTGTACCATTATTGGGTGAACTATCGTCAAAATTGATGGTTAGAGCCAATTTGTTAGACACTTAAAGAGGTGTTGCGGAAAGGCTTTCTGTGTTAGTATCACCATGTCAAACTTGCTTTTTGATTCCTTGCCGCAGGCAAAAGGAATCTATGCAGTCCTGATGGCGTGTGTGTGTGTGTGACGCTTGTTGTAAACACGATATCTCAATAAGGGTAACCATGACTGATCTCATATTTGCTGTGTGGGTTGGTCATAGTAAGTAGATGATCCCTATTGTTTTTGGTCGAGGTCAAAAGTCATTTGAGGTCACCAGAGGTCAAACTGTAAAAACCTTGTAAACACAATATCTCCAGAAAGTTAACTGTGAATGATGTCATACTTAGTGTGTGGGTTGTACATACTAAGCAAATGATATCTATTGTTTTTGGTGGAGGTCAAAGGTCATTTGAGGTCATCAGAGGTCAAACCGTAAAAACCTTTTAAACACGGTATCTTCAGAACAGTAACTGTGATTGACGTTATACTTGGTGTGTGGGTTGGTCATAGTAATTAGATGATCCATATTGTTTTTTGTGGAGATCAAAGGTCATTTGAGGTCACCACAGCTCAAACTGGAAAAACCTTGTAAACACAATATGTCCAGAAGAGTAACTGTGACTGATGCCACACTTAGTGTGTGGGTTGTTTGTATTGCGTAGCTGATTCCTTTTGTTTTTGGTCGAGGTCAAAGGTCATTTGAGGTCATCAGAGGTCAAATGGTTAAAACGTTTTGAACACACTATCACCAGAAAGGTAACTGTGACTGATGTCATACTTGGTGTGTGGATTGTATATAGTCAGGAGAATACTCCACTTGATTTTGGTGAGGTGCAAAGGTCATTTGAGGTCACCAGAGGTCAAACTGTAAAAACCTTGAAACACAATATCTGCAGAAGAGTAACCATGACTGATGTAATACTTGGTCTGTGGGTTGTTAATAATGAGCAGAAGATCTCTAATGTTTTGGTCGAGGTCAAGGGTCATTTGAGGTCAACAGAGGTCAAACTGTAAAAATGTGTAAACACAATATCTCCAGGAGTCTAACCTTGACTGATGTCTTACTTGATGTGTAGATTGTATAAACTAAATCGAAGATTCCTTTTGTTTGTGGTGGAGGTCAAAGGTCGTTTGAGGTCACCCGAGGTCAAACCTTGCTAACACATTAACTCTAGAAGGGTAATGTTGACTGATGTCATACTTGATGTGTGGGTTCGGCCGGTTGGCCATACTGGGTAGGTGATCCCTATTGCTTTTGGTGGAAGTCAAGTGTCACGGTCATTCCAGGTCACCAAAATAAAGGTCATTTTGGGTTGAAGGCTTGCGGTGCATCAAGAGCAATGACTGAAGTTGATCATATACTTGTCATGAGGATAATTCATGTTTGTTATAATATAACCATGTAACAAGGAATCACAAAGCCTTTTGGCTTTGTGGTTTTGTTTTCTTTTTGGTTTTCGTGCTGTATTATTGTATTATGTATAGTATTATTAAAAATGGCAGACATGTGACCATTGTAGATGAATAACAAAAGACTCAGTTATCGAGAGGCTGGCTTAAGTAAATCAGCCCCTACGAACTACCAGGGTTTGTAGAAATTGAAAGAGGTGTGCTGATACCATAAATTGTGCCGATTAGACTAGAAGTGATTATATATTCTTTTGGGGTATTATATTTAGAATTTTGTGCCATTCTAAGAATGAGCCAGACAGTTGAGTGGAACTGAAATGTATGAATCAACACACATGCATGTTATACCAGCATCAACCTGCTACAAGTATCTTTTCTCATCGTACTCACTTTTTGTTCGTCTACCAGATTGACTACAAACGGGAAGGGCAACATTTAGCGACCCTGCCAGGATCTGTGGTCGGCAGAAGACAAGTGCCGAGGTGTCCACAGGGGACGATCGAGCCATGTATAGTGACCACGAGGCGCAGATCAATTGTCCTAGGTCCAAAGGTTACCCACATAGACCACAAGTAAAGTGACCTTCCTGATACTGACCATCTAACCCGACAGATACACTCCAAGATGGCGACGACAGATCTTGACAAGCTCGAGGGAGAACTGATGGTGGCTCTGTGCACAGTTCTCGCTTGAGCAACTCAATGCAGTCTACCAAACGCTCACCCTGGGGCAGAGAAGTGATGCCGAAAGTACCTGATAAAGGACATCAGCAAATTCATTGATGGGGTAGAGCTGGCGGCACAACGAAAGACCACATTGCCGGGAGGCACTGGAGGAGTCCCTTAGAGGGCTCACACCGACCGAGGGGATATCACCAGGCTCAGAAAAAAAAACCAAAGCAGACTAGAGCATAGTTACCGCCCAACAGGACCAAACATACAGTTAAATGTACCTGACAGAAGCACTGAAAGAAAGGATTTCAAAATCCAAGGTCAAATTGGTGAGTCCGGCCACAAGGATAAACTGACTTTTTCAAGTTGAGCTGCCCAGATAGAGCAGGGACTAAAACAGGGGCATGAAGAAACCGAAATAGTGGCAGGCGTTGTAAAGGCCATTTCGTACGGACTTCCTTTGAGAGCGTACTTACTGAGGGAAGGCCCAAAATTACACTCCCTCATCTGCGAAAAGTCCCAAGAGTCCCCTACAAAGATAGTGGGACAATAGAACTTTACCAGAAGTTTGTTGGGGCCGCACAACTACCCCAAGAGACTAGCTATGACTTCATATATAAGGGCAAAGGACCTCCGTCAAAAAGTTCTGTTCGCCTCACAGGAGGACAAATCAACAAAAGTGAAGTTTACTTCAGAAAGTTATGAAGTTTAGTTCTCAAGATTGTCAGTGAAAAGACATGCGCCTTATATTACTCACTGTTATATCTAATGATGGCACCTCTTTACATGTCCAATTTTCCGATAGACTGATAGAGTTTATATTTTTTGTACTTCGTGTCATAGGACATCGCCTGAGGTATACAATGGACAGTCTACTTACTCTTAATAATTTAACTTACTATGTAGTTCCCTCCTCATTTCACAGGTGTCCGCATCTCTCTCTCTCTCTCTCTCTCTCTCTCTCTCATATATACTACGTAATATTTTTTCGTCTTACTACGATCACTTTTCATTGTACGTTGTATACGTTATTAATACTCGTGTTTCAGTTTTCGCCGCCGTTAGGGTAATTTTTTTACCATTCTTTAAATGTATGCCTTTTAATATTTCAAATTGAGAGTGACATCTATGGCGGGAAGAGATCAGCATATTCACATTGTCATTAAATAAAGTCACACTTCTCCATGATTTGCGGCACTGGAGCGTCATGTCGCGAGACCCTGACAGCCGAATAGCAAAAAGAAGAAGGAGAAGAAAAAAAAAATCTATGATCAAATACGCTTGGAAACATTGGGATGTAACTAAACTTGAAGGGAGATGCATTGCCACAATATTCAAATTTTCATTAGGCAGAACAAAATCATCCAGTTTTAATTACTGCACTGTACGTTGAACGTTCAAGTGTATCACAATTAACCAATTAAATTATAAAAGGGCACCAGACTGCCATTTTTAGTTGGTGTCGAAGGCCCGAGCGATGGCCTCACAGGCATATGGAACTTCAATTCAATGGCTCGATAAAATGTCAATTCCATCATTGGCAAGATGTCTACCCATTAAGGTGAATGAGAGGACTTGTAAAATAAGACTTTTGGATATGCTGGGAAGGGGTGCAAAGAGGACAACAACTGGTGCGTACAAGCTCATGGGGGGGGGGGGGCGGACATACAAACGTCAGAAGATCACCATCAATCAGCTGAAATTGTATAGATCAAACTTGTCTCTTTCACAAGTCAGTGTTGATGACAATACTTATCAATATTTCATATCATCTCCGTATATAATCCAGAGGATTCCACCCATGTTATTAACTGAAACAATACATATTTAACACCATCGTGTGATGCACTTTTCTCGGCTAAGGTCGTTACGACAAGGCCAGGTCCGTATATCCCTATATTCCTTTATAGGCCTTTAATTCTCAACCTATACTCATTTCAGAACACACAGTACATGATTGTATGTTTTAAAAGTGTATCGTTTACGTTTTCATAATGTTCAGTGACTTCCTTTCATGTTAGTTACATACGCATTTTAGCTGAAATGTTGTACAGACATTGTCGGTAAATCATATACTATTCGACGTCTGTTTAATCAAGAAAGGCTTATACAGTCGGCGCGTGATGTGGAAGTCGCGAGAAAGGGTGGCTTTAAACAAGTACTTTGTAACAATGTAACGTCTGGTATACATCAGTGTTTGTCATCAGTAAATATACACTTGTTAACATTAAGCAATCGCAGAACAAAGTATGCAGTCTCTGTATGAAACGGTCTAAATGAAGTTATATGTCAAAACAGAAAATTAATGTAATGTTAAAAAATATCTTATTCTAACGGAAAAGGAAAAAATACGACCTTCAGATACAAGATTCTCAAAAAATGTAATTTCAAATCTCTGCAAATGTCTTTTTCTTGTCGGGACAAAGTAATGATTCTTACCACAGTAATGGCGGTCTCGACTTGACTGTTGACATAAGCGTCATAAATCATATTTCAATATTTTATTAAGGTTTTTTTTGCCTTTCATAGAATAAATTCCGTTAGTCGTGTAACCACTAGATATGGAACACAAAAAGGGCAAAAAATGATGACGATGACGTAACTATAACTAACGACGACCGGAATGCATTTAACGACGACGTAAATTTATATGGTGTCGACCGCAATCTATTTAATGACGACGGGGATCTAGTTAACAACGACACACAATTACATGATGATGTCACAAATGTATGTGATGATGTTGTAATTTGATGTAATGACGATGCAACTGTATATGAAGATGGCGTGAATACATTTAACGACGACACAATAATAAATGACGGTGTAAATGTACTTGACACGAATTTATGTGATGAGCAGAAATCAGTTAGTGTTAACGCAATTTGATTTAACAACGACACAATAACATTCAACGACGCAAAATCAAACGACGTAGACTGAAACAGCCTTGCCCTTTTTTGATGCAGCGACGCAAATTCATTTGATAACCGCTTTTGAATCAATGGCGCTCTTCAAACAATACCACAACTTGAGAGTCAGATAGGGACAATTACGAATACCACAAATCCGTCAGCTAACAGGTCATTATCAGTCTGAACAGGTGTTGAAATATTTATTACTCTTTACAAAGGCGGAGTTGTACTTTTCGACGAATTCAAAATGGACTGCCTTGTATTAGGGAGTAGCAATACAGGGGTTATATGTGTGACAAAAATCGATTTGGCAGGATGGTTTGAGCACATAGCTTACATAAACATACACGTTCAAATACTATAGTTCACATTGTATCCGATCAACAGCGAATTTATAGAGGTGGGGGAGTGGGGGACGACCATCCCTTTTAGATCGATCGAGGAAAATATGAAAATATGCAGTTAAAAGTCGTTTCAATACAAGACACATATTGCTGGACATATCTGGTGTATGGGGTATAGCGAAGCATGTAATAACATAATTGTATGTGATGAAATGTTCTTATATTGGAGCTCCTCCAAATCTTACCGTCAGCAATTGCATGAATCACCAATAGTTAATTAATTCTTACTAAAATACCCTACTATAGTGCTAGAACGCTATTTTGCTTCCAAGTTAGGACTCTAGTACACACACTATTCAATCCGATGTTTCACAGGGAAGGGTAGAGAGACAAACTTACTAAGCACACCCCCCCCCCCCCCCCATGATTAACCACACACGTTGTAATCCATTTTGGAATTCCTTTTAAAGAATCACTATGGCAAATCGTTAAGATGAGCGTCTGCACAATGCTGTCAACTCCGTTAAAACTAATTGAAAAGGTTAGTATTTTGCAGTAGGCCTATTTCACAAGATGGACCCATCTTGAGATTTGGACCGAGCCTCCTAAACAACGTCGTAGAAGACAATCTGTAGGAACATAAGCATACTACAGAATTTCATAAAATGGAGCCCATTGGGGCCCATATGTGACCTTGGATGAAATATTCATGAACACAATGAACACAATGAAGGTACCACTAACAACTTATCTTGATGACAAACCATGAAAATTGTACTTGGCAATCTGTAGTTGAGGGAAAGCATTTTCATTTTCATTAACATTTTCATTTTCATTAACAACAATAGACATGTACATGTACGTATTTGTCACGATAACTTAAGCTGAGTGGGGGAGGGGGGGGGGGAGGGCAATTGGGGAAGGTTCCGAATGCCATACCACTTTGGTGCGGCCACTGACTACTTATACACCAGCAGTGACTGTCAGTGTTCGTAATACCAACGGTATGTATATTAGAAAACGTACATACCAACACCTGCTTAGGTTATTTTTAATTACATGTTTTCAGGAGTTGACACATGCAACGTGGAACAGGGGAGGTACCAGGTGACTTGGGTATTTCCATAAACGAGAACAAAGCGTGGCTCGAGTGATCACAGTATTTGATATTGGTATTCTTTTTTTACGCAAAAACAAGTTTTTTGACAGTAACACTATAGCCTGCCTAGCAGGTGTGAACATAATGAAAATTGGGAGGAAGACGGTTGAGCGAGTCTAAATGACGTAAAGAAGCGACGCACAATCTGATTGAAAATTTTGTAGAATTAAAAAAAAAAACCGTAGTATTTCATAGATAGGAACTCACACATAAATCTCTGCGTGTAGGCCTTAAATCTCAAAATAAAGGGCTTCAACTGAATAGTTTTACCAAATGGCTGATCGAGTTCGAGGTATTGTTTTCATTTTATGGGGTCTGAATATGACATCAGAAACCACTTGGCATAGAGTATAGCTAAGTGTTTGGTGATTTCCGTCCTTGGGCTCCACCGGCGACTCTGTCTCTCTACCCTACAAGGAACTATAATCCTTGACTGCATTGGGATTACTCTCCCCCAGTTAGCCTACAGTGCCTTCAAACAAATATCACCGTACGCCCTGACAAGGACAACCACTAGACTGAAATTGACTTCTCCGTATAAACCCATTTTATTCATCAAAAATTCCAGAGTATACCTCCGTTAATAATGAAGGTTTTTTTATCATTTTGCCCTCCGGAATAAGTACACCATTTGATGGTTGTTTATAAATTTCACTATTTTTCAATTTTCACACGTCCACGAGTACTGCCAGAGCAACGCTCATGCATTTCAGAAGGGTCACTCTCCGCTCATCTGTGGTACCATGTAGCTAGTATCCAATATATTTACACTGAATGGTGGTAATATGTGGTATATTGACTCAACTACTCATTAGTGAATCGTCAGGTGAAAACAATTATTTCCGAATGTCTTGCAATAGCAGTCCATTTTGACTTGACGATGAGAACATACCTCCGATGCAATCCCACAGAGAATTACAAATCTTAAAACACTGATTTGTGGTATTCGTAATTGTCCCTATCTGACTCTCAAGTTGTGGTACTGTTTGAAGAGCGCCATTGATTCAAAAGCGGTTATCAAATGAATTTGCGTCGCTGCATCAAAAAAGGGCAAGGCTGTTTCAGTCTACGTCGTTTGATTTTGCGTCGTTGAATGTTATCGTGTCGTTGTTAAATCAAATTGCGTTAACACTAACTGATTTCTCCTCATCACATAAATTCGTGCCAAGTACATTTACACCGTCATTTATTATTGTGTGGTCGTTAAATGTATTCACGCCATCGTCATATACAGTTGCATCGTCATTACATCAAATTACAACATCATCACATACATTTGTGACATCATCATGTAATTGTGTGTCGTTGTTAACTAGATCCCCGTCGTCATTAAATAGATTGCGGTCGACACCATATAAATTTACGTCGTCGTTAAATGCATTCCGGTCGTCGTTAGTTATAGTTACGTCATCGTCATCATTTTTTGCCCTTTTTGTGTTCCATACTAGAAACATATTTTATGCCGTACCCGCATTTACTTCCTCGTAAAATTGAATTGCGCATTTACTCTGTGAATTCCTTTTCAGTGACTTCTCATGTGGTGAACATGACTTAAATTACCCAAGTCAAGCTTACAACAAAATAGAAAAAGCCATTTATACACTTGGTGATACAGCTATCACGCATGGGATCATAATGTATGTGTGGGTATGATGGTGTATGTATGTAAGGGTTTGTAATGCTCGCCGATAAAAAAAAAAAAAAGAAGAAGCCCATGCATGTCTCCGAAGGGGTTTGTGTTTGTGATGCGTACCGTACGATTCTTAAGAAGAATGGTGGATACTTGCCATAATTTGTATGTAAGTTTTCCGTTTTGAGAGGGAGAACCCTATTGTTTCAATGGATATGCGGTAGTCATATTAAAAGGAAGACACTGTGTTGTAGTTAGCAGAGGTCAAGGTCCTCTGGAGTCATCAGCGGTTACACACTAAAAACCTTGTGCACACAACATTTCAAGTTACTAATAGTGGATACTTTTTCAATACTTGATATTGAAGGGTTTGCCACATTAACAAGAATTACCCTCAAAACTTTGGTGGAGACCAAAGGTCATCTGGGGACCTAAAGAAACCCCGAAAATCGTGAAATCAATGTAACTCAAGAAGGGTAACAGTGATAACTCTCGTACTTAGCATCTACCACATACTGGGTGAAATTAACCTTATCATTATGCGGTCGAGGACATCTGAAGTCTCTAGAGGTCAAAATCTTGTAGCCAACAAAAATTCAAGAATAGTAAGGGTCATAATTCTCATAGTTGATTTGTAAGTAGCGTATATTGAGTCTTCAATTGTGGTGAAGGCCATCTGACATCACTTTTATGGGTCAAAACGCTCAAAATCTTAGTAACCAACTTTAACTCGAGAATGGTAACAATGATAATTTTCTTATTTGGCGGGTAGGTAGTCCACATATTGAGAAGATGAACCCCATAGTAGTGAGTGTAGACCAAAAGTCATCTCAGTTTATCAGATGTATGAATCCTGAACTGAAAATCTTGTGATCGCAAGGTCACGAAGTCTTAAGGGAGGCTTCCATACTGACTGAGGTCAGTAGCATCTCAGGTGTACTTTAATCGTCCGAACACCAATATCTCAAGAAAAGTAGCTTGGATAGTTTTCATACTGAGCACGTTACCACGATGAATTTTCCTGGATGAAGTCCGCTGATTATGGTTGAGGTTAAAGGCCACCTGGGGTCACCAGAGACTAAACTCTGATAGAATAATAGCATTACCTGAATTTGTCTCACAATAGTGGTGTAGAACACTTAGCTTACGAGAGCCAAGTGTAGTGAAAATTCATTCTAAATGTTTTGATATAAATTCATCGAAACCTCAATACATTTTGGCATTCTTCGTATTAATTAAGTTACAGCTGACTCACCACAACTTCTTTCCATTACCTCCAATCCCATCCTCCCCCTCCCCACTCCCCCTCCCCACTCCCCCCTTCCTCGACACTATTCACAGTTGGTGTTGGTTCAAATAGGCCCATAGTTAGCCATTTGCCTAACACTGCGAACTTGCATTTTGTTCTGTGCTTCAAATTACAACGGATTAACAAGCACGTTCACTTCTGCTCAGAGTAAGCCGGTTGATTTAACAGGAACGAAAATTACTTTTAAGGACAGCGTTTGTTTTTGCTACGGTGTCTAAAACGAAATCATGTCTAACAATGATATGTCATCTCATATCTTAGCCAGACAACTTGGAATTTTTCATAGTCATAGCCAACGTAAATGTTCAACCAACAGGTGTTTCTGTCCGACAAGTTCGCATAAGAAAAGACGGCAAACAAGCAAGCAAGCAAGCAAGCAAACAAACAAACAAACACAACAACAATTTCTAATGGTGCAACAACAACAAAAAATGTAAAAAAAAGAAAAACGGTCTCTTAGTGGAGAGACCGGAGTTATCGGGAGGTATCCCATTCAGATCAGACTGTGCATCACTACTGCAATTCACTCAGGTTTAAACATAACCATTTGAATCATAAGGCTACGACCTGACATCTCGTCTACCTGACGAGATTGGTAGGTATCTAGTATGGGGAGGGAGGTTTAGGAGGTGTAGAATCCTTTGCTGCCGAGGGGTGCGGTGGGGGAGGCTTAGATTTATATCAACTATGATGAAACTTCGACTGCGGTGTACTCTAACAAGTAGCCTAGTTAGTGACTTACAACGGAGTCGCTCCGCTAAATTCCATAGTTGTGAAAACTTTCTTTAACTTACGTTACTTATCCAATCCCGTTCGAAAACTTTAAACTTTTCAAACTTTTTCAAAAGTTATCAGGAAATAAACAAAAATGCCTTATTTAATTATGTAATAAATTTCATATACATTCCTGCAATGAATTCACCCCAGTGCTAGAATGGCGGTAATTTTGGAATATTTAAACTATTGTCAATTGGCATTTTTCTTTGCATACACACTGTGTTGAAATATTTGCCAGCTGGTTCTCGCAGGTGCAGACAAGTGTGTGCCGTCAGAGGAGTAAAATGCCAGACTAATGAGGCCGGGAAAGTCACCTTGTGGGCCTTGTGACCAGGAGAAGTAACGGAATGTGAAGTTAACTCAGATTCCAAAAGAATTGATAAAGCAAGTAAATTGTTTAGTCTACCATGTATATGACGCTGTTGCCCCTCGCAGTCATTTTCGGTGGTTACTGCAGGTCATTGAGACTTACTTAAAGGGCCAGTCATCATAAATTGAAACTAATGAAAAGTAGAACCAAAGGTAAAGATGTTATAGGTGTTTGTGGCCACGTCAGGGAAGACACCGTTATGATTGTATCTGAAAATATTTCATCTTTCCAGACCATAATCACACAGGCCTTTGAAGGTATACACATACGATCATGAAACGAGAACATTGGCAGGCGTATTAATGGTGACGTAATGATTACGAAAACGTTTTTTCTCATATGTAATTTGTTGGAGGATGCCAATATGATGATTCATGTTACTGTTACTCCTGTGCATTGATGATAATCGTGGTGTACGTTAAGATGGCGCATGCCCAGTGGCGAGCCAGTTGAAGATAAGTATTTTATCACGTGATTGGGTGGCGTAGTGTGTTAGGATATTTTACCACATCGTAATAGACGTCAATATACCTCTTCTAAAATAGATTTTTATGTATATCTAGCTCGTTGGATAATTGAGTAAGTGGTCAGCCATTAGCAGCATAACTCTCAGGAAAATACATAACCTAACTTTAACACTTGCCATTTTGGTTATAGTAAAGTAGTAAAGTTTATCTTTCCAATATTTTTATTTATTTATTTTTTTCTTGGGGGGGGGGGTGGGAATTTAAAATTGGACGGCAGAAAATCGAATGAGGAAAAAGTCCGAACTCTCTTTCTAACTTAACCAGAGTAATAAACGTCAGTTAGGAAACTGTAATGAAAGCACGATCTGATGCATTAGCCTCCATATACTTTTAAATTACTGCCCCTGACGACTTGACCAAACGCATGAACGATGGGATACTTGCGGTTAAGTTACAAACTAGTTCATCGAAATACCAAGCACTACATAGATGTTTTGCTTTTGGGGTTTTGCATGTTCTTACTGTCCCAATTTTAATTTGATGGTACTGTTATTAGTCGCCATTGCCACCGTTAGTAAACTGTAACAACCAAACTTCGTTTATATCGTGTGAAGAAGGTAGATGTATGGGGGAGGGGGAGGGGAGGGGATCCATAATTTTTGATTGGATGGCGGGCACTAGATTCACCCATTGTGGTAGAGTCCATCTGAAGGATTTATATAAAATAGTCTGTACTTACTCTCAATATGGAATGCGGGGTTGTATACCAAAATGGTGACGAGAATACAACAATGAAATGTCTGCAATATAACACCAAAGTCACGATTGATCAATTTTGGAAATTTTGTTCAGTGCACTTGCAAACACGACACGACCCTGGATCCGCCACTGATGTGGGTATCCAGAATGGTATGAGACAAAGAACGAGAGAATTCCTGGTTTGATTTTAGTTTGTAGGTTTAATTAGCCTACATGATGACACGTCGAGAGCTATAGGGCTTGTTTTCCAGTCTTCATCATCAACTGTGCGATATACAATGATGACATGGTAATATGGAATATGTGTGCCAACAGGCTGGAGTACAATGAACTCATCTTTCACAAGACGAAATACTTTCACAGCCTACGTGGCTCAGTAAAATGGCTGCAGTCTTGGTAGAAATGTTAACCTCGAGAGGAGGGCCACCAAATTCTATTTGGAGGCCATGCAACATTGTTCGAGTGTCCTACTTTATTCTCTGTTTAGAAAAGTACAGAAAACCTGCAAATAATTGTCTCCATGCAGGTTCCATGTGGAGAGTAAATCGCTTTGAGTATGATCATAAACAGGCAATATTAAACCTTTGGTGAACTCAACTGTGTGATGAAGAGGCCATCTTACATCCAATACTACTGTTACGGATAGCTTCAATCTAATATATTTATATATATATATATCAATGTGTAGGCCTTTACAACAGAAATGAGATCAATGTTTAATAACATAAACGTATACATTAAACTTATGTCTCTGTACTGCATGCAAATAATTACAGCTGTTGAATTGTGCTTCAAAAACCGAGAGTTCCTTTAGTCGTCACTTGGAAGAAAAGGAAGGGAGGAAAGAAAGAAGGAAAGATGGTGTATATGCTGATGGTTGATAGGAACAGGATCCTCCAAAAATGTAAACTATTTCCCATGAAACGTTCGTTAAAACAGCAATTTACGCCCGTCACTGCAAGTGTACGAACTGTTATGACCGTAAAATACATATACAGACATGTTAGCTATCCAGCCTGGCAAATCCTACCGTGCTTTTGAAACGGTGCATGGGAAAAAGCCTGAGCGTCTTAGTTTGACGGTTCGTGTCATCATTCTCTTGCAAACTGAGGGGAAATGCCGAAATTGCGTGAAATGAGTGTTCCAGCGCAACGGTAGTCGACCATATTTATGTGAGGCCTATATCATTTTTATGTGCCGTATCGTTTCATATCAGATATTCATGTAAATTGCGAATTGCATAACGACTTCATGTCCTGAATTACCTTAGATGTCAGGAAAAAGCATGTGTCGATAGAAAACGAAGTTTGAAGTTTCACATGTTGTGGCTGCCTGCCTCACTGTGCATACAGGTATACTGTAACTGTAAGAAGTATACACTGCAAAAACTCCGGTGTCAAATTTCCGGATTTATGAAACTGGTTTTGAATTCGGCGTCAGTCTAGTCAGTCAATCACCTAGTTAATAAGGTCACGTGACCCTTTCTCCAACGTTCCCTCCCAGGCTGGAAAGTCTCATCGAATGGAATGTCGCAAAACTGGACTGACAAATGATGGCCAAATATTTGTCGAACGATGCAAAATGAGAATTTCTGTTTTCCATTACACCGAGAAAAGTGGGATCTTCAGTATCACGTAGGATATTTAAAACAAATGCTATCCAAGAGAGGCCTTTATTTGCCACGTCTCAACAGTGTCTTCAAAGTTTGCGAGTACCTGACTCATTTTAATGATTGAATTCGATATTTTTTAATCAATGTTCGCAGATTACAACATAAGTTTTTCCCTAACACCAAACTTACGAAGTTAAATTGACACAATCGCCCATAATCAACAATTTAGGATATAGCAAATTTTACTGCGTATAACCTCAAAAAACAAGAGTTCGCGCCGGCGATCGCAAGCTTGCCATGATTTCACTTCGGGTAAACAGTCCTAACATGTCTGTGTATACTGCGCCGTAATTGATTCGCCTTAGATTTGCCGAGTACGCAGGGCCGTCGCAACGGGTAGGGGGTGTCGGTATTGGTGTGTCTCACCCCCTCAAAAAAAAAAAAAAAAAACTGTCACAGCGACGATAGTCGGAAAATCTGAATCTAGTACCTCACAGTCTCAGACGCCAAATATTCAGGCATCAGTTTGTGTCTACGGTTAACTGGTAATTGGCAAAATTGACAATAAAAATGAAATACGTTTCAATTTCCCATGTTTCAGCGAGGACAGTCGGGAAATCTGAAATACCAGTTTGAAGTTTTGAAGTTACCAAAGTACTAGGCCCTAACTCTTCATTGCAATGACATAGACTAGTGCACAGTATGCTAATAAAGTTTTATGGACTATTTTGCATGCGATAGATCTGTAACAATTTTCAACGCTGTATAGTATATCGACTCAGGCTATGATGCTCAGGCAACTTTCTTCAAACACAGGAAACAACTTTTATCAAACAAAGAATATGTCCCAGTTTTCCCTGAAGAAAGACGTTTGAACAATTGGAGCTCATTTGGTGGGACAGATTGTAAACCCCACACTCCCTCAGATTTTTCTGACCACTGTATACATTTCAGATTTGATAATGAGTACAGTAATGTGAATGCCGTACAAACCTTGTCTCAAAGTATATTCACTATGATTGTGTGCATGTTCCATTGTTGACTAACATAACTGAAAGTAATTCTGCTGAAATAATTGTACATGAGCATATGTGTCAGGTCAAAGGATTGTGAGTAATTAACAAACTGTGACTTTAACTATGTATGTACAGTTTTTTTCCCCTTTTGGAAAATCATGAATGTTATGCAAGAGTACTGCTTTGTAACATTGTGTTCTGCTGACAAATCTTAAAAAAACATTGATTTTTGCTTTAATTAGTAATGCGTTATGACAGTCTGCCCCATGTTTCGTTTGATAAGTGCTGTTGAGAATATAGTCCAAGTAATATTAGTGTGAACAGCTAGGTTAAGGTATAACGCATTTTATTTTATGGTTTATCACGTGGATTAGGTAATAGCCTTTGCTTGTTTATGTGCACGAATGACCAAAGCCATATTTTGTTGTGGAAAGAATGATATTTTTTCTCCACTGAGGGGAAGACCACCTAGACTAGGGAAGAACACTGATCCTAATACTGTATCTGTAAGTGATTGTCCATTTTGTGAAACAAAATGATAAATGGGCTTAAAATCCTCACATCATGCCATACTCAATACCAGACAGTCACAGTTACTATCACTGTACCACTTAAAGTAAGAAAACAGTAAAAATTGACAGTGGATCAAGAGAAAATTAAAAGGATGCATGCAGCCACAAATTTAGTTTTGATGTGTTTAAAAGTAAGGTAGCCTAACCATTCTCGTGAAACTTCTATCCAGGTTTCACGTGTAGTTCTCGAGATACTATCAGTTGAATTAACTCCCTTTGCTACCGAGTGTGAACTTGAAGCAAGCAGGAGGTGACATCATCTTCTCACGAAGAGTTTTTTTTTTGTTTTCTTTATTATTGAATTTATTATTTTGAACATGAAATCGATAGGTAGTCAGCTTAATAAATGGTTATGTGAAGATCGCAAAACTCTCATACCTCTCATGTATTCACACTATGATAGCACTAGATATTGAAGTACAAAAGTTGGTGTAAAGTTTAACGAATAACATAAAATGGTTTATCAATGTGGGGAGATGACATCACTCCTATCTGCTTCAAGTTAACTTTCGGTAAAAAAAGGTTGCAACTTTCACTGCTACCACACATGATAACGCTATGTATGTTGCTGGACCATTCTTTTAACCTTGCAAAGCCCTACCAACTCAAATCAGTTTCACCGTGCAATATCGTTGAGGACAAAGGTGTATACATCTTGGCTGTTAATAAGATAATTGCCTCTTAAGTTAAAGTTTACACGTGTGTTGAGGCATGCTTTACTTTGATGTTTTTTGTTTAATTTATTATATTTCATCCATTGGATACAATAGTCACATAACTCATGGATTTGTTTGCAGGGTTTAACATTTTAATTGTAGGTCATCATAACTTTCATTCCAAGGATCAGTATGAGGTGCAATTATTCTGCTTGTTTTCAGGAGTATGAGTCACATCATTCATGATTTGCGCATGAGGGTATGAAGCAGAACATTTCTTTCAAATTGATAATTGTTTTTAAATAGATGTAACGAGGAGATTAAAGATCAATGAATGTACGATTTATAATATACACATTCAGTTTATTAGAGACTTTTCATGTGAGACCTTGTTCACACTATCCCTGCAACGTATTTATAATTCTGTCTGCAAACTGCCAGATGCTTCCTACTTACAGCAAAATTTGATGTTAACTGAGTGTTTCTTAGTGGGACTGAATGCAACTGTCACCGTGTGCATTGCTAGGATTTTACCTATGGTATGCCATACTCTGGTCAAGTAAAACATAGTGTTTTAAGTGAACATTGTATATTTTGATCTATTGGTTTGAGGCACACCATAAGACACTGTTTCATGGACTTGATATTAAAGAGGTGGTACCCCTTCACAGTTTTGCAAGGGAAGCAAGTGAGCTTGTTGACTTCAAATCACTCTCAGTACCTAGTCAGTGAAGTTCAACAAAGGTACTGTCCAAGGCACATAAGATTGTAAAGTAAATTTATCTAAAACATTTTTTTTTCCTTTTTTGATTCAGCCTTTGTTGTTTTCCAAATTTACGCTCACCCAAAAGCAGTGTTTTACTTATCAGTCGGTGGATAAGTTTGACATAAAGTTATCATACAATGTGTAGCATAAGCGCGCACTGAAACATTCATTTGCTTTCTCTATAATTGATTTATGGTTGTTTTCAAGCACATATGTTTCATTTTTGCATGACACAAGAACTTAAGTTTCAATGATTTATAATGTTCAGATATCATAATCTAATTTTGCTTTCATCCACAGAATATCACACGTTTTTAGCCAGACTGAACTCCTTTAATCCTGATTATATCGCTTCAAATTAGATAAGTTCATGTTTTCAATTTGGGTGCAAAGAAGGATTGCTGTTCCTTTTCTACAACTAACCATCTGTAGGACTGAAAAATAAAAATTCAGTACTCATAATGTTAAATTTAGTACCAGAGTGTTCGCAGTGTAATTGACATAATGCTTCTAATCGTTGGTATTAATTGAACCTGAACTTGTGAATTAAAGGTGATTTATCGCCTGCTTACTGATAGCTTATCTGCCGTCAGTATGTTGATAACTCTCTGCAAATGTCGCTAGTTTCCGAGTTACAAATTACTTACGTATAACTAATTTCGACAACATTTGGCAATTTTTTGAGTTATCGACCTAGACTAAGTCGGAGCTGTTGACGTGGTGTAAGCCGGTGACTCGAGAATTTGCAAAATTTTGTCGAGATAACATATTTTAATATTTGTAACTCGGTATCTAGACAATTTGCAAAACATTTCCGAGATGATGAGTTAGCGTAACTCGGTAACTCGACATCAATCATGTCAACTTATGTCTGAAAATGACCTCTTGGTACTTTTCAAAGTCATTGTCATTCTTGTCCATTGAAATATGCATTCACTCTATGAATAACCTCGAGTGTACATAAAAAAAAAATAAAGAAACACTAAAGATAAAAAAAATAACCTTTTTATACTTTTTCGTTTTTTTTTTTTTTTTCGGTAAACACGCAATCACTTTAATTGCCAACTTTGCCTGCAGAAAACGTTATCCGCTGTGTCTTGTTAACTTGACTATGTATGATTTATTTTATTGATAGATAAAAATGAACGTTTTCAAGGTTCGTCACCGTCAGTGCGACAGCTTGGCACATATGTCTTTATATGCGTGATCAATTACGTTATGTTGCAATATCAATCCTTAGTCAACCTTAACGTTTCATTCATTCCTTGAAGTACAGTGTAGGCCTATTTAAAACAAAAAGTCTGATAAAATATTTACAATTTCAGTTCTTCAGTTCTTCACGCGCATCAGTTAGAAGCACTTTTATGCCGCAGTTAGCAGGTTAGGCCGATTAACGAAGACAAATCATTGCGTATGGCCTCTAACTTATTCCGCACGACACTGTATATCACTAATGTATATTTAAAATGTCATAGTTATTACGTTGTAATGTAATACACGACGGTTTGTGTCGTGTGGTACGGCATAACGACCAATAAAATGTGATTGTCTATAAGAGCATAGTATACAATGAAAGGTGGAATTAAGTTAATTCTCGATGGTACCAGAGGTCTCCACCTCAAGCTATTGCATGATAAACGACACACGTTGCTTGCTATGGTGAGATTTTAAACCTTCTGTCGTATACGATGAAAAAAAAGGTAATGACGTAATGTCTCCCAAACCGCTTGAGACTACCCCCGCCAGTATTAAACATAAAGTTAAAGATGCACCGTGATCCTTACTTCTATCGAAAGGAGGAACAGCGTTGAGAAATATGTAATGCACCCCTGGTCTATTTTCAGAAACACCATCTAGCCATGCAAGACTTCTTCCCCCTCCCCCCGTGGCCACCGTATGATCCAAAAGGTACCTCAGCCATAATGAACTCTGTTTCCCTCTTCATCTTAAAGGCCCCCAGTTACAATTAAGACTCCCTCCTCCACACATACTTAAGAGCCCTTCCGGCTCACCTCACCATCGTAAAAGTCCCCCAGTGACAGACCTCCTGCGACACTCCTCATCATCTTAAAGGGGGTCCCATGGCAGTCCCAAGACTCCTCCTTATTTCAACTTTGGCCATCAGTAACACGACTCCTCCGATAAACCACATCACGTGTAAAGGGTCCGCAGTCGCAAGACTTCTCCAGACCCACCATTTTATCTGTAAGGACCCCCGCCCCCAGGCACGATACATTTTCCCCTCACCCTTTCTGCCTATCAATTACATGCGCCATTAAAGATCCAAATATTTCTACAGAGACCCGTAGTATCACCTCAGTAAGGCCACTAACTTCGCAATATGATACACCCCTGTATGTGAGATCAGCGGAGTGAAAACGAATGAGATTTCGAGGAGTGTAGTGCTGAGTCATTGACATGTTTAATCTAATTCACCTTGTTTGGAAAAAATGTATACAAGCCTATCCCACGATTAGGCTCTCCAAATGTTGATTTTACAGCCTTCGGTTTGATATATGACGAAATTTACGTTTCCCTCGAGTTATTTCACATGTCAAACTGCTTACGCCAAATCCGCTTCTTCAAGTGCGGAGCCCAATAAATACCCTTATATTGGGCGGAAGTGTTCAATATGCTTGCATTGTACCAGTAACAACGCCTTGGGCGTTTCCACACAAAACTCACCTTTGAAGTTAACCTTGAACCGCCCGGGGAACCCTTGGAAGCTTCCTACCTGTGGCCCCCCAGTCAACAATTCACGCTGTTTGGTCTTCTACTACATAGAAACGTATGTTACTTTCATACTACCTGCTGCGACATACCGAGCCCTTTTGAATGAATACATGCATATTCTCCTAACCCCCAAAACAACAGACAGAAGATTAAAAATAAAATACTTGTTTCTGTCTTTGCAACAGAAAAGTGCGCTATAGCACTTGTGTAAAATTATGTTCCTCTGACCTTCAAACTTGCAAATCAATTTTTGAAAGAAGAATCGCTAGTCGATTCTTAGCAGGGAACCTCCTCTGCCACTCCTTTGACCCTTTTCTCTTTTTTTTTCGTTGCATTCCCCGAAGGGTCAGCATTAAGTTTGTTTTTGTCCTAGTCGAAAGTGGGAGAACGTGCCTCCGTAGGCATGATTAAGTTGTGTGCACTTGACTCTGAGGTAGGTGCCTTGATTCGCGAGAGAGAGAAAAAAAGAAGGCTGGTGATACACATTTATTCCTGACAGCCAATCGGGAGGTAATTCTTTCTGTTTAAAGTTGCGCGCTGTCTAAGCCTTGGCGTTAGAGAGGTTCACTGAATCGGCGACGTGTGCAGAAGTGATGTTTGACGGAGTGTGTGTTAGAATGTGGTTCATGTACGTTCATGCTTTGGTAACAACAATGCACGCAAACCAATAAGTTGAACCGGCCTTACCCAGTAACAGTTACATGGAAAACTTGACATAACTATCTGTAGCAGTCATGGGTGACTACCATAGCTGAGTGACTTCTTGAACGTTAGCAATCTCTCTTTCAGCCTGGTTTATTTGTGAGTCCCACGAATAACTTTAGGATTGCTACTCCACAATAGGACATCTCTTCTGTGGTTGGCGAAATCGGGGTAAGTTTTATCATTTTTCCGAGAAGCTACAATCGCCTTTTCATATTCGTTTAGACTTAGAGAAATATAAATTTTACCGATTAATGTGAAAGATTATGCGGCATTCTTGTATTTCGCTGTATGTGTATTTCGTATACTTTCACCTGTATTGATAAGAATGCAAATTTAACACATCCAGCAAAGCTTAATAAATGTAAATTAATGAAAAGGAGACCATTGGTTCCTTAAACTGCTGAGTACATTTATTTTCGTCAATGTAACTTCCTTTGATAAAGAGTATTTGTATTACCACAGTAGTCTACATTGTCAAACTTTATGGATTTAAGGCCTATATGTTTAAAGTGGTGTCACTGAGTAGCACGGGAGGGGGACGGGGGAGGGGAGCACGAGACTCAATGTGCGCCCCTTGGGCGTAACTACAATTTTGTTTGCAGGGGACCCCCGGGACATTAATAAGGGAGCCTGTCTGATAGGGAAATACAGTACGCCTCTACTGCAGCGACAGTGACCCAAAACTGTGATTTTCTGAAGCAGAATAGAAAATTTTGAGGTGGACATAAAACCCCCTAAAGCCCCATTGTCATTCTCAGCACGTGAGGTTCAGGAAATGATACTGTCGGTGTTTTCTTGCGTTGAAATCCCTTCTCCATACATCCACGGATGTTTTTCGTCGTCAATTGTGATGAAATTTGTTTATTCCTTGATGAAGACTGAAATACTTTCTTGAATTCTGAAGGCCGAGCATGAGCAACGCCATCATCATTCGCTGGTGGCAGGGAGCACTGAAAGGACTCAAATTTGCATTTTCCTTTACCTTCCCTTTCATTTTTTTTTCGGCTGCGTCATGTTCCTACCCACGGCTAGTGTATGGAGGGGCTGCTGCACTCCTTCCCCCTTGTTATGCCACGACTACGTCTATACGAATATTTAGACAAGTACCGTACGGTATCACGCGGACACATAAACTGCATGAAACGTTCACATGGCCAGCCTAAGTTTCGTACGTCGAGCATTTTAATGAGGGAATCTTGAATATCAAATGAGGCAAATATTCACAAAATTCAAAAATCTGTCTCCAGCACATACTGTAAGTTCTCTTCTGTATGAAACGAATGATTTCTTAACATAATGGTGTGTCACACTGGCGTGAAGTAGTGGCGACATCTTAGGGCCTATATCATCTTGGAGAGGAATCCCTAGATCATCCCTACACTATTCCTAGATTATCCCTCCAAATATAGTCCCTGGATAAGATGTGGTCATTGATCCCACAAGTCTTGGTTCTGAAGTTTTCACCCTATAGATAGGTTACTTGTGCTACCATGACAAGAAAAAAAAAAAAAAACATCACAAGAAACTCTCCGTCAGACTGCCTCTGAAAATCAGTTAAGAGAGTGCTTAGGGCAGAAAACATTATCAAATTGTACACAAATGTCAAGTTTAGATTTGGTTATTTTAGTGTCTATAAACAGAATTAGTTTCTTTAGCGGTTTCCGTTTATTACATTAGATTGTAACGCTTTTTTATTCTCTCCCTGGTTTTAAGGCCCACACAGGTAGCCGTCTTCAAACTTTCAAGTACGCCAAATTGACCACCGTATTAAAGATTCTCAATATTGTTCACTCGAATCAGTCTTGCTTGTTTCCATATACCGTTGAACATTGGTCTGCTTTAGACACACACATATTTATGTATAAAACAAAAATTATGACGTCTCTGTCGTCAAGTACGAAGTGAATCCCAAATTAATTTCAATATTTCATGTAGCATATCGTCGTCGGGCTATATTTTCGAAAGGATGGTAACTAAGTTCATTCTTTTCTTTTACTTTACTTGATGAAGAAGACAGTGAGAAAGAGGTGTTCAATAAAATAACCTCCTTGTAAGAACCAAATCAAACCCTCCCCTATTCGTGATCCCCCTCTAATGTCACGACATGTATTTTGTGTACGCTTGATGTAACAAAGATTATGCAAAACACAGACAGTATATGCTATACCGACAGAGGTGAGCATATAGGTCTATTTGCATATACAAATGTGTAAATATTATCCATTGCAACGCTTTTTTCCCTTTTTTTTTGGGGGGGGGGCTTGTATATTTTGATGACGCGAATGTTAAAGTAAGTCTAACCGGAACAGTTACAGTATACACCTTTAGAAATCCTCTCATTCGTGAATACTGAGTGGGGTATCAATGTTCCTATAGCGCTCAAAAATGAAGTCACCTCTAGTCGATATCAACTAGGGTCTCATAGTTTGCAGGATAATAGTTCAGCTGTCAAAGATACTCACTTCAACTAGCCTATATTTTGTGTAACTCCAAAGGGACTGACTTGACAGTATCAACACTGAGGAGGTAGGAAAAAAGGCTAATTGTAGGGAGGAACTCCATGGTGATGACAAAGGGTGGTTTACAGGTAGAGGAATGTATCTCCCCATGGACGACCTGCAAGTCTCGAGGTATGTTATGGAAAACTCGCACGGAATAGCATTTACGCTCAGACGAACTTACAACTTACGTACCAGATACTACACACGCTACGTCATTATGGCCCCTCAATGAACACAACGTAATGCACATGACAATAAACTATATATATACAAGCATCGCATTTAGTCACACGTTTAATCTTAAAACTCATCAACTCTAATGCTTTTGATAGTTTTTGCTAGATTACAACCATTCACAGTAATTGACGCGAAGCCATTTTCGTCTTTTTCCTCTTTTTTTTTTATTTGACTGACTTTTTTCTTAAGCCTAGGTATGTCGTCGTCATGTCACCCACAGGCATCCTTCAACGTCACACGATTTTGCGAGAGACAGATCAAATAGGGGGCTCTGGTGAAATGTTCAAAATTTTATAATCAAATGCTCAAAGTGCGGGGGAAAAAATGCAAAATACCCGAGGATAATCTAGACAATCACGTGAATGGAAGCTATGAATGAAGCTATGACGTAATATTGGTTTCGATGATATAGCTCTGTCATGATTTTAAAAGGAGAATCAAGGTTTATTTAAAGTGTTTTTTCGTCAGCAGACTAACTCATTGCAATACAATGTAACAATGAATGACATATTAACAATTTGCATAAATGCAACAGAGGGCGATATCGTGAAACAGGTGAAAAAATGATACAACCTGACAAAAAACAGTTCTGCTCTGCCCCCTGCACGATTTCCTCGTACGTAGCACTTCTGCGAAAAGGTTCATTCCGTGCTGTGCACAGTTATGGTCTTAATTCTCCTTAAAGGGGCTCATTGAGATTGATATCAGTAAAGATTGCAGAGATTTTGAAGTATACAAACACACGACAAAACTCACAATTGGCATAATGAATCAAGTTTCACATCCAATAGTTATATGAAAACGGTCAATTTTTTCGAATTTTTGACCGTTACTTGCTCTGATTGTGTGCATGTGTATGAACTAATGTGAAAATGTCTGGTCACAAAGTTTCAAAAACCAAATTTACTCACTGATTAATGTTCCAACGTATGTAAAACTTTGGGATCCTTTTAGTTTGACTGTTTGTCATTAGTATGTGAAGGAAACTTGACCGGTTTAGAAAAATTGAGTGAATTTCACAAAACAACTCAATGAGCCTCTTTAAGTATGACGTAAGCCGATTTATGGTGATCGTATCCAACAAGGCAAATGCATTACAGCTGATCATGTTAAATGTTCACGAAAGGAGAGCAATAAAGAGGCCCTATAAACCCTGTTTGTTGCGACAGATCATCACCACTTGTACTGATTACTGGTGAATGACAATGACATCGAATAAAACTTCCTAGAGGGTATAACTGCAGTTTACTTTGTAAACTGGACAACGACTCTATATCAACATCGTACCAAATTAATATTGTTTGCTATAATTTAGCAAAGTTAAATACTTTTTGTCACATTTCACGATAGAGTTATTTGCTATGCATTCAGTTGACCTTGACATACATTTATATATTTGCACGTAATACATTCTGTTGAAATTCTTTCATTACCGTGTGTGGTAGATGACGTCAATGAATGAATGAACTTTAAAAGTGTCAACATATCGTATATCAATTACTAAAGCACTCATGTATCAGATAGGGATAATTATTATGCCTCGAATTAATCTTAATCTACATGTGACCTACATACGATTTTATGAGGGGTTCCCCTGAAATATTATACCCTCCAAGTCTAGACCTACATAAATGTCATAAATACTGTGACCGCACACACATATTCGCTTGTTCAGTTTGTATGCATACCTGTATTTATTAACGAAGCACATTTACTGTAAGTACGCTTCTTCATGACATCTTGCGCGATAACAACTGCATTAAGGACGAACAGAAACTTGATTATTTTGTCTTTCAGGGGAAAAAAAGCTTTAGTCGCCGTGATTGGTAATAATCAAGCCATGTTTTCATAGTAATAACTTATAAAATTGTTTTTTGTCAACTTTTTTTTTTCTTCGCATGAGGAACATTTCTTTCAATTACAAAGGATGTGACTTTACCCCAAAGGGAAATTGTGTAAATAGGATGGAATGTTGGTAATCAAATTTGAAAAAAAAAAAATGTATTGCTTGGAGACACGCTAAACGGCAGGGATTTCCGGAGAAATTTTCAATTATGAGGTTTTCGCCAAGCTTATGCAGGTATGGCCGAGAATGGCTGAGTCGCTTCAACCGTTCGAGTAATACTAATTAAGATAAAACTGTGTGTAAGCAAACACCATGCCATGGCACGCCGCGTGCTGAAAGTGCATCGTATATTTTTTTATATTCAGTAATATAGTGATCCAAGATCTTGGTTAATTTCGTAGTGTAGGCTTACATAGCCTAATTCCGTACAACTGATAAATATTGATCCCAATTACATGCTTATATTTCTTTGTGTTTGCATGTAAGAAAATCAATATATTAATGTATTGTTTTAGTTCTGATGGAGTTAATGAGATCGTATACTGTACAATGAACCCAATGGAATCAATAACATTCCTTTTATTTACCTAGTTAATTTATTGAACACATGATGTATGCATGCCTTTACAGCCTCTTTTCACATAATACTACATCCTATTATTCCGTCATATTCCATTGTCCGTCATTCATTGTTACATTGCTTCTTAATTCGGGTATTTTGTATAGGGGTTTGACAAAATGCTCGATTTTGTTGACTGAAAAACACACCCAAGTATTCTAAAAGAAACAAAATCCAAATGATTGTACTTGCAAAAGGCGCAGTCACTTTATAACGTGGGCACTGAACCCGCCATTTGTTTGAGAAGCAGAACAGTACTTGCTCGACGGAGCAGTGCCATTGACTTACCGCGTAAAAGTTCGTTCAAAATACGTCCACGAGAATGTTACCTCTTGTTATTTCTTGTGACCATATAAACCTCGTAAAAAAATAAATGAACGACGAAGTCTGCATGTGTGATGCATGTTTATGAACCACGCAGGCTTGATTATTACTTTCTAATTATTAATTTCCGAGTAATTATTTTCCTAAAGGCATTCACGGTTGTAGTCTGCTGAAATTTTCTTTAAATTGGGCGTGAAAAAAATGGCAGTTTTCGTAAATGTGGAAAAGAAGCAATAAACTTAAACAAAAACGCAAGTTTTGCCGCAAAAAAGAAAAAAAAAAAAGAAAAAAGAAATCGACCAGGCAACTTGTCCATTTTTTAGGTATAATATAATACATAATAGCAAAACACATATGACGTAAGCATATATAGGTGAATAACCATGCAGTTTCCCCAGCGTGCGGACCTCAAAGGCAGAAACCGTATAAACGACAAAAGGGGTTCAATGGACGCGTAACTTTTCTTTTATGTTGTGTCATATCTTCACGTGGCTGTATGAAGAACCTAGAATTACTCGATGGCCGTTTAATACCAATATAGAGTGTTCTACATATTTGTGTCATCGCCAATGTTGGTGCCCCTATTGTTGGTGCCCCTATATTTATTGCGTTGTAACTGCCTCGATTTGCAAAGCTGTTGAGTCGGCCATGGGCACAGTCGATCGATGCCATACACGCAATGTGGCCACCCCTACCCAATAAAGCTCCACCGACCTAAAAATATGGCTATTACGGAAAAAATCCACTTTTGATGCAATACAGGGTTAACCGGCAAAAAACCTAAGACTCAAGAATTGAGTTGCTGATATTGGGTTCGAACAACCCTTTGGTTAGCCCATTTATTACATATATTGTTGAAATTTATAGTATTTGTACATTCATGATGGACACACTTATAACTACACTTATGGTTAAAAAGTGATTTCATTTATAATGGGTTTTAGGCCAAGAAAAAAAAGAACCGCATACATTTTTCCCCTGGCACATTTTTTACTCCAAAGTGTAGGACTTTTAACCAAAACTGTCTTGTCCCGACCGTGAACATCATCTCTCCAAGTCTTTAGCAATGTCTTTGCAACATAACACTCACTGGTGAGGCACTTATATAAAGGAAAAAAAAAACGTTTGGCTGCTCTGCCGACAGACCTTACGGGTTGCTGCGTGTAAAAGAAAAAACTCAGCACATATAAATTTTTTTTAAAAAGTCCAGATGAAAAACTTGTTTTTCTTTTACTTGGCCTTACATTTACTTTTAAAAGTTATTGTCGTTTCGACTTTTATGAGTGATACAGGTGCCCCCATATGCGGAGAACATCTGACAGTTAGGTGATATGCATATTCATTACAGTAATAAGCTGTACTTTAATTGATTTAGAAATCTCTCGATTGACTATCCATACAGCTAAAAAAAGGTCGCACCCCACTAGAGGTGTTTGCCAAGCTTTGGATCCAAGTGGAAGTTGCGAAGCGAATCGGTGCTTTGTAAGGCTATGTTCGGTCAAGGGTAAACGAAAACTTGCTCAACATACGTTGCAGAAGAGGCTGCAAATTTTGCAGAACCGTCTGATTTATGCTTTATGATTGATAGATTTGGTCATGCAGTACCTAAATTAGATAAAGAAAATATCGTGACAAATTACCTTACTGTATTTTCTTTTTCTGTAGTTGATATGAACTTGATGCACTTAGGGTATTTCAGTAACAAACTGCACAAACGTAAATGGTTTTGTCCATGGCACTTTTTGCATTAGGTTTTGCCGATAGTTTGGATGGGTTCAATACATACACTGGAACATGATACTACGTACTTCAAACCACATTAGCGGTGTAGCACCCTGAGACCCTCACCGTTACACATAATCTGACTGCGAGGTATACCGGTAGGTGTACGGGCTCTTGCACTTGACTAGCTGTATGAAGTGCGCGTGCAACTGTTTGTATGGTAGTGCAGCGTCAACTTGTAAGTTTCCGAGTAATTTAAGAGTCAATCAATCTTTTTGAATGCCCGTCACGAAAAATCGAATCCATCTGACATTTCTTTTGGCATGCTTCGGTTGAGCAGTTGTGATTAGGTGTTACACTCGTCAATCTTGTTAAGAGCTTTGTGACTCTCGTGCTTCGTTCATAATGTTTGCGTCTTCCCCCTCAGATACGTGTACATGTACTACAATATTCTACCCTGTTACCAATACACGTAACTAGAGGGAATGCCGCGCTCTTCATCTTAATGCCTAGCTTACAGCACTAGTTTCCAAAAAAATGTGTGTTTAATTTCTCTTTAAACATCTCTGTTACGAAAGGAGGAACACAGTATGATTGTCAGAATAATTTTAGGATTGAGAGTTGGCTTGGTACTGTAGGTTAGAATGTCCGCCATCTTCTAATCTGTACTAAAATTGAAATCCCGATGGAACCACATGGAAATTTTCTGGGGAGTCAGAATAGACTAAGTTCAGCAAAGCTGTTCACATCGCAATTAATGACGTGGCGATTTCAATTTAGGTTCCTGTTTTTTTTATTATTCAGGACTCGCCCGTCTTAAGGACGCTACGGCCGAGATTTTAGATTTCTGAGGGTGGGCAACTGCGGCCTCCATCAATCCCAGCCTTTGGGACAGGGGCTATAGGCTGGGGACGGGGGAAACCCTCCCGTCCGTCGGATGGGGACATTGCAGTGTGTCACATTGAGTTGATATTGAGTTGTGCGAATTTTGAAGATTACAATCACATGGCAATGCTCATAAATAGAGAAGGTAGTCAAGTTTCACAGTCATGTAGTTAAAAACTGTCAAAATGTTTGAATTTTTACCCTGGCTTACCATACCGGTTTTTCGCTACGAGTTATTACTAATTGCGAAAAAAAAAGTGTCAGTGCACGGATTTTTAAAACCAATTGAAAAAGGTATAAGTTAGTCTCTCCTTGATGTCCATTTATGTGTGACATATGGTGATCCTCTTGTTTTGACCATTTGTCATAAGTATGGCAAGGAAACTTGACGGTTAGGGAAAGTGTCCGTGAATTTCCGTAAAACGTCTCAAGGTGTCCCTTTAAAGGGGCTCATTAAGTTGATATAGTTTATTTTGTGGCAAGTTTGAAAGAAACCATTGGAAGCCAATACTTCAAATTACTAGCCTCATTGTTCATGTACCTATTTCTGCAGCTATGGAAAATGTGAGAATTTGTACTATTTTCATTAACAGGAATGACCCATAGCGATAATACACTATAGTAAAAAAGTGGCTGGACACAGATTTTCAGTAAATGATTTTGATTTTTAATTACCCTGTCATTAATGTTTCAGTTGAGCGTCATATGTTAAGAATCTCGTAGTTTGGCTATTTTCCATCAACATATGAGTGATACGATAACAAAACATCATGAAATTTATGAACCAAGTCAATGGGCCTTATTAAGTGGCTGTCCTCACCCCTTGCTGGTTAAAATTTTGACACTAAGTTGTCGAAGAGAGAGTAGGCGAATCATTACACCAGTGTGTATCCAAGTACCACGCGATATAGGGACGTTGATGAGTATCTTAATCCTGATACTAATCTAAAATAAACTAAATTAAAGTAATTTATAAACTAAAATTTACTCACGTTGGACTATATGCAGTCTTCTTTGGAATGAGTCATAAAAATATTGATCATAACTGATGCATGACTATGTTAAGGCAGCCAAACCTTTGGCAGGCAGCTAACTCACTCGCTTGACCGAAAGCCCACATTAAATTCCCTCTGTTTATCGGGAAGAAATCAAATTTAAGCTGTACTTTCCTGTTGATAATGTCACATTTTGGTCTGAATTTCTGTCTCTAATCCATTTTTCACACCAAATATCGTAATATTTGCAGAATCATGGCATACACGTTCATGATTTACTTGAAAGAAAACGGCACAGAATTCCATTCAAAGTTTTCTTACACGTACCGTCGGCTACCATCTTTTTTTGACGAGAGAAATAATGAAGTCACTGATACATGCAGACTTGAATAATCTCAATGTAAAGGGGTACTGAAGCATATAATTGTCGCCAAAACAGTGATATGTTGTCGTTGTTGTTTGTGGTGTTAAAAAGAAATCCAACCAGCAATTTCTAGTTTGGTGAAATATTTACCTTGAAAGTTCTTTGTTTCAACGGCTTGTTTTGTGTTTTGTAATGACGTCATCTCTTTAACACATTCGTTGCCAATGCTAAATCTCAGTTTTGAACTAAGAAGTCTTTTTGTTTACCACATGCACGGAGTCTATTCATAATTTCCATCAAGTTACGACAATTATTAAACACTTTCAATGTTTGTAGCATTCACCTTCTACATGACACAGTGTGATACTTGTGGTAGCTTAGCACGCACAGCCTATCCAAATAAAGACACTGTATTAAATAAGTAATCCTTTTGTATGTATACATTCTGTGCAATAGACAAACAGTATTCTCCTGGGTATTCTATAAGTTGCACGTACCCAGCCTTGAAATAAGGACTGGCATGACTGCCAATTTCTTAAATAATGAGATAAAAGTTTGTAAAAAACGGTAATACATATCAAATCGGTTGAGATGATAAAAGAATCATAATTAATTATGGGTCCTCTTTCATTTGTCAGGATTCCCTTCTGGGACTTTTTTTACTCATTGTTATAGATGACAAAGCGCCCTTGCGATACTAGTGAAAAGCACCGCTCAAGCATGGTAAAGTGCGGACAACGACAACCGTTTGAGTGTCCCTTATCAATACATAAAATATAGCCGGATTTATAGCCGATGTATTAATCAAACCAAGGAAATTTTTATAGATGATAAGTAAAAGCGCAATTATAATTTGATAAAAATGCTGAAAAAGACGCCGGTAATCTTTTTGTATTGGTTGAGGGAACCGCCTACTGACTGCATGGTCTCTCGGTCTCGGTCCCCTTAATTCGCCGCTTACGGTACAAATACTTCTTTTTTGTTTCTTTTATACTGTTTGTCTGTTGAACAAAAAAAAAAAAGCAAATAGCAATAGAAATAATTTACAGTTAATATTCACAATAGGAAACCGTATATATGTGTTCCACTGCATGAGATCACTGATAACAGAATATCTGTCACAACCCCCCCCCCCCCCCCGAGGAAGACTGAAACTGAAAAACTATTCAGTAGAGCTGTTTAGCAAGTTACTGTCCTGTGGTATGGTTCTTTGCCTGTTAACTACGTCTCCTTAAAGCTGTGACCTAATTTCGTCATGAAATGACTACATGTGTTCTCCTCAGTAACCCCATCCGGACATTCAAAGTTTATTGACATTTGACCTTGTGACGTCACTATTAGAATTCATCCCTCTCTGACGTAACATCCAGGCTGTTACAATAGTAGGTTTTTCAACCCCGTTCCTCCCCTCTCAGTTTCAAGGGGCACGACGCAGGTGCGTAGGAAACCGTAAGGTCATGCATAGCCTAGTTGTATAGTGTTAGAGGAAGTTCAGAGGCACTATGATTTAGAAATTAAATATCTCCAGATATTAAGTGCCTTTTGCAGGGTACGGTGGTAGATACAGATTTACGTTTTTGTGTCTTTAGTGAATGGTGTCGTTCTGGGTGCATGGTTAGTTGGACGATAAGAGTTGGGAGTCTTCATTGAAAAAAATCAGTACATTGCCATAGGGTCGCGCTCTACCAGGAGAGGTGCAGAGGGGTGGGGGGAGTGCATATTAGGTCTTCTCCAACTAGTAAGATACTTCACAATGGTGATATCAGTTGTGCATTTACAGTCTGTGGTATCAAGTACTCAAGTATTTCTACTCCGATGACAGTTCCGGGCCCTAACATCAAGGACGTTCAGATCTCTCACATGTGTGCATTTTGAACATCTGAGGTTTTATGATTTCATAACATCATTTGATTGTTTCAAGCAGCGGAGGATAAAATAAAGATAATAATGTAGGGTTTCTGAAATTGTAATTAAAGTATATACAGACCAACAGGGGACCCCCACCCTTCAAATTACGTCACAACGTAGCATACGACCCAGTGAGGGCGCTAAAAAGAAAAATGTCCCTTTTGTAAGGGCTGTATTTTGGCATGTGAGTACAATCGTATTATGAAGATTATGATTGGCCGTACGTTTTAACTGTAGTTTCTACGATTCCTCTTCCAAACAAAATAATTTACTCTGTTTAGATAACACTCTAACCCGGGGTGGGCAACCAGCTACGGCCCGCCAGTGATTTTTTGTTGTTGTAATTTTGTGGCCCGCGAAATGTCTCAAGTAAAAGGGAAAAATAAAATCGTCCGTGCCAGACATCTCAGTAAATGCTGCGAGGAATATTTAACCACTTCCAATCAGCAGTACTAGCCTATATTGAGATTACGTTTTTTGCGAATTAAGATTTACAGTGAAAGTCCTCTCAGAAGTAAAAGTTTGAGATCACTATCGCAGGTGGTTAGTCGATTGCTACCTGCATCAATTTTTCATTTCCCCTATTTGGCCGGTTCAATCGGAAAGGTTGAACCGGCTCTGAAATCCCACCCCTGCTCTAACCGCTACCTCCTTGACCCTACTTTCAGCATACGTTCCTGCTACGATCCTGTATAGATTACACCATATGTGATATTGTTATTTGCCATCTACTGCGATCCTGTACTATCCCAATGTGATCTCTCAGACTATCTGCTACGATTTTACTCTGTTTTGATCCTTAAATCTATCTCTTGTGACCCACGCGGTATATGTTGTTATTCTACAGTGTTGTAGTGATCCTACATACTATCTGCAGCCAATCCTCTCATGATATCATGCATGATGAGTTTTTATCGAAGGAACAAACCCTAAATGGTATGACTCGATATAACATCATGTTCTATCATGCAGACAAAAGGGTCAGGTTTCTCTAGACATGATTTAAGCACATTAGGGAAATTCTATGTGGACTAGGTGCAATCCTGTATACTGTCTTGATTCAGCAATCTCTATTCTGTCCTACACCAGTATTTACATCAATCCATAGTCATACAATTTTCTAGATGTAACGATCCTGCACTATCCTATAGTGTGATGCTACACTACATCTAATGTGAAAGTATCCCGCCCGTTGTCCGTAGTCATTCTTGCCGTAGACATGTCGGTACCAGAACTGCACTATACGTTACGATGACACAGTATGTAGGCTTTATCTTGCAGCGAATGATCGATTCTAGACCAATATTCGACATTCTAACTTCTTTTTTTTTTTAAATGAAACCAATGACAGCATTCAAGCTCGGTTTGCCCACGTAGTTCTGGCACCTCCGTGCAGAGAGCACGCACATCTCCGTCGAAGACGGTGCAGACCCCATAAATGCGTTGACTTGAATAACGTGAATAACTGGCACAGCAACAAAAGAATATAGATCAAAGACAAAGAATAACACTACCGCATTCGAGGAATAGGTCACAGACCCTTGCCCCCAATACAGTGGCGGAAAATCAAAACCCTAATCCGAGTCGACACAAGAACATTCTTAAAATAGTTTTGCCTTTACACACACGGTGGTAAAAAAAAAAAGACTTGACTGTGCCGTTACCCCCTTTTTTTTTATTTTTAGCGTGTTCGTTAGCGGGAGCGATTGACCAACTGTAGAAGTTCAATTTTCTTGACACATCATCAGCAAACGTAAACAGGGTGTCCTTCCTATATACACAGTTAATGGAAAACCTTTGATCGCTGACGTTTTGTATTTGTTTGCATTTCCGTCGGATGACCGAAAGGCATAACCTTGCTTCATTTTTTGCTTCTTAAGTAAAAAAGAAAAAGAAAGATTCATGCAATCATGGACATACTTCTCTTCGTTAAAGAGGATTAGGAATTAGCAGTTGTGAGAAAAGTCTTGAAACTACGTTTCCGGGAATCATCCCCATATAACACCCCCTCCCCCCCCAAAAAAAAAAATCGAAAGCCTTCATCCCCGGAAAATATGGGGAGAAACTAAGTAACTGACAAAGTTGTAATCAACACGTTAGTTTCAGTTCAAAGAAAAACAATTTGAACTCCAAATTTTTGAGACAACTGCCTGTTCCATTTTAAGGGAAAATTCAAATTTACCTGTGATGTTTGTGAAAATGGAAATGCATTGATCAAGATGTCAGCTGAAAAACCGAATATTTAGAAGAATTTTGAGATCCAACTCCTTTTATTTCGGTAAACATTGCCCTCTTTTATGAGGATCCCTAAATTGCGTACCTTAATCGATCTTTGCAAGTGAAGAATCAAGACAAAAATTTGCTATTTGACAAAGTTACTGAACTGGAGAATTACTTTACCAGGGACCTTTCAAAAATTATAGTCCGTTATACAACTTCTCACTAAATTTGAAGTTCAAAAAAAAAAATAAATAAATAAAATAAAACCAAAAAAATAACAACAAACCTAAGCTTTTTTCTTTCTCTACATAACTCAGCGTGAAATCTCGTGATATACCCCGTACAAGACGGTCTAAAAACAACTGATTTCATGTATTTACCAAAATGTCAGCTTTTAATGCTGTGATAATTGGGATTCTTAATGGTTTTGTTGGGTGTCAAAATTGACCACTCGGCAAGAAACATTAGGAGTAGAAAAAGACGAAAAGTCACGTCGAGACCGTATTCCTGCTAGTAAATTGTGATTTACTCATCAACATTCTCATGTTTGCTGTGTCTTCATCCAATACTGCGAAACATTGAACTTGAAGGGCCCTGGGTGTCAGAATGTTAAACATTACTAAGTACAACTTAAACTTGAGCGAATGTGCAATTCGTCAGGTTACAAGGTCGTTTGCACCACTGGGTTACAATTTTCTAGGTGTATTGTGGCGAGGCAAAAAAGGGTCAATCAGAGGGGGGGGGGGAGGTATGGGGATGATTTCAAGAGATGCAGGACCACAGATTGCATTGGTGATGATGTTGATGATTCATTTCCTTTGTTCGCCGGGATGTGAGGGTTATAACATTTTCTTTTTCACGAATGGCATGGTTATGTCATCACGCTGTGTGTTTCGAGAAGTGATTACGGCAATTAACGTACTAAGTACACTGTTTCACAATATGTCCTTCAAATTTGGTAATCAGTAGGACACATATTGCGATGTCAATTTTTAAAATGAAAAAGACGATATGTCATTCTTGTACGTATCAAATGATGCAAACTCTTACATTTGTTAAATCTAACCCACAAAAAAAAGTGGTAGATAGCAAACAGGCTTGAAAATTCTCTATTTTAAAACATTTACTTCACATCGCAAAAAAAGAACAAAAAGGAGCAAAAAGAAAGTTCGTAATTATCAACTTGGTAAAAAATGAGGAAAAAAAGGAAGAAGAATAATATTCATAACAATCTGCAACAACTGATAAAATGAATGTGAAGAATAAGTTGAATGTGTAAGATTGCAGAACTTAAAGTAATTTACAAGTTATATTAAATTTCCTGGTATGTGTCTCATTCATTCTCAAGAGGGTGCAATGTTTCATATCCCAGGAAAAGCAGAAAAATAAAGAGAGGGAAAGGAATTACACATTTCAGATAATAAGGCTGTTCCCTCACTTTATGCATATACGCCTTTAAATACAGTGAATTTAGGAGGACGCTAGAAAGAAATACACAATGCACGATTTATCTGATTAGTATATGCAGCGGGATATTTCTTGAAACATTCACATGATTAACGCCGAAGTAACAGACATTGTTAACAGTGAACTTCTACACCCAAAGAGGTAATGAAGAATTGTAGCAATATGTATAGTGACATTAAATAACGTTATTGAACCCCTGCTTAAAGGAAACAAACTTCTTTCTTTTTTTTCCTTTTTTTTTTAAATTTTGTTTCCGTAATGCCGTTGAACTTTTGTTTGAAGAATATTTATGAGATGTATTGTCTTTCATAAGTGGTGTAATTACACTACAGCTTTCATTTTGCACCTGTTTCATGCCCTCAAATTAGTCTCTATCCTGATGATTTTGTGACGGAAATGGCAATATTGTGCAACGATCCATGGTAAGTGATATTGACTCAATTTATTTCATAAGGAAGAAAAAAAAAAAACGAAGAAATTTTACTTACCATAATGTAGCATCTGTGCGTACTTTTTATGGTTCATGTTTAATGAAAGTTATCCTGTGAAGATAACCTTCAGTTCTAACTGGTTGACTGGATTACGCAGACTTCCGCTCCGACAAGTTAGTAGAGAGATAACAGTTTCCAGTTTACCACACTATTCCAAAAAGTGTAATAACATTGTGGTTCTCATCTAGGAGATGCATGCCGGGGTTTATTACCTTTGCTTGTCTAAGCATATTTATCTCATATCTACGTTCTCCACACATTTCATATGCAAGGAGTGGGGGGGGGGGGGGGGATGCACAAGTGAAGCGCCCACTGGATCGCGAATTACTCCAAGGGGAGGGGGGCGGTTTAGGTGGAAGGTTGTTAATCCCCATCTTCAGAAAATTTCAATAGTTGTTGAGATTCTAAATGATTAAAAATGTTGCCACTTAGAGACGATCTCTTGTTTCCTTTTTTAAAAGGGGAGTGGTTATTGTCAACGTTTTATTTGTGTGGGGCGGGGGGAGCTTTTGTAGGGGACGAGACTCTTTTTAGGGGACAATCGCTATCTTAGTAAGGGGGAGAGGAGGTTGCGATGATTCATAATGCATGTGATCTCGTCCTCAATTTCCTGTTACATTCACCAAGCAGAGGTTGGGTTTAGGGCTATATCACGAATTCATGAAATTTGTGTCAGAAACAAGTATTTATTACCAGCCAGAGGAACCTTTACGCATCTGATAATGAGTTTCATGAATTTTCTATGTAACCTGTTGAAATATTAAGACAAGTAAAAGTAAAAAAAAACAGTAAACAATAAAAGAAAAATACCGAGACTTTGTGCAATATTTTTCATTATATCAAAACAGACAACAATTAATATCTTATCTACCGTAGTCTTTTACAAAAGTTGGACTTGCTAAAATACATATTTTGTTTACGGTTCATTTTCAGATCTCTCTATGAGATGATACCCCCCCCAAAAAAATAAGAAAAATAATAAACCAAGATCCTAAAATTAGTTACCAGCCAATCGTTTGATTGCGTCACTAGCATAAGGTGATATGTAGGCCCTATGAAGGTACACTCAATCCGACTTACAATGAAAACTGTTTGGATTTCATATTAAAGGTGCTTATTGACTTGATACGGATAAGTTCGTGGGGATTTATTTTGAAGTGTGCAATCACGAGACAATGCTTATAATTAGCATAGTCAGTCAGGTTAAATAGTTACAAAAAATGTTTATGTATTTTTCGTATTTTTTACCCTGACTCCCGCTGGCTGTATACATATAATTTAATTAGTTCTAATGCTAAGTGTGTGGTCACCGATTTTCGAAAGCCAAACTGAATGTTTAAGTACTCAATCATTAATGTTCCTCTGTATGTGACACATGGTTACCCTCTTGGTTCGACCATTTGTCATCAGTATATGTGAGTGAAACTTGACAGGTTAATTTTAGTGTCTTCAACGAAACAGCTCAATGTGCCTCTTTCATCCCACTCATATGGTTGAAAACACTTCAGACTTAAAATAGAAGAAAAATACATTTCGGAGAACGATGAGAAAGTTCGACAACAAAAAATGACCCATCTACAAGTTCTGAGGTATCCCTTAGCTCCATAAGTCTAAACCATACCGCAGCATGGACGATAACTGCGAAGGCTAGTCAATTGAACCCACACTTGGATTTGACTTTGCGGGATTCTGTCGTACGTAATTATGGCGAATTGAATTTTATACGTATACACTGATTGGTGATTGATACAGGTGATTGGTTGTCTTTTCAATGTATCGTGTGACGTCAGTCTCTTCTTAATTACTTTCTGAAAACGTCACTGGTTTATGGTTATACTCTTTGCAACTATAGCAATGAAAGCAAAGGTAAACCATGCATGTGAATATATACGGTAACTTTGGTGTCACACAAGACGCCGTATAAATAGTAGCGTGAAAGGAGAGTTAACAAGAAGAGGCTGACGTGATGACGTGACGCGAGATATTAACAAGACGACCGGTCACCTTTAATATACGTTAAGGTGATCTGTATGAAAATATCAAGTACAGGGAATAAGTGTTTATGATGTATCATTCATTTGCTCTTCAATCAATATGTTTCTTACAAGGCTGAGTATATTGCCTGATTTTTCACAGAACAAATTTATATATTGTTTTGGGATAGGATTTTAGGGATGAAAGGTTGAATTCGGGCAGGTGACCTTCTCGAGGACGGTAGGCCGTTGACATGTGTGGTAGATGGACACTGTCTCAGATTTATTAAACATTTTAAATATTCTATTTCTAAACTCAACAGTGTACACGAGAAGGTTTTTGGTTGTCATAGGTTTATGCATACCAACTGATGTATAGAAAGACTGAAGTGTAATTTGCACACAACGCTTATCTGAATCCAGTATTAATTCACTCCCCCCCCCCCCCCCCCCTCATTGGCGGACAGTAGAGCAAGCCGCACCAGCCATAGAACAATGCCGAAACTTTACATGACAATACAAGCGATAAATAAAAAAAAAACAATCTGTGCCAGTTACGATATAAACAAATGCAAGCATTCACGCGCTGATTTCACGGATATATGTGTAATAGCGTACTTTCATTCCAGATTTACACTTTGGTCTTTCGTCGGTGCGTGATTTCACAATAACACTCAAGGACACACAAATCTATGAGTCGTTTTTAATCTTTATTTTTTATTTGTAATAGAACAATTTTAAATACTTCTTCCATCTACGGCATTTAAGTACAATATTTCACAGCGGTTGGGTGTATGTAAGTGGCAGTACCTGTCTCTCACTTCGAGTGTCGAATGACGTCATAGCCTGCGATCTAGAGGCTCTTAACGATTATCGAAAGAGATAAACGCTAATAGCGGAGTAACATGAATGATCACTTGAGTCATCTTCAGTAGATGGGTGTTATTTGTGTACGAAACTTTTCAAACAATACAAATTCGACTGTGCATACCGATCGGGAAAGTGCATACTTATGGTTGAATATTCCAGAGTCGCAACATACAGGCTTTTTGAATTCAGGATACTGTTAAAACTGGTCTTTGGTGTAACACTTTTCTCGTTAAATAATTCAAAAAAAAAAACAATTTGCAGTGTTGGTTCTTCATGTATTGTCAAAAGTCGACCATATTGTCGATCTCAGAAGCTGTGATTACGGATTAACGTGGTCGAATATGTCGTTTACTGTCATAAAATTACAGAAAACAAATTAGCATGCAACGAAACGATTGTCCGAGCAGGGCAATTCTATTTTCATATTTTTTTTTTATTAACAAAGTTCGTCGTATCTGTCGCTTACTTACAGCTGTGATTTACATGAGCTGTAATAACTTTGTTAATGAACTGGATCTTTGAAGTTGTTTCCAGTTTTATTAAGTTGAATACAGTATCACTTTCAATGATAAGCTGTTTGTTGGGGTCATCAATCACAGTTGCTCAGCGTCTCTCCTACGCGGAGGGCATAATTATTTCAGACCTAACGTCCACTTCGTTTGAGATCCCATAGATGTGTCGATGATAGAGCAATGGCCTTTGCAGCTGAACAGCAATCCAGATGAGGTTACTGTACATATTAAATCATATACCGAGGAGCTGATCGCGCCAATTTAAATTGCTTGTTTCCTTAATAAAAAGTATTTGTGAACCTGTGCATAATATTTAAGAAAGTCTGACTTGAAATTGGAAGTGAAAAAGCACGCAATCGGTTCAATAGCATATTTTAGAAAACAGACATGCAAACGCGTTTTGAATTTATGGGTTTAATTTTGGCATTATAGACTAAGAAGATCTTTGAAATATCCGTAGAACTTTCAGTTTCCTTTTTCTATGTGTGTGTTATCTGGTTATAGGAACCTATTGTATTAAAGACTTGGTAATTTATTACATATATACCACCACGAAAGAAATATTTAGCTTTTCAGATCGTTTGCACCTCATGCCATATTGTGTCTGATTTTATGGTCACGTTTTGGTCAACCAGGCCTTTAGAGTATCTCAAGATATTTAATCTTGAGTGCTGATATTTACAACCAACACTCATAAAACTAGTCTCCCCCCCCCCCCTTCTTCACACCAAGCTATACAGTTATTTCATTGTCATTTGAATTCAGGGAATGCGTCCTTATTTTAACCTTAAATTCCAGACAATTAGGCTGAATTAGCGCATCGTGCGTGACGATGTAATTGAGAAACTCGTTATGGGTCAAATGATTTTATGTACGTGCACGCAAAGTCTTGAGGGACTAATTAAGAGACTTAGTGTTCGAAAACATAAACATCATGCTAAAAGTTGGTACTATCGTATTTACGTCAAAAACAAACGTTAGACCTGTAGGTCTATCGGTGGTATGAATGCAGATAAACATCAAATAAGATATTAACTAGCGATAAACCCGCCTAGAAAAACTGACACCAGTCCACTAAATCCAGTAATGAGGTTTTCTTGTTCCTTTTTTTTTTTTTTTTTTTGGTTTTTCTCTTCCTTTGTTTCTTCTTACGCCATTTGATTTATATATATGTTACTTTTCACCATTCACCACTTTGTTAACACATTTGTTGACCTACTTTTGCGTTTGTGGCAAAAACGTGAGAAATGTGACGCAGAGAGAAATTATATGGAAAGTGATCATTTAATCAGAAAGAAAAAGAAGAGTAACAAGGAAAATTTCGTTAGAACTAGAGTTTAATCCCCCAACAATACAAGGAGCAGAGAAAAGATAACATCACACGAGTAAACGTATAATAAGGTGATGTTAGATGCATGAAGCTTATCATATGTACAGAAAATTAAGGATATTATTTAGTACAGCTTCGTCTCAACAAGCTGAACTTGGTGTGCAAATAAACAAGTCATTTTCGTGATTATGCCATAAAGCGCTTCCTTATTGTAAACCGGCATATGACTCACTGTAAACCAAGCTGTTATTGGCCATTTTGCTTCACTGCGCCCGATGGCACAGCTATTTCATAACACAGTAGGAGTGCATGTGATGTAACTTTTACCGGCTCCCTAAACAGACTTGACTAAGGCTTGAAGTACGTACGATGGACAATCACCACATAGGTCTTTGGTTTCTCAATGTAGTATTCATACAACCTACGTCACATCTAATGAAGTATACTTGACTGATCTGACGTATACTAAAACACAGACATAAAACTTAAAAACGTAAAGTACACATTTGCGATGTGGTGGATGAACTTCATAATTCACATATATGTCGGATGCTTTCAGTGTTTGGTTCCCAACAATGCTTTGTTGCTTGTTCATTCATACCAAGTGAGAATCATCAACTCTTATTGGCCCATTACACTCAGCCTGAGTCAGGTGACCGTAGGTTTATCGGTTACCATTTCTCGGGGTTCGTTTGTCTTCATTAACGAGCGCAGGCAACTGAAGGATCTATTCGATGGTAGTGTTGGTGGCGTGTGTGTATATGTATGTCCGTATAAGGGTTTGTGACCCCTTGGCTTGTAAACACGACATCTCAAGAAGAGGAAGTTTCTCGATCGTCAAAGTTGGTGTGTTGGTTGTCCTTTTTGAGTAGATGATTCCTAGTGACAAACTATTGAGGACGATATCTCAACAAGTGAATGTTGCTGGAACTTCAAAGTGTGAGCATTGGTTGCTCTTGATGAGCAGATGACCTCTCTAATGCCTTTGGAGGTCAAATGTCATACAAGTCAGTAGAGGTTATTGTTGAATGATCTTGCAGACATAATATCTCCAAAAGAAAAAGATACTGAAACTTTAAACTTAGTGTACAGGTTGTCCACTGTGATTACATGATCAGTATTGTTTTTGATGGAGGTCAAATGACATTTGAGGTTACCAGAGGTCAAACCGGGAGAACATTTTGAACACAAAATCTCCAGAATGGTAACTGAGATTGATCTCTTACTTGATATGTAAGTTGGCCATTCTGAGTATATAATCCTCATAGTTTTTGGTGGGAGGTCACAGGTCATTTGAGGTCATCAGAAGTTCATCTGTGAAAACCTTGTAAACATGATATCTGAAGAGGTAACCTTAGCTGATGTTATACTTGATGTGTGGATTTGCCCCACTAAGTAGATGATCTTATTCATTTATGGTGCAGGTCAAAGGTCATTTGAAGTCACCAGAGGTCAACGGGTAAACATCATGTAAACAGAAGATCTCCAGAAGAGAAACTGTGAGGGATCTCATACTTTGCATGTCTATTGCGCATATTCAGTAGTTATGCTCAACTGTTTTTGGTGGAGGTCAAATGTCAGTTGGCGTCACCGCAAGTCAAAATCTCGTAAACAATTTATACATCTCGAGAACGGTAACTGTGAGGGATTCATACTTAGCATACATTGCCCATATTGAATGAATGATCGCTATTCAAAATTTTTGCACATTTTTTTACGTGGAGGTGAAATTTCATTAGGGTAAAAAATTATTAACATTATTGTTCCAGAAAAATAAACTGAAAGTTAATCTAAAATTTGTCATGTGGGTAATCATGCTTGTGATATAGCCATGTGGCAGGGAATCACTAAGTCTTCTGGCTTTCTGGTTTTGTATCCTGACAGAAGCAAAACATATTACATCTGCATCTCCACGATCTTTTCTTGGAGATTCCAGATTTTTACGTTTCATTTTTCGTCGGAATTTTTTAATCCTTCTTACTTTAGAACACAAACCTAAAGGACACCAAACTTGCATTAGCAGGTGAGAGGGTCGAGAACTACATATACAAACAAGTTGTAAATTCTCCATCTTTGGAGAGTTGTTTACGAATACTTGTAAGTGGTCTGCGTGTGAAAATTGTCCCACGTAACAAAATCATACATGATAATTGAAAAGAAAAGTATGAATATTTACGAAGTAGTGATAGCGGTTTGATATAGTCGCTACGTCTTTCGGGTCATAAACGATTTCAGACCCTCAAATTATTTCGTAGTTTTACTATCACTTGGAATCGACACAAAAAAAAAAAGAAGAAGAAGAAAAAAATGACTTGAACTACCACCTACTTTCCTGAACACGTGGAAAATTTTCTAGGCATTTTATCCTATAATTGCCCTGTAGGAAGACTCTCTGCAAAATAAATCTATAAATACTATCGGCAATTACAAGAATTTGGGGAAAGAAATAAAAACACCCATGCGTAGTGAACATATAATTGGATTTACTTACACAGGAAAACACGCATGCGCGTTCCTTTTACTAGTTGAAAGGCGTATCGAAGTCGTATAGAGAGAGGTACTAATACATATGAAGATCTAGGATTGTTCTTATTCACTTCCTATCGTGGATGTGTTCCAATGAGACCTGATGAAGAATCTACGTGAACGGGTTTCAAGGACATTCTTGGGTTTAAAGACATTCGTGTTGCTTGTCTTCTTACCTTTATTTTTGGGGGGCAACTTTGTCGGTTAAAGTTCTCTTTGACTTGTAAATGGTTCAGGAACGATGGGTATCCTTCCGCGCTTCAAGTGTCAGTTGGAAAACGCGTGACAGCTACCAAGGAAGTTAGAAACAGGCGATCTACTTCTAAGACTCTTCAGCTGAAACTCATGAATAATTCATACCATTGGCTTAGGCTTTTAGCTAATGACTCGTTTTAAATTTAAATATTTGAACTTGATTGATTTAGTGGGAGTCTAAAATGAGTTGAGCAACTCTAGTCACATCGATAACTTTCAGCAAGTCAACTATTACCGAGGGTCTTTAAGAGGTAAGTTAACCGTATACCTACACGAATAATGCTCTCATTAACATCATTGATTTAAACCAGAATAACTTAAACTGTAAATTTGTTTCACCAACAAGAGAAACGAGGCTTAGTGATTCGATAGATATCCCGACAAATTACCAGAATCGCGGCAAACTTGTCAAACCCACCGTCTCTCCTCCATCGTTCCGTCCTCCTGGCGGCGAAACGGTTTTGGGAGGGGACTTGGGTCTCAATCCTCCAATGAAAAAGTTAGGGGGTCAAAGGTATGTTCATAAAACAAAAACAAAAAGAAGGAAGTATTTGCTAAGTGCTTTGAGAACAAATGAAAGAGGAAGCATGATCCAGACTGCAGATGAAATTACAATTTCAAGGCTGGGAAAATATTGCTCAGCACCCTAAGGGAAATGTCGTTTCCGGACATCTGCAGGGGACTTGAAAATCCAACAGTTTTCTTGTACGCTCCGCACCAACCGATGTTGGAGATCCGCGTAGATAGTAATGCTGGCATTCAGCCTAACCCGCCCCCCCCCCCCAAATATTGTCTCCTTCCTCTGCATGCGCCGGAGATCCTATATGGGTATATGAGAAAACCGATAAGATGTTTGTTAAGCGATTCCCCCAGACAGACCTATTTCGAAATTAAAAGTAACCCAGCACACGACTAATACTTTCGGGTCGTATTTAATTCAACATGTTTTAAAAATTCATGATTCCTGACAATGTACTTCATTCATAATCCTTTGAACTGTACTTCATCCATGATCACTTACAATGTGATTCATCCATGATCACTGAAAATGCACTTTATTCATGATCCCTTACAATGTACGTCATCCATAATCCTATGCAATTCACTCCATCCATGGTTCCTTATCATTTATATTTTTCATACATGACCTCGGGCTTTGCAATATGTTTCATTAATGATCACTTACAATGATATTCATCCATGATTACAAACGAATCACGAATGGAGTGTTAGTGATTCACTAACAATATACTCCATAATTTATCACCGTTTATTCCATTATAGAAACACTACATACGTTATTGCTTTGCAACGGCACTTCATCCATGATCCCAAGGTTACAAATTCCATCCATTGATAATCCTTCACAGAATTGTGAAGTTTCTCCTGTGTGTTGCACATTCCAATGTTGGCCCCCTTCTGTCTAAAGCTACCTTATAGTTAATGAATTGTATTGTAAAATAAAACATTGCAAATACAATCGAACATATAAGGTTTACCAAACAAGATTTTTTACAACCTAAAATCACGTGATTAGAACGTGCACACCAACCGGCCAGTTAACGGGATCTGTCTGTGAAAACTATACCATCTATGTATCTCAGAGAAAGTTTTGAAGTTTTCTAATTAAAGAAAAAGTGAAAAGTAATACAACATACAATTTATCTTGGCGTAATAAGTTAACAAGAAATTATTAGTCAGCAAAGGTGTAACAATCAAACACGGCATGCTTAAGGTAAGCTTATATTTAATTACGGGCATGTACAAGATGCCTGCAGTCTCCACACACTCTTTACTATGTAGGCCTAACTGATCTTGCAGACAAAAAATATACTCTGCATAAATAAGTGTACATCAAATTAGCCAAATCATTTTGAAGCGAAGGAAATAAAGGCCTCATTTTCCAAACAAAATGGAATCGCTTATTCCTTCCGGTAACCCCACTGTTATTTCGCCTGCATGCCAGTGCAGGTTAATTACAGATGAATTGCCAACGGACGCATACGCAGGTCCAAGTGTAGGTATAGGCCTGCGGTGAAAGCTAAATCATAGTATTGTACGCTGTGCATACGTAACCTCCTCTGTTAAAACTTGATGATAAGCCTTTGCAGTAATCAAGCTTGCAAACAATTTCGAATCCAAGCAATGAAAAAAAAAACGAGGAAAAAAAAAGAGACAAAATACCGAGAAAATAAATCAGACCTTGAAACGCCAGGAGTGTTAGTTTTATTGATTTGGTCTTCAGTTGCTTTAGAGGAAATGGTTATCTTTCTCAACGGTTCAACAACTCCAAGCATTTGTTGTCAAATTTGATTGATAATGCAAATAACAGACACGCTAGCAATAACGTTTCTCTAGAGGTGCCCACGAGTTGTTGATTTTTTTTTATAATATTTGGATCCTTTCCGTTTTGAATTGCACCAAAATTGACGTAACTTGGATCGTAGTCAAAACCCTTTGGGTTTGATGTCTTGTTGATTTTATATACACATATATATAGGTAGGCCTACGGTACAATAGGTTATAGCTGTTTCCAACTTTCATGTGATATGTTTTTGAAAATGGCGAATCAAAACAAAGATGGCTAGTTTAGTAAGTGAACGGTAAGACACTCACTCAGTCAGTCAGTCAGTTTGTCCGTCCACCTGCCAGAGAGTATGTCAGTATATCAACCAGTCTCTCAGACAGTGAATGTTGCTTGCCACCTCGGAATGTTGCATAACTGCCATTGCTTTCCTTGAATTAATGTTTATATTTATTGTTGCATACATTTCTCGCTACCGTTAATTAATACCGTTAATTAATAATCTCTATATGGTTTGCGGTGTTTTGCTATCCACACTTGCCCTTAACAACCTTTCAAAACATTCGAATGTTCGTAGAGTCCCTCCACTGGTTGAACTACTACACCTTTAACTTTTTAATTTATTTTTGGAACAAGCGTTACGTTTATGGGACTTGCTAAAGTAGGTCGGATTAACCTCTAAGACATCCTCATTTGCACCAATGTAAGATCATAGAAAAAACATTACATAACGCAATAAAATACGGTCTCAGTTGTCAATCTGCCTACAATTTCCTCTTCTATATTCATACGGAAAGTCATTTATAAAAAAAACAAACAAACAAACAAATCGGTTAATAACGATACACCGCTACATTATGAATATTCAATCAGCTGTTTGGATACGCAGCAGAGTTTGGAAATCGGAATGTTACTGGTAAAAGGTAACGGGGTCCACCGGGATTATAGGCCTAACTCGGAATCTTTTGTGTTCTAGTGTAGGACGCTGCACAAACTGAATTCTAACCCCCTCAGGCTGACGATGAATTCTTTGTTTAATTGAACCATACCATGGTGTAAACCATTCCAATGTAGTTATAATGTTTTTGTACATCAAAAAAAAAGAAAAAAAAATTAAGTCAGAAAATGAATCAATGGGACAATCAATAAGAGGTATGGTTGCCTTTATAATCTTGATGAATTGTCAATAAACAATACGCACCCACACGGTGCTGTCGAAATTTCTATATAGTTATAGCTCTATGCATTTTAAAGAGGCTCATTGCGTTCTTTCGTGAAAGTTTAAACCCGTCGAGTTTTCTTCACATGCTAATGCCAAATAGGGTCGCAGTGTTTCACATACAATGGGGCGTTATAATGAGAGAGTATAAGTAACGATTTGATTTGGTCTTTGAAAATTTGCGAACAGACCCTTTCCATATTAGTAATATATTCACATGGACGCAACCAGCACGATGATCAAAAATTCAAAACAATTTGACACTTTTCATAACTATCGGAAACTTGACTAATTATGCTAATTGTAAGTGTTGTCACGTGTTTATCCCCTTCTATGTTACCACAGTCGTATCGATATCAACTAATTGGGGGGGGGGCATTTAAATTTTGAGGGAAGGAACGAGCTTCACAAAGAGAGTCCAGTGAGATAAGTGATAAGTGATAAGAGAGACTATAATACTGCTTAAAGGTCAGGTGATATGCTTCCAGAAGAGAGCTCCCTTCATGCAAACGTTACAAAGTAAAACCCCGAGTGAAAATCCGTTGGAATTTTGTTTGTATCTATTACCGTTTTTGAGATATGACTTTTCAAAGTTTAAAGAAAATGAAAACAGATGACGTGGAGTGTTGCACAGTGTCAGTTTTTCTTTTGTTAACCCTACATATTTTGCCTCTTAATTACTGAGTTTCACGTTGGTAAGTGGTATCGATATTTTTGAAGGAGAAAATACATGTTTCCAAAATAAAACCCTCTGGGCATATAAAATTATCAAATGACCTTGAAATAAAGGTTACATAAACAAAGAATTAACATAAGACAAATCCTAGGAGTCCCTCCCGTGACGTCACAAATTTGCATCTTTAGCCAATGTTTATTCATGACACAGCTGTGAGACACTAATTTGCCTGTAAATTTGTCAATTTTTGACGGATTTTGACGCAATTTGAGGCTATTTTCAACATTTTGAATGGCTAATGCACCCAGTACCTCAAAATGTCATTTTCATGTCACCAGACCTTTAAGATAACCCTTACTAGTACATAAGTGATACCTCTCGGTTTGCCAAGCGTAAATCATAATGGTCTGTTTGAAAATCTGGCAAATGTGAGTTTTTACCTCACAAAATACAAGATCGTGCTGGAATCACATTTGAGTTGGACCTGCCAAACATTCCTTTGCATGTAAACATGCGGGAATGTAATAACTGGTGACAATATGTCACATCCGATATATACCACTGGTAGAATAAATGATCAACGCCGACCTTCTCGCGTTCGTGCCTCTGTTACCTAATTATGGGGAGTAGTTAATATTTCAGCTTCAGTGCTCGTTATCTTTCTAACTTTCAGACAGCTTTATAGTTCCTGATCTTAAGATAAAATCCCTATAGGGTATATACCTGACATCCTGTTCCCGGCCATCACGGGATCGGTGACGCAGAATCGTGGCAGAATGAAAATTTTATATCCAACATGAACATCAAACCTTTCCGTGTTTCAGAAATTGGTCAGAAGAAACCTTACCTTGGTAATTGGTATGCCGGACCTGTGTGTGATCATGAAGCTATTGGTTATACAGCAGCGTTCGCCAATGATATTGGTATCTCCATACACATGCTTGGAAGAGAAGTGGGAGAGGGTTTCTTCGTGGTCACGTTTCGTAACCCTAAAATCTATCTTCATCCATGGAAAAACAAAAACACGATTTATTCAACATTAGGCAATCGAAGATAATTTTCGAGTTACATTGATGAAACGTAAATCGATGTTTCAGTAAATAAAAGACAAATCCAACCATTCGCACATACTTTCATCACATTAGTCTTTTCCTTCAGTCTTCCTTTTCTTCGAAGAATGTTAAAGTTTCATTAAACTGTTTACACAGCTGAAAGAATTAGGCTGGTCTTCTCAAAACAAAATATGCAAATTGTACGTAAATATTCTCTTTTTTTGTAATTGATATTCGTATTCACGCTTAAAATAAATTAGTCAAAACAGCCTTAATTTTGACATCACTTTGATTGATGACTTGCTAGCATAATCGTGTCTATTATAAGATTTTTGTATTTTATTCTTTTCAGCCGAAGTAAGTTCGTCATTTTTTTTTAAACAAACTTTTAGCATCTTTTTCTTGACATCATTCAAAACCAAAAAGGCCCCGCCTACTTAGGAACTGGATATGCGCCAATCAATTCTATCAAATTATATTTATGAGTGCAGAGAAAACAGGCCATTAATTCTTACCTTGAATACGTACATATTCAAACGATATTGAAAGTTCTAGGTCAAAGAGATTCTTCGGTGGATCGTTCATGTCACCACCAGGGCAATCAAAAATAAAAGCCTCTTTTTACTCGATTGTGACAGTTTCTCTTCATCAAAAAAACCACTCTTATCAGAGAGACCATTTGGGACGAGATAAATTCTTCGCGGTATAATCTCCCCTCGCGAAAGTCATCAAACAAACGGGGAATTGAGCCCATGTAAAATAACTTAAAGCATGAGGTGCTGCTATTCTCTGCAGTTTCAAAAGTACACCAATAGACTAGCTGTAAAGTTGTAAAAAGCGGTAAGAAAAAAAAAATACAGTTTCGTGGTCTAATTTGCCCCCAAAATGCGTGAGCAGAGGGGTTTCGTTGACATTCTTGGCACGGAGGTTCATGTGCCACAGTTCCCGGTTTCGACCACTTTTTAGCCAAACTTTTCTACCGTAAGTTACTCTCTAGTCAATGAATTTTTTCCTGAAAGTAACATGTTGTAGATGTCGTTTCCCAGGTTGGTGTCAAAGGGAAGAGGAAGTGAAGAAGAGAAGAATGGAAGGTTAACGACAAAGCCTATTTTTTTTTTTCTTCAAACAGTACATCCTGCGTTAATTGGTTCTATTACTACTAATCAGTTCATACCTTCAGGTTCACCCCCTCCACATTACGCGGACTATAGGTATCGAACTTTGTTTAGTTGAATTATTTTATTAGTCTTTTGCTACTTTCTCATTTCTTTTGCTTCTCTGCTTCGATAAAAAAGTTTACCGATCTTTAAAATGGCTCGTGTTTCCACAACTTTCTTCTGTTATGAACGAAATAAACAAACATAATTTGACAGGTTTCTTTTGTCGATGTTAAGAACAGGCGGAAGGTGTGAGAACACATGCGTCAGTGAAGTGGGCATCATGCCGTACAGCATCACAGATCCGTCAAACACTTAAAATCCCGACAAGGGATAGAATACGAAAACGATGAATATATTCGCCAATCAAACAAGGATTTATTTCCATTCACTAAAATGTTTATTTGAAAGGTTTTAGATTAATTTCATTTAACTCGGAATCGAATCCGTGAATGATTACAAGTTTTTTAGAAAACTTCATCATGCATGTCATACCATCATATCAACAATAACATAAACAAAAATAAATACATCCATGACTTTTCTCTTTTCTTCGATTTTCGTTCCTATATTTTTTTTTTCATACTTTATTTCTAATAATTTATTCCTCCCTCATATATCTTTCCGATATCTCTTTCAAGGATTACAAAATGAACTAATTTTGTGGATTGTCTCGATAGGCTACCAGTATAACATCGAAACAAGTCACCACAGGCAATCAATTCCATTCGCTTTAGTGTTTCTTACACGTCTCATGAAATCAGAATAGGTTGTTCCATACACTCTTCATCAAACAGAGGGTTCTTGGGTTCTTTTATATATCACGATGCTCTAGCACTGCATCTTCATGTGACTGTGTATGCCGCATGCAGTTGTTTACTTGCCCTTTTTTGACACGAGCTTCACATGTGGAAGGTGTCTTGGATTTATCCAATAGGTACTCACTTTAATTGGGAAACAGTACGTCAAATGAACGATTGTCGTATCAGTTTTTACGTATTTCTCACTTCGAAATGTCACCGTAACTTTCCCCCGAGTTTTCTTTTTTTTTTTTTCTCGTTTCTATAGTCATATTACCATACATTGCTATAATATCGAGCGCGCGTAAAAGAAAATGACCAATCGAAAGAAGCTAAACCCACAGTGACTGTGTCACTGAATGAAGTGCAGGTAAATTTGTACAGACTGTCACTGCTACTTCGTCCGTTGTAAGTATTAGTGTAGTTTATCGAGGGCTTTGGCTGAACCAGCGAAATCGCGACTACCCCCTGGGAAATACTTTTGCCAAATGCATCTGGTGACAGTATAATCCGTGCATCAACAAGCTCGTTCTCCACCATCGGAAGACATCATCTAACAGAAAATAAAGGATCCACTCGAGTCCTGAGAATCGTACCTTGTTCGACGAGCGCAGTTCGCTCCTTTTGTATGTGAATGCTTGCTGGCCACTTCCGTTACTACATGAGTTGTTTCGGTTCATTACAGTCGTGATGGAACGAATTCTTTTTTTTTTCACGGGTACTCAAAATGATAAGACCAAGAGAAACAAGAAAAGTGAAAAAAAAAAGAAATAAATAGGAGCTGGTTGGCTCTCTCGTCTAATCCACAGTGAGTGTGTGGGTCACGTGATCATGCACATTGTTACGTCACTGTCAGATTTGTCAGCCTCTGTCTTTTCAAAATTGTGACAGGTTTTTGACGTTATCTTTAGGTCACGCGTGGTTTGTAAGGACGAGTTTAGTGGTGTCAATGCACTTCTTACCCAGTCCACATACGAGCAAACTTGTCAAAACTTGAAAGTGTTTTTGCTCAAGTTGTTTTCAGTAGGGAAATCCAATTTAACTTCACACTAGGTTAACCGGCACAACGACCAAATGTAATCTTGCTGCCTCTACACGACATTGCAAAGACGAGATCATCTTGCTCGCTTTGCAGTTCCCGATTACTTTCCCACCCACACCTACCTCTATCTTCTGAAGCAGAATTTATCGAGGGTGGCAGTTATACTGCGACGTATAAAGAAATTTGGTTAAAGGGAGATAGGGCGTTTGTTTTAGAGAAGACATCCATATTTTTGAAACCAATGTTTGTTGATGCAGAATGATGGATTATTCAAAATAAGGCAGGACAGTAGCCTTCTCTTCAAGAAATGTGCTCCCTCACAGATAGAAATTCAGTTATTTGTTGCTCCACACTACATTTGTTCACCAAAACTTTACAAAATTCAAATGATGCATCTTCCATTACTCATCACATGCATAATATTTTGAGGAGATGAAGCTTTGGTAGATGTTTATTGATGGGACTGAATGGTTTCATGATGATCGCTGCTATTTTCTTATGTATGTCATGTTGGTGTATTCTACACGCCCTATTTCCCTTTAAAGACAATGCGTGGTCGACTCCCGGAGTGATGTTTGATTTACAGTTTATTGCACGTAGAAAGCGCAACGTTTTAATATGGGTCTACCACCACGGTACTTGTATGTGCTGACATGAACTGTTGGAAATAAAAATTAATTTTTCCTCCCTGGTGCGAATTCTCGAGCCCCGTGCGGGGGCCTCTCTCTAAGGGTATACATAATTAAGCAATTAAAGGTTCAATTTTGGTGAATTAATTGCAAGATGTTTCTCAACGCAAAGGAGGTATTTTCTGACCGTTGTTTCATTGGAGACATTTCCCCTGTGTGTTCGGGACGCGTATATCATATCCATGTTAATAATCTAACGCTGACACCTTTACGTTACTGTAGCAAATTCTCTGCGACACAGAATTGTATACACAGCACATGAAAGAGTGATATTAGAGTGTATAAGAGTGTAAAACTTCATCTTAGCCCATTATTTTATAATATTTATGATCTATCGTCATCATGAATAGTTTGAGCCATGTAAACGTGTAACCGTTGCATCATTTTGCGAGCATATCCTAAGTTTTGCTGTATATTAGCACATGAGGTACCGCATTGGCACCTTGCCATGCCCGAGACAACTACAACGTAGGCTATGTTCCGCCAAAATTAAATGTATTCAGGGAACACTCGCCCTTGGCATCAAGTGCCCCTCTTGAGTATGTTTTGAGTATTTTGATGCTCTGAAATTGAATGTTGAAGAAAATGATGTTTTAGCATGAGAGGTGGTTGAATTCCATTTGTAGTCTCTCTGAGTTTTCTCCGTGCTCCCGGAAATCTCACTTGAGAGGCAGGTAGCTGAGCACCGACCACGCTCTTTCGTCCCTTTGGAAATACGTTGAGGGGAAGATTCTCCCGTCAGGTGCAGGCGGGTGTCGCTGCACTCTTACCCGCCGATGAGAAGAGACACATTGTGACGCAACCGTGAATGTACAGCCTTCAGCTTGAGCTTAAACACGCAAACTATGAGATCGTTCTGTAAAAACGTACAGATCGATAAATGTAACGTTAGTTATAAATTATAAATGTGGCTTTCAGGAAGGTGTGCGTCGTAGTGAGTGGTATTCCATGTGTCTTTGATGAGGATTTTACAGCTACTTTGAATGGGTAACTGAGGGTGTGGTGATGCATCTGAACAAGGTTTCACAACCTGATGATGTGTGATGATGTGTCTTTGGTGTGGATTTCATAGCTACTTGTGTAGTTATAGGCTGTAGTCCTAATACCGTAGTGTCTTGATATGGACAATACTGCTATTCCTGTCCAGTCAATGTCTTATAGGCCCTAAGGTGTCTTTGCAATGACTTATATTGTTTTCTTTTGTTCAGTTATATGGTATCTTTGATGTGGGTTATATTGTTAACCGTCTAGTTAATGGTGTGTTTAATGTTCTGTGTACTCTACCTTCTTATTAGAGCGTGACGATATATCTTTTGCACTGGGCTATATTGCTATCTGTCTATAGATAACTGTGTGATGTTGTATCTTAGTGTAGATTATTGCTTCGTGTCCAGTTGCAAGTGAAGTTGTGCCTATGACATACGGGATATAGTAATACCACTCACCTAAACTAATTTCGTCATTTGAACGAGAAAACTTCGTTTTAAAAATTAACGCTAGTCGGCTTTTCTCGGCGTTCGTATGTGTAGGCCTACTTTTCAGGCGTAGGCGCACAATAAGCCAATCTCGACTGCGCGCATGTTCACATGCTCAAAATCGGGAGATAAACAACACACTGTTATACCTACAACACGTGCATAAAAAATAAGTTTCTTTAAGACGACATTCGAATCCTCGAATCCCCCTTTTTTCAGACCAACTACAAATGAAGTTCGCACCGGCAGCTATATGCCTTAAACAGCATCTAAACTGCTATCTTGATCTAAAAGATTGTGCCACAATCAGTCGAATAGTGAGCACGGTTTGTTGGTCTGTTATGCATCCCACAATTCCTTGCGCCTAGTTGTGCGATATCGAGGTCGCGTAACGGCAGAAAGGCTTGTCGCTTCTCTTTACACCAAATGGCGTCTAATGGCGTCGTTTTTGTATGTACTCGTAACGTGTTCACATTACTTAATCAACACAGCAGAAAGTTCCCAGAGATGTCATAAATTTTACTTGAACAATGGATTAGCATTCAGCATTTATTACGAATGAGCGTTGCTTGAATTACTAATGTCAACAGCGTTATCTCCACCGTTAGCACAGATTAAACTACTTCATCTTATTGTCAATATCTTTATTTGATGCAACATTATTCATCAGAACCTATCCATATTCTCTCACCGCTGTTGCTACCATTATAGTATCATCATTACTATACTCCCCCCCCCCCCGGCCTCCCTGATCACTATGGGCCCAGAATCATTTTTTTTTTTTCTCGGAATTGTTGGTCTTTTTTGTTTTTTTATTTGTGATCATCTTTATAAGTCCACTTTAGTAATGCTTGCAAGAGTGTATCTGCCTATGTAACTGAATTTTGCTGTCCGTATAATATTTTCTATATTTTGATAAGTTCATGATGAACGCAAGACTTTATTGGAATTCACGCATGTATGCTTTCACTTCAGGGGATGTTTTCTCTGAGAGATAAATGTAACAACTTGCCATCCATGCTCGTTAAATAAGGTAATGGACGAACCGTTTGAAAGAGGTCATCGTAGCTGCAGTGTAACCTAATTTTACCTTGCAGATAGATATCCATCTAATTGCTGCCGTTAATCGATGACCGTATAAACGTGTAAACGTGTTCATACTGTCTGGGTGTAGGCGTTACCATAATATTCTCCTGCAATACATTCGTTTACCTTGGTGTTCAGAGATTTCCATTTTGTGGGTTGTCATTCAACAAGAGTACAACCCTTTCAAGGCTTGGTTGTTTCCTCTCATTAGCCGTGTGACTGCTTCCTCTCGAACAACGCCAGACTGACAGATAAATCCTATCGTGTTTAACTTCGTCCTATTGAGATCCACGAGAGATCTGCAGGTCATTTGATATCTTGCTGTGAGAGGGTTAGTGACTCCTGACTGATAACTTTGTGGAATTCAGACTGCAGCATTCACCCCGTTTTTTTTCTCCTTCTCTTTTCTTTTAATGTAGTAAAGTGTGACTTTAAAAACTCTAACTTCAGACCCTGTTCACTTTGTCCCACATTCAGGATCATCCAAATTAAAGCTGCCAGCTCATCCGGCATCATGAGGGCATCGAAACCACGTCGAATACACGTCAGCTTGTTGTGTTTTACTTCGCGGTCTTACTTCTACGCATGACGGTTGCCAATTGTTTTTATCACAAACTGATGTAATCATCTCCACTGGTTGATATCTTCATCTAGATCATCCTATAATTAATCAGGAGGACGATCGTTTTCTATTCATTCACGTGGACTTATTTCGGATATGACTTCATGAAATCATCTCTGGTATTTACTTTTATCAGTCTTTCGTTAAAGTCTCTATTCAGAGGTTCTCGTTAGCACTGCAGTTGTATACCAGTTTCGCATCCATGTAAACGTGTGTGTGTGTTTTCCTTTTTGCAGATTTGAGCGCTCTGTTCACTGTTACGACAATAACATTGATCCTAATTCGCCACTCATCCTCGACTTAACCATGAGCGACGATGGAATATGCAGAGATAGCCCATGGGTCGACAACGCCCTTTATGACGTCACAGGTAAACAAATCATTCATAAATATCAGCATTACCCTAGATTATCGTAGCGGTTGTTATCATTATCATGACAGCAAACATTTAATATCATAAAACTAACGTGTTTGGATAGAAGATCTTTGCTACGACCGATTTTCTAATACTGGTCTTATCAATGGAAGGAAGTAACATTACTCTTTGCAGTAACAAATCGTTAGAGCATTATTTCAATATTTTGAAGTTGTTATTTCTAACATACATATATTTATATAATATATATTTCTAACATTCGTATGGGCAATGTACTAAGTTTGTCACTTAAAACAAATTAACATTTGTAGCGACCTCATTATTTGCACATCATATAATCATTCCTACATAACATGCACGTTTACGCCTTCCGTTATGTAATGGCTTCCTGCGTTCTTTGCTGTGTGTAAGCTTTATTATTTGTAATGTATATATATCATGTTTTTGTACTTTATATACCTGGCTTATTTTTGTAACGTATAAGGTTTCCATTCCTTGTAGCATATGAGGTTTTTTTTTCAGTTATTCTCTTAGTATGAATGACCTTTTAGTCTTTGTAATATGCTAATTCAGTCCTTTGTTTGCATTGTTTAGTTTTATCCTAAATCTTGCATTGGCTGTATTCTTTTACTGCATAAGCATAATCCCTCGAATTAAAATATAAATAAATACATTTCTTCATTACTTCATACTTTGTGATGTAAGTTTTATTTGTGTGTGTGTGTGTGTGTGTGTGTGTGTTGCAATAGGTTTATTTTAATGTATGAATATTTTCCTTCTAGTATAGCCTACTATAGCTTTATTCATTTTTAATGTAATCACTTTATTCTTCGAGTAAGTAACTTTATTTTTCACATCTTATATCCGTTTTTGTGTGTAACTTGCTTATCTTTGGGTAATGCCTTTACTGATGCCGAGGTACACTCTTTCCAATCTGTCTAATCTATATAATGTAGACTCTGGGTATTGCAATTTGACATTCAAGTATTTCACTAGTATTACGTTATGTTATAAGTAAATTATTCAGCTACTTTGCGATAGATTACAACCACTTTTTTTTTTGTTTTGTTTCTGATATATCTTCTGTAGATAGCGCACTATGTAACTTTTAACCAGTTTGAAATGTTTACCTATATGAAAACGTTTAAATGAAATGTTACATGGTAATTTATTCTACTATATAGCTTTAGATTGTGGATAATATATTATCTTTGCTGAAGGGCTATGTGTTATCAACACTGAAACTTTAATCTTTTCCTTGTATGATAATATGTTACGGTGCATATCATTTCTTTTAACCAATTCGTTGGAGTTGTAGTTAGATATAGCCGCCGTTTGTACTCCTAATGACCACAGTGATGGATCATACAGGGCAGTATAGCTTCTTTCACATCCATTAAGAGATGTCGATTATTCTTCATTTTAATAGCTTAAGCATATGTTAGGCACAGAACGGTTAAAAACGACGAACCAAATGAACTGGCCAAATGCATGGCTCAGATACCGTGTAGACCATTAATCAAATGGTTGTTATAATCCATAACACAAACCCAAACGAATAGCTTTGCCATCCCCGCTTTTCTTGCAAACGCAATATAGACTAAATGATGAAACTTTTTGATTATGGCGCCGTGTGTGATTTTTATATGGACATCGTTCATACAAAGAGAGATCTCATGCTTTCCTGATATTCTACTCATCCAAGTAAAGCGACTGTCATCGGAAGTTTAATAAAAGTCGAAAGCCTAATTGGTGTAAGACCATTTTCGTCCAAAGTCACGTAGCTGATCTATAGACTTACTAAAAATTTTCTAAATTTTATCATTCATAATGGTATTTCGAACTGAATACTAGGTGCAAGAGATGCAAAATGAAATACCTTTGACGTTCTCGGGATTTTAATTTTAACGTTGGCACCGTATGTAGATATATCCTGTGGTTTATTTGTTTAAGTGAGAGGGTCAATCCTAGACATGTCATCAATGTAAACCTAATATGAAAAACATGGAAATAACAGTGGCATGTCCAGGATTTTTCGCTACGATAGCGGTTGCGCTACCGTATGGATGGTCGCCCTGGGGAGGGATCTAATGGGAGTGAGTGACCCCCTCCCCCTCCATTTTGAGAAAAAGTAACGAGTTGCGTAACGTTATACTTGATAAAGCGATAACTGCACTTGCTTGACCTTATACGTCATATTCTTTCTTCCGTTAATTTCCTGTCACCCCCCTTTGCTTTTTCTCCTTTCGATTTTCTTTTTGTTGTTGTTGTGTGTACCAAAAGAGTATGCACGCGCCTTTTTCCCCACCCCCCCCCCCCTCTCCTGCTTCAGCTCTCTAGTATCTAGTGATAACTGACACCGCATCCCAGTGCAGTGTATTTTTCATAGAAACTGCTGTATCTGTGACCAACATGTGCCAGCGGAAAAGACCGAGTAACGTTGTCACCAATTTTGTGTTTAGCATGGAAGGTTTAATGTTCGTTATCTACGGGGGCAATGATTTTGGATGCGACTCTTCTCACATTCCCCTGGCGACCTGTACATCTAGAACACGTGATTAAGTATGTTGTCAAAAGTTGGAGCAAAAAAAATCATAGTCTTTATTAAAAGTTTAAGTGTGAAGACAGACCATGCTTTCAAAATGGTACACAACTGAAACATAAAAGTTTTATTTTCGAGATGGCCTATAAACACCGTGGTAAATCAACATAATGTTATGTGACATGATTTCATGCAATACGATAAGTTTTCTTACTGAGTTAGTCGAGTATTCTCCTACTAGGTCTTGTGTCGGTCTGTATAAAGCGAATACCCCAACCATGGATTTCGTGGCTGGTTGTAGAGTTTGATAACTTTAATACTGTACATGTCACTTTACTGAACAATTATTTAGAGTTTACTGCTCACTGTAGTATTTGTGTGTAGTTTCATCATATTTTCGTATGACCCTGTTTCCGTTTACCATTTCAGGTGCCTTTTACCCCTCCATATATAGTTACCCCATCACTAATTGTTACGATCCGCTTGTTATACGTCTCGTAACGGTTTGGTCAAAATTTATACCTCCATATATAGACGCAGCATCATCTCAGCAGGGAGCTCTTTGATCTGAGAAGGTTCCATGAAAAAAAAACCTACATATATCAGTACATCCTGTTTAGTTGAAATACATTCCCACCAGTTAAGATTATTTTATGCATTTTTTTTGGGGGGGGGGGCGGAGGGGGGTGGGGCTTATCAGCTGTTCGAGAAATACAGATGAAGGCGTCTAGTTGGCGTAAACCCAATCTACTACTTAGAAGGCTATTATCCTGCTGTACGTCCAAAGATCCCTGCGGGCCGGTTCCCCAGACTCCACTATATAGTTGCAACAATAGAATATTGATCTAGGCCAACATGCCACCCTGTCGTCATGCTATTCATCAAATAGGGGAACGTCGTATTTTAATCAATCCTAAGAAAGATTGGGAATTCGGCTGTGAGAAAAAAACAAAGATATTCATTAGCAAGAGGAATCTGAAAATGATAAATATCAAGAAGTAGGTCTAATTACAGAACAATATCCCTTCATCACATTAGACAAAATGACACCTCACTCGTCGAGATTGTAAAGAGTTGGAGCATTATTTAGAAAAGTGATGTTTATTCTTTATTTTTAAGTTGAGTCTACTCCAATCGTGAAACGTGGCGGCGGTGTACGCCATAGTATTGAAGGTAAGGTGTCATTTTGTCTCTCCTTGTGCAATTAAGCTCTCTCCCTCTCTTTGAAATCTTCGCTGTACGAAATTTAGAGTGCACGTGAGTATTAAGGAGAGGTTACCATCAACTTCAACTTGCCAAGAGAGGATTCGATGACAACACCTGCACTTATAGTTAATTACCGTATTTCTTTCACACATTTTCATCGATCAAGTCTTAAATGAAAAGATAACTAAATCCATAAATGGATCCGATAAACCTTCTACATGCATCTCAACAGTGACAACAACTCTATTAACCTAAGGTAATGATGAAAGCGTACACAACATATATATATATATATATATATATATATATATATATATATATATATCACTATTAACAGTAAGAGTTCTCGATACAGGTGTAGATATAACAGCAGTTTCACTTGGAGGATTGAAACAAAAATTCCTCAAAAATCAAGTCTGCAATGTTGCTTTTAACACTTACAAGGAGAGGCACGTTAACTTTTCGTCTCCTCCCCGCCTGTAGCTTAGGGCCTTTTACATTCGCAACCTCTGCTTCGCCTTCACTTTGCACCTCCCCTTTCTAACAAAATGGAGCCTGCAGGCTATCGCATGGTATAACCAAACCGCGCATGCATGCAATTTTGAAATCCTTGGCCATAAATGTGAAATGTAAGTCAGAGGCTATATCAAAGTAAACAAATTCTAAACATGTACGAGAGAGAGAGCGAGAGATTTTCTAGCGTAAACAAGCCAAATTTTAAGTGTAAACTATACTGCACATTAATCTCTAGTTTGTCATTATGTTAACATACATGGGCACAATTAGACTTTGCATGAAAACATAAAAGGATATAGAATTTATTGAATAAAATATTACGTTGTCACCCTTTGTTGAGCCTGCATGTGAAAATATTACATTACGTTTGCATGTCTTGATGTCTGCAAGTTTGATATTTTAAGCACATAATGAACAATTTGACATGCATGTGCTTGGAGAAAAAAGCGTACAACGTTATGTTTGCTGTGACCATGCATTTTACGGGAACTTTACTTGTTACCTGATTAGTGACCATCAAGTTTAGAAAATATAAATTTTGACTTGATATGGCCTACAAACCACGAAGAATGATATTTGTACCATCTCTTCTTTGACATTTCACAACCAAGGGAGGATTGGTGTATCGTTTTGTTCTGTTCTCATTGTGGTTTCATTTGACTTTTAAATGATGACCAATATGCTCCTTAATATCATACTGCAGTATGCTGAACCAACGTGTCACCTCGATGTGCTTACCGGTGTCATTTCAACCTACAAAACAGGTTTTGAGTGATTTCATTTGATTTATAGGTCAACATGCCGTATCTCTTACACTAAAATGAGAGACCCTCCAACCTCACCTCTCTATGGTTTTACTGAGGTTCGACTTGTTACAAATCCCCATTGCCCTAGGTTGTTTTTATCACCTCATGCTGTGATGATCCACATGGTCAGTTAAACACTGATCTCGTAAAACAGTTCCGGTACGTGAGTCAATCCAATTTCTATAGACTTTCTTGAGCTGTGGTGCAGGGGGTATTACATGTCACGTCGATAGGCAAACCATGTGTAATCGAGCATGAAAGAGGGTCAAGAGAACATTTTAGCACGATCATTAAGTCATGAATATTTCATCAAATAAACTGGCCTACGTAAAATTACATATCTATCTCCTGATATTATTCATTGAGTTTCTGATATCAAGATTTAAGCTAACTGAGGTACCATTTAATTTAGTCTGTGTAGTGTTATCTTCCTATAGGCTATAATGGAAATTAAATGATACCATTGTGTTTCTTGATATCATTTTTTGATCTACGAAAGAGGTATTTACTATGTAGCATGTTGTATCATCAATTCAGCAGGTATCCCTGACACCAGTCACAGTGTTTTCTGATATCACCAATCAACCTTCTTATCATATCATTAAACCTGATACTTAGTGTTTCTTGGTATCCTCCAATGTGTTTCCTGACATCAGAGTCTTTTCTGATATCATAATTCAATCTACTTGCCATATTCTTGATGATATTATTCATTTAGACGTAAAGTTTGATCATTCATAACTTCTTTTAACGTCCAGGCAATGATACCACAAACCGTGGAAAGAAAAGCAAATACGGAATATAACACTAAATGAACATACTTTGTAAGTGGCCACTTGTGGAGATCGTTTGATGAAATTTGTGAGCAAGGGTTTGCTATGTTGGGATCTTGTCTGTTAATTTCGTGCCGGATCTCACCTCCCCCCCCCCCTCCCCCTTCAGTCTTCCAAGATACTTACATTACTTGTCAACTTACAAGTAAATACGGGATGGCTAGGGTAGTTAAACGAAATATGCATATGAAAGGCCGTTAACTATGAAGAGATATTCATTTCAGATCCTGGTAACACAACATGCATGCTACTGTGGAAATGAGGCTGTGTCGAGTAGTTCCGCAGTAAATAGCAAATATAGCAGGAATACTGTAACCAACAAGGCCTAGTAACCGTTGTTATGGTAATATACTGAAACACATTCTGTTCATTGTCTGCTTCGAGTGATGTTGACAGTTAGCGCATTCTTTGCACTGTGAGTAGGCTTTCTTTTTGTCAATCAGTGATCTAAATTGCCTACTTCACTAAAGTGCTGCATTTCTGGATTACCGAGGACTGATGCTCGTTAGTATCGCGCTTTTGCAGTGACAAATGCTAGTAAGTCTATGAATATTCATAACATGGGGATTCTCGTCACTCAACAGTAAGTGACACTAGCAGAACCATAGTTCTGTCAACAGTACACACACACACACATATATATATATATAGCTTAATTATTGTTATCATTGTCAGCGTAACTGTTATTACAGCTGCCGTGTCAGTATCTTGTTAAGGTTCCGTATGTTATGTACAGTTAACTAATATGCCAACTGCATATTGTAATACAGCCAACATGTTTTCATCCAATATGAAAGATCAGAGGCCCACATTGTGGTATCGTTACATGCCAGAAAACGACAATAGCAAAAGTACATGTATATAACTCAACAAGTTAGAAAACCTTTTAAATAATTTAAAAAAACTTGGATGGATAAAAATAATGTCACACACACAAAGTCAGCAAACGTTTTCTTTTCAATTTGGATTCATTTTGTGAAAAGGTAACACTGCCATTTATGCCTGCCAATTAATTTAAATTATTACCACATCTCTGCCACCGAATTAGTTTCGAGTACGAAACCCGCAGCAATATTGATCTGAATCTTAATTCGATTGTTGATAAAGTTTAGTGGTAATAGGCATTCTCTATATTTTATGCATGCAAATAGCTGAAATTAGTATGCGTTACACAACCAAGTTACACTTTCAAACCTGTATTCTATCTTTTTTTCCCTCGTTGAAATTGCAGACGAAAACCTTAATGGACTTTTGCCTGTATTAAGTGCACCATCTTATCCCTGCATGTTCCCGATCCATTTAATCTTTACAACATGGTATTTCACACATTGTTTTAGATCTGTATCGTTAAAACTGGCACGACCTCATGAAATCCGTTTTCCTTGTAAGAGAAAGAGAGATAGAGAGAGAGGTGGAGAGAGGTAAATGACACGTGACCACACGGATGATATGTAATTCGTCTTGATGTGTCAACAGCACTGACCACGTGACCAGCCGCCTTAACTTTGAACCGTTTAGGGTAAGCTAGTAGAGGCTAGGATTACGACCAGGGCATACTAATGAAAGCTTTTCACGGATACTTCATTCTGTTTTCTTCAAGCATACTCCATTTGGGGCCGTCTTAACCTAGTTTGAGAATGCAGTCACTTTGGTATATATTTTGAGTTTAGTTTGTGTGTCATGTATTAGGTAACGACCGTTAAATCGCGGCACATTAAGGAAGTGTGGGTGTGTTTACAACGTGTAAGATACAACAACAAATTAACCACCACTCTGACATTACAGATATGGTGTAGGAGCTGAATGATATAATTACATTGAGTAATTTCAGGGTGTGCCGTCAAACACTATAACGCCTCATAAATGTTAAAAAAAAAAACGAACATTCGTTATGACAGCATCATTAACTCTTTTTTTTCTTTTCTTTTTTCCTTTTACCAATTAAATGAAAACAGAACAGTTTTAATTTGTGAGCTAAATTCTGACCTGCATGCTGCACAACAAAACTCACCATGTAACTGAGAAGTTTAAAATGCAGATATGTGACTGTGAAGTCATAAGTGTTCAGACCTCCTATGTACAGGTCCTATGTACAGCGTTTTCATAACAGTTAAGTATAGTTGTGTTACTTGGATCCGTCTCCTATGTCACGTTTCACTTAATTTATGCAACCTTGTTACTCTTATCAACAACTTCGCTCCATTTTTGTGTATTGTGATCTCCTCATGAGGAATTGTTCCACCCCCTCTACGAGGGCTGAGTCACGTAAACCCAAGTGGGAGGTCATAAATTTCAATGTCATGGTACTTAGCTACTTTAGTTTAAGCCTTTGAATACATCTTTTTTACTGTTAATAGTAATTTCATATATTAATATTACAACAATAATTGAACTTTTGTCAGTGCAATCTCGTCCCTTAGTTTCCATCACCTTTAACACGTCATCAATCATTCATTATATCTATTTTGGGGAATATCGAGATAAAATATATGGTTGTGTGTATACATGCCTACTCGGATATCGATAATTTCAACATAATCTGTGACTCCAGTAACCCTTATAATTGACCTTGAGAGAGTAACCTGTTTATTGAAACTGAAGACATTGCATAATCCAAATTTTTCTCATAAACTTTTTTTTTTGTATTGTAAAGTGAATGTGTAATATAAGAACATCCTGCAAATGGGGAGGCAGTGTTTGTGAATCCGTCTTAGCCTCTCGTACTCACGACGTCAAAGAAAAATATAGAACGTAAAAGATTATTAAAACCAACATTTTTGTGTTATTATTAAGTAATAATGGTAGATTATTAGTATTACCACAGTATTATTTCTATAAGTAGCAGTACATATATATATATACATACACACACACACACATATATATAGACATATATATATACATATATATATATAGACATATATATAGATATATATAGACATATATACATAAAGACATATATACATATAGACATATATATATAGACATATGTATATAGACATATACATAAACATATTAATGGTTGTAGTGGTAATAATAGTAGTAGTTTTTAGTAACAATGACCTTAACGTAGTAGTAGTGGAAATAGTAGTAGAAGAAGTTGTAGTGGTAGTACAAGTAGTTGTAGTAGGAGCAGAAGTAGTAGTAGTAGTGGTAGAAGTAGTTGTAGTGGGAGTAGTAGTAGTGGTAGTAGTATTTGTAATAATGGTAGAAGTAGTAGTCGCAGTAGAAGTGGTAGCAGTGTTGGTACTAGTAGCAGTAGTTGCAAATGCAGTAGTTGTAGTAGAAGTTGTAGTGTAACTAGTAGTATAGTAGTAGCAGTAGCAGTAGGAGTATAAATATATAGCCATATTAATGGTTGTAGTGGTAGTAATAGTAGTAGTTATTAGTAACAATGACTTAAACGTAGTAGTAGCAGAAGTAGTAGTAGGAGACGCAGAAATGGCGGAACAAGTAGTAGTAGTAGTGGTAATAGTAGAAGAAGCAGTTGTTGTAGTAGCAGTAGTAGTTAAAGTTGTAGTAGTAGTAGCAGTAGTAAAAGTGGTAGTAGTTGTAAAGTAGTCGTGGTAGCAGTAGTAGAAGTAGCAGTAGTAGTACTAGTAGCAGTAGTTGTAGTAGCAGTAGTTGTATTAGAAGTTGTAGTATAAGTAGTAGTAGCAGTAGTTGTAGCAGAAGTAGTAGTAGCAGTAGAAGTAGTAGTAGTAGCAGTAGAAGTAGTAGTAGTTGTAGTGGGAGTAGTATTAGTGGTATTAGTATTTGTAGTAATGGTAGAAGTAGTAGTAGCAGTAGAAGTAGCAGTGTTGGTACTATTAGCAGTAATTGCAAAAGCAGTAGTTGTAGTAGAAGTTGTAGTATAAGTAGTAGTATAGTAGTAGCAGTAGCAGTAGGAGTAGTAGTTCTAGTAGTAGTAGTAGAACTGGTAGGAGAACTGGTAGTAGTAGCAGTAGTAGTAGTAGAAGTAGTAGTGGTGGTAGTAGTAGCAGCAGTATAGCAACTGTAGTAGTAGTAGCAGTAGCATTTCGCCCTTTTTCGGTCATTCATTCAGGAAGTCGAAATTCAAATTTGTTACATGAAGCAGTTCAACCAGAAGCATAATATTCTTCTGCACAGATTATTGTGTCTTCCAATTGACTTCAAATCGTCAGGTTTGTACATTAGAGTCATTTACTTTTTTGTGTGTGCAGCTGGGGCGTCATATTTTACCGGAGGAAGTTTAGCTCTTACTTAATGTAAATAAACAAAGGACGGATAAATGAAAGAAAAAAGGGCTTAAACATACGAAAGCGCACTAAAAGCTCATTGAACATTTTTATCAAATTTTTCAACGATAGAGGCATTCGAACGTTTCTTATTTAAATTATCCAGTATAACTGTGTAACAACTAGCAAGTTTCTCATTCGGTTCCTAGCATCATGAACGACCACTCCTCGTTTGGTTTTCAGCAAAACACCTCTGCTTCGAACATGTAAACTAAAATATCAGAAAAGTCTTCACGAATTCTTCATTTATAGTGCCTGGTACACTAAATCTCAATTGATGTATCGCCTTTAGTATTTGGAAAAATCGCGCGGAGTACAGTGCAAGCTATATCTCCAAGAAAAGAATGTATACTAACGTAATGTTATGGCACAATTCCCATTCTTCATTACATCGTATCAACTACGAGCCGAGACAGGACGGTGTGGAAATAATAAAGCAGTGTTTTGCATCCGTCACTGCATCGTCCCTCCCATATTCTAAATATTCTTAGAGAGCCATTGAATAGCAGGACCAACTACCGTAGTTCTTAGCTTATCACTGGTTGTTGGCCCATTTCGCTGGTACCCCTCAGGTAGTTCATGCTCTCTGCTTGTGCACATACGAGTGCACAGCATACATTTGTCTAATACACAAAACGCCGGAAGGGGGAGGGGGGGGGGGGTGAACTATCTGTGAAGGAATCTCTTTTATTTTTACTGTCAGTTGCTTATGAATAAACATCATATCAGTGATTAGTTGAATATGAGGAAGTTGTTGCTTATGATTTGTATCAAAGAAGTACCGTACATTGTCCGCAAGACATTCCTTCTTTTTTTTTTTTTTTTGGAAAATCAACAATTATATACCTTAGTTAAACAGCAGTTGACATTCCTTAGAAAAAAGTGAGTATCTTCGTTTGATAGTTCGTGTTAGCATTGTTCTGCAAACTACGGTTCATCGACATGGGAAAAGGACGTTAAATAAGTGTTACAGTGCAACTTGGCGGCTTTAATTAATTGGTCATTTAACGAACGATATTACGGAAGTGTCATGTCGCAGCTAACGGAGCACCTACGAATCCGCTATCTGTGTGTTCTTTCCTCCTGCATATCTCTCTTTCTCCAGTGCCGTATGGAAAGGGAAATCCTCTGACGTTGTTAATCGCTGACGTTCACAGTCCCGGATGTTTCACACCTGGTACACACTGATAACGCTAACTTTGTTTCGCCATGTGCAAGTCTTACAATTGGATCAGTTTTATTACATAAGTTGATTAAGGGACTTTTGTACATTTTTAAACATTTCCTAAATTGCATCATTGGATAGGTGCACTTTGAACAATTTTTTTTTTAAATCCTTGTCACCTACTCTTGTTGCAAAGAAGTGCATTTCGTTTAAGGTCTTGGTTTTACTTCATCGCTATAGTAAAGCATATTCCTTTAGGTTTAGCCCACTAGAAAACCTACCCCTCCCATCCTCAATTAATCATATACACACGAATCAAATATTGTCAAAAATGACTTAAAAATGCAATCTGGCATTGATATATGCAGTTAGCCAATTCCTTACATTGGAATAAAGTTGAGTGTGATGTCATCTCACTTTTCTTTAATTCTCTCCATGAGTGAACAACCGAAACTACTTTTTGTTTACCATACTACATTTTTAGGGAATCGATTGATTTTTTTTTATTAAACTGACGTCAATGAGTAGGTACGTATAAGGTTTTGTGGTTCTTTCACTTGTTTTTTGTTTGCACTTTCTTTGCAAAGCGATTTGGATTGATCGTACAGTGTTAGTGAGCCTATCAGGAGTGATATATATATATATATATATATATATATATATATATATATATATATATATATATATATATATATATATATATATATATATATATATATATATATATATATATATATATATATATATATATATATATATGGTTTAGTTTGGAAATGAATTGTAGTTTAAAGGGAATACGAAGTCGTCCGCACTTCAAAAATCATCAAAATAAAGCAACTCAACAGCAAAAATGATAGCGCATCATGGAAGAGAGCGATTCATGAATCAGCATAGAACGGCATTCTAATTCAGTTTGGAGTGAGTGAATTTTCCTTTTAGTATTCAGGGGACAGTGTACCGTTTTCCTATTCATCTTCAAGTGTAACTAAGCAATGATTCACGTTTCGTGCAAGGAGATGTGATGCAATTGATGATTTAGCTGGAATTTGAAACGATTTAAACGAAGGAAAAGCCATTCAGAAAGGAAATAATATGGCAAGGCTAATTTCGCCTACAATATTGATGGATTGATAATAAACGATCAATAGTAATTGATGGAACAACGATCGATAGACGTTGAAATATGACGGTGACTATAAATAAAATTAAATCACAATCACAGACGTTATATAAAAAAAAAATTGCTAAAATCTCATTGATCCTCTTGTTATTGTTTCCTCTTTTGGTAGGGTTAACGTCGTTCTGTCCAGAGGTATTTGACGGCACCCTCTGCTGGCCAGAGACTCCTCCAGAAACCACCGCGCACCTTAATTGTCCTGCGCATATACCAAGAGTAAATCCAGATGGAAGTAAGTCTTATTGACAGCGTAGTGGTGTGAGTACAAAACCGAGAATGTGAGTTCGAGTTTTAAGATCCCGAGTACAAGTACGAGTAGAAAGTGTCGAATATGAGTACCTCATCTTCAGGTAATATAAGTAGGAGTACAATCTCCTGAGTATTATATGAGTTCTCAACTGGTTCTGCACCTTGATTGAAATTAAATTCAAAAGATGCAGAGTAGTTCATTTTACAATTTTACACAGCATGCACATGGATTGTTTAGATTACGCATCAGGGTCCAGGCAATAAACTAGACTTGTTTTTGCACGAGAGGAATATTAGACAGCAATGTCATTTACAAGAGGTAACAAGGTTGGGGTAATTGGAACTGTCAGGGGGTGACGAAGTGTTCCTCTAAATATGCAGTGACTGCAATGGAGTTGGGTGTATCCGAACCTACACATAAGAACCCAACATTTGTGCTGTAAAAGTAGCTGTAATGTCGAAGGGTGCACGGGTTGAGCTGTTGTGAGTTGAATTTATAATGGATACTTATGATATTTGATATGTGGTCCTTCTGTATTGAGAGAAAGAATCCTGCTGTTTCCTATCGTTATGATAATTATTTTATTCATCCATGTCATGATCATCATCATCAGCTACATAAGCATCATCATCAAGTACATAATTATAAGCATCATCACCATCACCATCATCATCATCATCATCATCATCATCATCATCATCATCATCATCATCATCATCATCATCATCATCAGGTACATAATTATAATCATCTTGATCACTCTCATCATCATCATCATCCTTGTTGTCATCATACCGCCATCATCATCATCATCATCATCATAAACATCATCATGATTGTCATCGTCGTCATGACTTGTCACTATCATCATTATCATCTATTAGCATCATCATGGCTATAATCATCAGTGACATTTTCAACATCAGTGACATTATCATCATCATCATAGTTGTCATCATCATCATTAGCATCACAGTCATCGTCGATGTCGTCATCAATTTTATCCTCGTATAATAATTGTTATCTATAATTTTCATGTATCTGATAGGATAAATTTCGTGACGGCCTTCACTTAGGTTCACGTCAAATCTGACGTCATGCATACAACATTTGTTACTTTGAATCTCTCATAGTATTGAAATCATAGTCGGTCTACGAAAACGAAAGTAAAAAAAAAAAACTCTGGTAATCTCTGTCCGCGGTACTTCGAGCCGAATTTCACACTTTCAAGGCTAATAACTATACCCTTACAGACACGGGGATTACATGTGATTTGTTGGATGCTTCAAGAGGTTAAACACGGTATAAGGAATTGCACTGATGCAATGCGTGTTCATCTTGGTGAGAAACAATGGAGTGACATTAGTGAAATCAGCTAGATCGTTGCCAAGGTGATGAATTTGAATTTGTCCGAAGATGTCAGTTTACCCTGTGAAGAATATGGTTTCAGATTTTCAGCAACATGTATTACCTATCAGTATTTAACAAAAAAAAAGAATAAAAAGCCGATTAACAACCTAGATTATGTATTAACCTAGTGATCTGATAATCCCTGCTCGAACATGGTCACGTGATTCCTTACTCATTGTCCAAACAAAACTTTGCTAATTCACGGATATATCTCGGGTAATAGTTTCCAAACAATTTTTGTGAAACTATGTTTTCTTTAATTGCATGCATGACTTTTTTCCGTACACTTTACAAATTACTCATGCTTAAATTAAGAGTGATTACTCCTAAACCTTGAACAATTCTGTAGGGTTGATTTAAATATACTAAAACAAACACACACACACACACAAAATCAAAAATGCATAGTGTCTAAAAAAATGGAAATGTTTGTTTCTTGGAGTAATCGAACCATCATGTAAAGTATCAGATTTTTACGTTGCAAAAAAAGAAGAAAAATTCTGTCAAATTAACACAATCTTTATGCCTTACACAAGTACAGAAAATGAATGTAAAATATGACCGGTAAATTTCCTAACATTTTGAACAGTGGAGGTCCACGTATTCCCAAGGTGCTTATTGATTAAGCTCATAGTAACACCTTGGCGTTTTCTTCCCCGCGTGTGTATGCATCTACTTCGGTCTGAGAGACGAGATTAAAGTACCTTAATTAAAAGACACACCGCTATATCTATAAATGTATGACTTACAGGACTGAAAATGTCCGAAACGTGATCCATGTTTCGAAGCAGCTGCAGTGCTGTTAAGTTCGACCGTGTACTTTAGAGTTTCAAGCTCCACGACCTTGTCCTAGTAAACATGATCGATTGTTAGACTTAACTTTTAAGTCACGAATGGATTGTTGGGGTTAGACCAGCCTATGCATGACTCGAGAATTTGTTGGTGGTATTTCCCGAAGGGATGCATGTTTCGTTGATGTAGTAATCCATTTCCCTTATACAGAGAACTGCGTAGTGCGTTTTAATAATATTATGTTTTCTTACGATACTTGTTTAATTTCATTAGTGGTTAAATCTTCAAAGTACCGCGCATGCTGTTCTCCAAGCGTTGACTACACGTGAATTTAGCGTTACACCACAAATGGATAGCGCCCTTACTTTTCTTTTAGTGATTGTCACTAGAAAATCACTTATACTTGTAAAACTATATTTCACAATTACATCTTTTCCTCTTAGAAATTTCTGGTATCCATTTTTGTGCTAGAGCATTCTGTGAAAAAAAAATTCAACAACCTACAATGCTTGAAGTTCCTATCGTAAAGCACTAAGTTAAACAATCTAGAGGTTAATATATTACGATTGTCCATGTACTTCGATCTAGAGAGTGTTTGCACGATGTTAGTTGATACGTAATATGGTAGCTGGAATTTCAAAAACTTAATCTGTGTTCAAACCGTAGTAATATGCATAAACGTACGGTTTGTCAGTTGCATGACGTCAGGGAGCGATAAGTGAAGCCCAAACACTATTTAGCGAAAGGCGTTCTCATGAAAGCGCGTAACACAAATCCAACGGAAATTTTAGGATACTATAACTGGCAAACAGCTAAAGGGTGGAACGCAGAAAACGTTTAAGAAAGACGTCCCAGCAACCGAAAGTTACCAGAACTGCAAACGTGTGAACATTAGCAGCTCTTGATTAGCAAATGATTTTTGTCAAATTAAGGGGCTGTTAAAGGTCATGTGAGGTCAGTACAGATCACAGTTCGAAAAACTTGTAAATATGGTATCTCCAGAAGGAAAAAATTGCTGAAATTTCAAACGTGATGTGAATTTTGACCATATACCGAGTAGAATTGATCCCTAGAGATTTCCATGGTGATCAAAGATCATTTGAGGTCACCAGAGGTCAAAGTCTGACAATGTTTTTAGGAAGATATCTTAGCAACTGAATGTTGTTGGAATTCCAAAATGTAATCATCGGTTTGTGCTCGTGAGAAGAGGATCTCTGTCATGTTTTGGGGAGGTCAAGGTCACATGAGGTCTGTAGAGTTCATAGTGTACAAAACTTGTAAAAAAACAGTATTTCTAGAAGGAAACTTGCTGGAACTTCAAACTTGATGTGAGTGTTGTCCTCTGTGAGTTGATGGTCCCTAGTGATTTCCATGTTGGTCAAAGATCATTTGAGGTCACCAGAGGTGAAAGTCTGACAATGTAATAAGGGGGGATATCTCAGTGACTAAATGTTGCTGGAACTTCAAAATGTAATCATTATTTTTATTCTCAGTGATTAGAGGATCTCTGTCGTGTTTTGTCATGTTTCTCTGTCAATTCATTTGAATTTCCCCCATGGGAGATTGTCATCATTGTAATGTGGTATGAAATGAATATATAAGTTATTTTATCATTCCAAAGCTCTTTCCTGGATTAGAAAAGCCCAGCATGTGATACTTACATGATACTTTACATGACCTGAATGTGAACTTCATATGAAGAAGTAAATCTCACTTATATTAAGAACTTTGCATATTTCTTTCATATTGTGAACCTGCCAAACGGCAGATGTTCAAACGCAGATAACGCTGCTAAATAGACTTTAGTCCCATTTCCTTTCAAGATACGAAACTATTAAAAGCCCATTCTTGTACGCCTTCCCCAAACAACCACTTAATATCGCTCTTTAGATTTATCAACTTTTCTAAGCGTTCAGAGAATATCCCAGTTGATTTGCAATGTTCCTTGTTGATTTAGTCACAGTAAACAGTGCACTTTTGGAAGACGTATTCCGGGTTACCTTTGTTGACTTGCATAGTTTCCGATTTTTAACCAGAATTATGTGTCAGGAACCTTTTAATCACTTGTGAACTACCTTGTTAAGAGATATATGCCGTCCTTCATGATCACAATTTTCATCGATGGTGAAAGTCTGACGTTGCTCATTCATATCAACATTTGGTAACATCAAACCCATAAGTGATGCAGAAAGTGGTTGTCATTCTTGTATTCTTTTTTTTTATTTCATTTTGATATGGCCCCGTCTCTTCTCCACTGGTGACTTTCGTCCACTTCTCAACTGATACGGTAGCTCTCGTTTACCGAGTGATTTTGTGTGTGTACGGAAATAAAGTGATCTTGGCAAGGAATCACAACGTCATTGGACTTTTTGTTGGAATACATTTTGATTAGTCGACAACAGAAAAGGAGAGAAAATGGATATATGAACGTTTAACTGTAGAAATGAAAGAAATCCGTTTTATTCAAATAAGTCCTATTTTAACAATGCCGCCCTTAAATCAATACAGCCTTTTGTGACGTCTGTTATACATTTTCCTTATGTTTTGTTTTCTTTCTCTCTCCCCAATAGAGGCACGGCGCTTTTGTGATCGGAATGGAACATGGGATAACTATGAATACGGAGACTGTATTACCGAGGAAGTTTCTGGAACGGAGCCTTCACTTGAAACTTTGGAGGTATGACCATGTTCAAATATCCACACAGTATAGATTTGCATAGTTGTACAGGACAGGGGGGTTGGGGCCAGGTGAAAAACGTGAATGTTTATCTGTCAGATAGTCTGATTAAAAAATGTACAAATTGTCAAATATACTGATCTATTTTAAGAAGATAAAAAGTCAACCTTAGACTCAGGCAAACTTGAAAGTAGCGTCTATTGTTTTATAGCCACTGTGACAATACACCATCCATTGTTACGTCTTTTGTCACTGATTTCGTTGTTATTTTGCACAACCCCCCCCCCCCCCCAGACAAAACTGATCCCGTACGTAGATGTAGATGTGTATCATTTTTGTAACCCGTCGACTCATTTGAAATTGCATGGATGTAGTTAGTTATACCCCATGTCTTTTTTTAAGTAAGGAAATTACATAACCATCTCATCTTTTAAGCATAGAACACTTTACAATCTTTCCCATACTACGGTTTACACGAAATAAATTACGTTACCTTACAGGCTTGAGGTATGAACGGAATATCAACTCATTTCCTATGAATTGGGGTTTTCCAGAATTCAAATACCCCATGTCTATCGAGGCCATCGTTAACTTATTGCCATCCAGTCGTGATCAACAGGAAATTGGGAACTGAAAGTTGCGCAACGTCATGAAAGGCGTATACTTTTCGAAAATATGCGATGTTAGAAGTCTGTGATACAGCAGTACAGTGTACAATTCGCGCTACACATTGTGAAAGTGAGTGAGAAACTAGCGTTTGCACCGGGTACCCGATTACCGGATACCCGAGTGCCGGCCCAACGATGCCAGGACTCGGTTGGTACTCGAATGCAAATTTTGACCAAACTTACTTTGTACGTGTTAGTGTAAAAGTTAGTTCTTCATAATTCACTGTCATGCCCATACCTAAGGTACACGGTTAACATCAACGTTGGAATCAAAATGGCGTATTGGGGCTAACGGAAATCATATTTTCGGGTACCGGGCTACAGGACCGACTGTAGACTGCCGGTGACCCGGGTCAGAATTTTGGGGGCAAAAGGCGGGCAGCAAAGTATGCAAATACTGTGAGATACTACAGTTTCCATACCAAGTTCCATCCTGAGTCTATACACGACTTGTAGTTGCTGATTAAATGGCAGAGAGCCTGATGTAAAACAACCGCTCGTGATTGACTTTTCAAATTCTCCTCTCGCCCCATCAGCGCTTCATAATGTCAAATTTTGGACTTAAGAGAAATTGACGAGATTTCTCTAAATTGTTCGCAAAGCTTCGCCTCTTCGTTTTTTTTTAAACAAATTTGATTCTATCCTTGCTAAAGCTCTGTATAGGACTATTATGTAAGAATGTGATGCCAAATACACTACCGGTACGACGGTACAAATATTCATGAATAGTGCAATGAATATCAATTTATGCACGTTTGATTGGAATATTTAAAGAAAAAAGAGAAACCGAAGTTTTGAATGTTTAAATACGAATTATTTCCCTATGTGTAAAAAGTGCCAATGAACCAGTAAAAAAAATACTCCACGTGACACGGTTAGTAGTGAAGCTTACGATGTCGTCAAACGTTTCAATTCCACGTAAACTTCAACTTGAATTGAATTATCATAGTACTGTTCTATTCAAATCGGCAATTCCAATAGGGTACGCGTAGAAAGTAAAGCGTTATGTCTGTAATAAAGATACAATTATGTCTATATCGATTGATTTCTGTAAGTGGGAGACAACTTTGGATTCCGTACCGAAGGCAGACAAGGAATCTATGCGATGGTAATGGTGTTCGTTTGTGTGTGCGTGTCTGTGCGTGCATTTTGGGATTGTGTGCCCGTATATGACGCCTTGGTTTGTAAACACATATATCTTAGGAAGGGAACAGTACGTGGACTTCCAAAGTCGGTGTGGAGGTAGTCCATCGTGAGTAGATGATCTCTGTGAAGGTCAAAGGTCATTTAAGGTCGCCAGAGCATAAAGTATGAAGACTATATCTCAGCAACTGCAAGCTGCTGGAACTTCCAACCGTAACAGTGGTAGCTCTCGGTGAGTTCATGATCTCTATCGTTCTTGTGGAGGTCCGTACTTTTGTAAGCTTGTAGATATGGTATATCACAAACAGTAAGGTGTTTGAACTTCAAAATTGGTGGGTATTGGCATTTGTTTTCCACGAAAAAGTCGACAATGAATCTAAGAGTCAAGCTGGATTTCAAGTTGGTTTGGACTTCAGGTTGGTTTCAAGGCATATTAGTCGTAAACATCAGGTTAGTATAGCCCACTCTTATGTAGATAGTTTTCTCATGGCTGTGGATTAAGGCAGGACGGTCACAGATTTATAAGTTATTGTCCACGATGTCATTGTTCATAGTTCATAAAAGATAAATGCTCTCTGGACTTCATCATCATCATCATCATCAACATCCACAGTGTGCATTATATATAGTGAACGGCTTTTTGATCGACGTCATGAATCAAACCTACGCTACCTATTTAAAGAAATTAGAGGAGAAACCGGGAGACGTTCAACGAGCGGCGACATCGGCGTGTGCTGCGACAGAACGGTTCACGCGTGCGGCCCAAGTTGGAGAAACCGATTCGCCTGGGCATACAATTTTTGTAATCAAATGTGTTATCGACAAAATGGAATGTTAATGAGCTTCGATGACAACATTAAAATCGTTAACTTGACAGTTCATTGGTAACATATACCCATGGAGACATACGTAACAGGATATGTGTGTGTGTGTGTGTGTGTGCGATGAAGATATATGTAGATATTTTATGTAAACACATGATATCATTACATATCATGTTCCAAAAATATAGTTTGATGGTTACAGTAATTAGGCTAATGGCGTGTTTTCTGATCACATGATCAGTGAGTAATAGCTGCCGGTGAATTTCAAGTGTGTACTTGTATTGATGTCGTTACCGTTCAAACTTTCGAACACTGAACCGAACCTTAACGACGGGGGCGGATCAAGGTATTTTTTTTTCAGGGGGGTCCAACATAGGAAGGGGCACATTTGGTACTATCTAACCCGAGCGGCACCATCAATTCTTTTTTTCCTAGGTCTTTATTTTTCGAAAACTGAAGAAAAAAAAAGAAAGAAAACTGACAGATCTTCTTTTTCGCCTCATTCTACAGGAGTATTGGAGGATAATTAATGGCGCCAAACTCCTCGAACTCGTTGGACTGATCCTGTCATTGATAGCGGTTGTAGTGGCTTTGTACATATTCCATTCTTTCAGGTAAGACTTCTGATTTTGTTGGTGTTGTTGTTGTTGTTTTCATTAACTAACGTACATTTCGGTAAACTGTAATTTGAACGTCGATACAGCTGTCATGCACATATTCCATTTGTCAATATCGAATGTTATCAACATTTTGGTTCTTTCCCGATAAGTTGAGTAACGGACACTTGTGATACATGACATTAGCCTCCCTCCATTAAATTCGATGACGTGCCACGTGGTGAAATTATGTTGATTTAACTCGCCACTTATCGCTGTCCTGAGGGGGGGGGGGGGGGGGGGCCCCAAGGTGTAAATCCACCGTGACATAGTATGTGTGTTTGTGTGTGTGATTTGAAGGAAGTGGCTCGAAATCCAAAAAAAGTTTGTTCCCTTTTCCAAGCCAAAGTTCTCCACAAAATGTTACTTTTTGTAAATTATCTCAGTTTTGGGATGATCTTTCTGAGCTATTATTTTTTAGTTTCTTTTTTAAAATATTTTTCCTGGAAATCGGTGTTTGTATTACTGCAGAGCTACGTCGCGTTCCACAAGTAGCGCGCTGCCTTTTGAGGAGGCCTGCATTACACTGTTACCTCATTTTCTGTGTGCGTGTATAGCCCACAATAACATGCACTTTCGGCGACTGCACTTGTAATACCATCGGTTACTGTGTGTATGTTAAAAATCGGTGCAATAACCAAGACTTGCTTGGAAGGTTAATATTTGGTTGGCTGATTTGACCTATGTAGAAAACATATCTAGACCCTTCTTGCATTGACGTCACGTAAAGCAAACAAGGGGCCCCCTCCTTAAGGTAAATAAACAAACAAACAATGCATGTTGCTAGCTACCCGCGTGTAAATCAAATATTAGAAACTCAACGTGCACTGTTAAATTAAGTAGCTTATCCCCAAGAAGGGGTTTCCCGGTATCACTGTGGCGTCACATGCAAGGGGTCTATTGTACAATATTTATTCTATTTAATATTATTCGTTTGGCTGGTGCAAATATGTGCACAAAACATGCCCATGAACATACGTACCTGTTTTACTTTTACTTCATGATAAAAATAAACCGCACTGGGCATATTTGACATTAATTACAACTAGGCAATAAAGACTGTGAGGTGATTACAGTAAACCTGTAAAAGCTAGTGTGGGGGGGGGGGGAGGGGAGAGGGTGTGAGGACTGTAGGGGGTTGCAGTCGTTTTTGTTTTAAAACATGAAAAATAAGATAAGACTACCGAAAAGATTTTCGATAAATCGCGAAGGATGTTGCTGAAAACTGTCTCAGTGGGGATGTCCAATTAAGTTGCATAACTACTATACACGTTGCTTCCGTCAGTCAGTGTGAGGATTATTGGTATATACGGCAATATGACGTATATAGACGGTGTTGCCAACTGACGTCATCGTGAATTTGTTTGTGCAGGACTTAGTGGATTATGAGGAGACTGAGACATGGAAAAGGGGATATATGGCAAACTTTGACTTCCTTCAGACACAGAATGGCCTCATTAATGTGACCTGATGTTATTAATAGCCGCGATAACACTTCCAACTTGTTCCTCCATTAGTATGTGAATGGAACCAATATTTGAGCTTACTATATATGCAGGCATGCCATTAAATATGAACCACACACAACACCTAATGATGGGCATGGCAATTTCTAAACATGAGTTCACTAATGAGTTTCGTCCGTATTTAAATCTCTCTCCTAATTTCTTCATTTTTTTTTTTTTTTTTTGGATACTTGATTTTACTGATGTACTGTCGCAATGCCGTTGGGATTTGGAAGTACAAAATAACCCCTTTTATGATACGGTAGGTAGGTCATGTTCAAACTACCAGTGTGGGGTAGGAGTATTATTTGCGGAATATCACCAATGGGTATTCACAGGGACAATCCGGGGCAAAATCGTTTTTACCTCAAACCCACTCCCCGCTAACAATTAGTACGGTATGAACTTCCTTGCTACATTAACAATACATTGTAAACATTAATGACAGCTGAGCATATCGCTCACAAGGACCGCATGAAGTCCCAGTGTTCAGAGACAGATGGGGGCGTTCTTGATTCAGAGTTGTGTTCATGTTCAATGTTCTGCCCTGGGTGGCGGGGTAAGTGTGAAGAGGTTAGGGGAAGAAGAAAGGGCTGGTGGCCACAGCTGTGCCTGCAGGGACAATGACTTCCACTATGTGACAAGCCCCCCCCCCCCCTTTGACAGGAGTGCAAGGAGAGGTCTTGTTCAGATGGAAAAGATCACCGGAATCAAAACTTCTTTTTTTTTTTTCAAATAACCGGGCGCATGCTTACTCTCAAAGCTAACTTGCATTGATGTCTGTATTGTGATACGAATGGTTGAGGTCTGCTGTGGGCCTCCTTTGGTATAAAACAGAGCGGGTCTACGATTTTTTTTTCGGGGGGGGGGGGTGCATTAGAGTTACAGATTGTGGATGAGTGACGTATCGTACACTCAGCATGGTCCACGAGTTTTTTTTTTTTTTTTTTTTTACCAAACCCGTGACCATAAGAGCAAAAGTCAGATATCTGTGATAGAATAATAAAGGTACAATTCCACGATACATCAGGGTTCAATTGTCAGAGGTGGTCCAGCCGAGTATACAGTACGGAATTTTTTTTTTGTGGGGGGGTATTACTTAATTTCTCACAGGAAACTGGTTATAACGACATAAAGCGTACAACGTGTGCATTTCATTTCTTTGTATACTATTTTCTTCTTCATTCCAGGAGTCTGCGCAATCCACGGACAAGGATACATCGGAACCTCTTTTTCGCTTTCCTCATCCGGATGATCATTGATTTCATTTTCATCATCAACAGGTTGAGGCAAATCTCTCTCGGATCTCACCAATTCGTCGGAATTAAAACAATCGTAAGTTAATTGCAATCAGACAAAAACAAAAAGAACTGAGCGGACAATAAAAAGGTTTAAGGCGTCGAATAATATTGATTCCCACACGGCACCATCGGGGATACTGACCAGTCCTAATGAATGTTTCCAAGTCTCCTTCATCCTTGGGTCCAGACCAACGTTAAATTACGTCTCACATTTTGCATGTAATATGAAAATTTCCATGAAAAGAAAATATGAAAAGCAGTATGAAAAACTTCCGAGATTTATTTTTGTAATCTCTCTCTCTCTCGTTGTCTAATTCGGTACATGGTCGCATAAACTTATCGTTAATGGATCGTGTTGAGTTGAATGTTTGTCATATACAGAGTGTACGACACTTCTTTTGCAATAGCACTTTCATAAGATAAGATGAGTTAAATGGCTTTGTGAGTTATATAAGGTCTTTGCCTCCACGACGTAGTCGCACCCTGTGATATTTTACTCTGACTCAACCAATTGAATTAATTAATTAACACTCTTAGGCGTCGCATAACGTTGTTTTTTGTCAAAGTTTTCTGTAAAAGCATGCAGTGTTTTCTCTTGTTCTTACATTCTTAATATGGGATGAGCGCGAGATTTGTGATGTAAAGTAGCTAAACCCGAGATTTCTTTTTCAACAGGCGCCGTTAATGAATACCGTAATACTTGGCTACGAATATATGAGACTTTGTACGTTTGCTTGGTTCTTTGTAGAGGGCGTTTACCTGAATAGTCTGTTGTCAACAGCCGTCTTCAGAAAACCCAATTTCCTGTGGTATTATCTCATTGGATGGGGTATGTTTTCATACTTTACCGAATTATCGTATTGGTTGGATATGGAAGGACGATGGAGGGAGGGAGATAAGGAGGGAGGAAGAGAGTTAGGGGTGGAGAGAGGGAGAGTTAGGAAGGGAGGGATTAATGAATGAATGAATGAATAAATGAATGAATGAATGGATGGATGGATGGATGGATGGATGGATGGGTGGATGGATGGATGGATGGATGGATGAAGCGGTAAAGTTGGCTCTGCTACTAACCCTCATCTTAGCTTGGTCGTGTTGACAACCTCATATGGAAGTATCACTTCCGTATTCCTTTTTTGGCCTCGTTCAGATGAGATGAGGCGATTTTAAGTGTATGTGGTCATTTTCCTATCCAAAATGTACCGTACTTCCAACTATTTTTTTCTTCGAGATTACTGCTACCTAGTTCTCTCATTTGCCTTTTTTTTGCCTTGTGAGGAAATTCGCCATACCAGTCGAGGAGACGGTTTGATGGGTGCAGGGGGTCAGGTGGAGAACTTTTGTTAAAGACTGTCGGACGAAGGTCTTTATATGCAGTTTCGTAGTCTACCACTGGGGCAAAATGATGTTATTCAAATAAATCCTTATTCGGTTCAAGACTCATGAATCTAGAGATTCCATTTTTTTTTCTTGTACGTTTTAGGAAAATCGGCAAAATCCTTCCAAAATATATTACACTGTTCCTATTCGTCCAATGGCTGTCGAGTATGTTTGATCATTTGATCTAATACCCCACACTACCAGTGTGCAGAGGAAGTGAGGATTTCTTTGTCCATGTGTGGACATGGGTAATGTCAAAGCTAGAACTTGCAGATATTTGCTTTAGGTTTGTTTCTTTAGTACGTACTTACCTTACTTGGGTAATTTTCAAACAAGGAAATAGACTGTTTTTCCTTTGCAAGTTACGTGTGCAATCACTTTAATTGTTACTTTTTCTTATGGAAGAAGAAAGTGATCGTCTGCAGCACACCAATAAATCAATAAATACAAGGTAATCAATAGTATTAATTCCTATCAGTCAGATATTGGGGAAGACGTTCACCTGACTGATTGCTTTTTTTTAAAGACTTACATATAACAAGGATGTTATCAATTACTTACTTCTCATGATCGTTATTCCAGTTACAGCATATGTTCGTCCTATGTTCTCTCTTCTCAGTTGCGCCGATACCGTTTTCATTGGCGTTTTGTGTGGCGATGCGAGTTATCAAGTAAGCATTCGTAGGTAGTATGGTTAGTTAAAAAGAATTTGCTGTCTCTTTATCAATTTATTATGGAATCTTTACATGCCGTTACTCGTACGTTAAAATGAGATTCACTCCAACCTCACTCTTCTTTTGTTCTACTGAGGTTCAACTTCTTGCAAATTTTCATCGCCTTAGGTCAGTTTTATCACCTCCTCGTTCTCCTAAAGTAATTCAGGTGTGTCAATCCAATGTCTAAGCTTTCTTGAGCTGCCTGGCAAGGGGTAGTAGGTGTCATGTCCACAGGTAATACATGTGTAATCAGGCATGAAAGAGGTTCTGTTGAACACTTTAGCACGGTTGTAACGTCATGACGAGAGGATCTCTTTGTTGTCAAATTAGTGAAACCGAAATAAGTATTAATCTGATTAAGAGGTCATTAGCGTGTTACACGAGAGATGAGCTTTTGAAGACTTGAGCACGGTCAAGTTGTTGCACTATCTTCTTACACTGTCCCTTACCCAAAAAGCTTTTTCAGTTTTACTCTCTACGTCAAATGCCTTTCGAAAATGTAACCTCAAGTTCAAAAAGAGAATTAACGTGAATGGTACAAGATTTGGTGAGACAGACACAGAAAAAGAAAAAAAATGAAATAAATTCTTCCCACGTAACAGGCCTTGTTGTTGTCCCCCCACAGTGGGCGCGGTAACCCTTGGCCTTACTACACTGACCAATTGTCCTACGTGCTTTTAATCGAGGTACCAAGAAATGTTTTTCTCGTGGTAAGTTGATATATGTATATTTTGCAGTGAGTGATGTATTTGTGCCATGTAGGGTCATAATTCCTCTTTTTACTTCAGTTTTGCATTGTTTGCAGCTATACTACCACGCTAACATGTAAAATTCGTTGTGTTTCTACATTCCTTGATGTAGCCGCTTAGTTGGCATAGCCATGTTTTCTGTCTGTTGTAGTAGCGCACATGCACCGACACGGGACGTCCCTTTATATAACACATATTACTGTAACTATAAAGGTCATTTTTACTCAAGTCATGATGCGATGGTGTGATGATAACCTCGTTGTAATTCTTTCTCATTATTTTATTTTCAACACCCCTTCCCTGATATCCACCACTGCTCTGTTTTTTTGTTTTTTTTTTTTCACCAGTGCAACATTACGAAGAAGGTTAACATCATACAACATGTGCAAAGCAATCTAATTTTATGTAAACAATGTAAATTACTCATGTGTCTTCTTGAAGCGATTTGCTTTAAAAGCATTATATGAAAAAAGAAGAATGCTTCATACCATTGTCGGAGCATGGAACTTTGTTTTTTAGCTCCATGGTCGGAGCTCTAAGAGTGTTCGTGGTTTTATTCGTTATACATAAACGATATGATAACAGTCGCTGCAGTCATACCGTTGAACACCTAACAATATGATAAAAAACAAACACCATTTCGCCAGATCCCCCTTGGCGTATGTCTTTGCTTTATCAATTAATTTGACTCACGAAATCTTTATAACGGATGATTATTAAATTAAATCACGGCTTGATGTTTAATTATGCGTTATTTTAAGTCCATTGACACCTCAGGTTTCCTTTATAATTTGCAACTATATTGCTAACAACAGCTCTTGCGAAGAAATTTTGTAAGTGTTGCTTCCTAGCGCGCCCTACAGCTAACATCGTGGTTACCATATTGATAAACCATTTATCGATGGTTTCCAACAGATGGTAGTATGTGGTAACAAAGAGAGGAGGAGGGTTGATATTGTAGAATTTTAGTGAATGATAATTCTCATACCAACATTAATACAGAAAGTATTTATAACTGCTTATTTAGTCATAATGTACAGTAACATATGATGATTGTGCTCAGACCCTGCGTATTATGCAGATTCTTGCCTGTGTATAGCTTTGACCTGGTTTTTTATAGTTTCATTCAGACAGTTAATAACACTTCTTCAGTCAGTGTAGTTTCATCTAAAGTAGACGAAGCTGAGTACTTGTGCCAAATAAATAAAGCACGTCAGTGTCTAAGAAACATCTACATTTTAAATTCGTGCTTGTCTTACGAAATGTCCTTTTAAACGCTTTTACTTGAAAAAAAAAACTGTACCCTTCGTTTCTTTGTTCTTATTGTTACAATGTATTATGCTTCTTTAGTACGCGAACCAAAGTCGATGCAACCCGTGGCAGGCTGTAAGAGGAGGGGATTTAATTGAAAGACTAAACGACAATAAACCCCGTAAAAACGCTTGCAGTGTGAGGGGGTAGGGGTGTTTTAAAGGACACTCTGGAAGAAATCAACAAGTGACTCAATCAGGGCACTTTTTTGTCGAGAATGGCGCAGTATTTATAGAGCTGGGGGTAGTGCCCCCTCTACATCACCCCGGTGGCGCCAACCCTGGAAATGTGATTTAAGGACAAACATAAAATTTTGTCAAAACCCCGATTCTGAGCTTTGCCTCCTTTACTGTTTAAAGCAATTTGAAAATTCATTGAATTATCGAAGTTCATATCACTGTTTATCAGCCATGTTTTAATTTTCTATGCTTCTTTGTCTTCCCAAGATGAATCTGTTTCTGTTGCTTAATATAATCAGAGTCCTCGTAACTAAGTTGAGAGAAAGTCAGACCAGTGAGACAAAGCAAGTCAGGTTAGTGAAAGACACTAAAATGTCGAAAAGTATGGCAGTTAACGTGAACGGTATACTAAAAATGACGCAGATGCTTAACTTAATATTTGATTAAGTGATATAGAACGAATGAATTTGGTACACTGAATTTTTGTATTCTTTGACCTAAAACTTACAACAATTTAAATTAAATCAAAATAGGTCTAAAGTTTTGGTACACTCTATAGTATAGGCTACCATCTGTTGGATGAATCTAGTCGTACTTATGTAACGTAATGCCTCGTTTTGATGACGTCATGTGTCACCTTGATGACGTCATGTATCATCTTAGCGGACATCACGTATCATCTTCGTGATATATATTGTCTGCAATGCCTCCCTGTTTAGATGCTCCAAGTAATGGAGACATAAAATTACAGTTTAGAGAGAGGATATTTAATTAAAACTTCAGAATGAGTTCTGCATCCCCGAAAACTTGCAAAAAGGAGAAAAAAAAACGGTGTGAAGAATATGTTCTAATTTGGTACCGTAATCACAGAAATGTTCTTCAGATGAGTGGAATATAAATAGAGACATTTAGCTACTAGTACATTTTACTATATGGAAGTTGTTGACATTCCCACGTATACGTTTTGGTGTCGTATGTTTTAACATTCTTTTTTATTTTAATTTTAAAACAGGAAGGCTGCAAAGGCTTGCATCGTGTTGCTCCCACTCCTTGGAATTGTAAACCTCGTGTGGGTTCTCAAAAACCCAGAATTACGTGACCCCACCGTTTACATCGCCGTCTATAATTACGGCTGTTTATTCTTAGATGCCTTCCAAGGTTTCATCCTGGCACTCCTCTATTGCTTCTTAAACATTGATGTAAGTGTACGACTTTACAGTTCACACCCACCCATCTTAACTTCTGCTTTCCTCTCAAACATAAGACCGCGAGTGTAGGCCCAGTGTAACTTCTGCATGCCATTTTCAGCCATTCATGAAAGTCCACTTTTCTTTTTTTAACACCCACCCACCCCCACTCCCCCCACTCTCATCGAGAACATGGTGTCACACCCATCCTTACCTCAGTGATGCCATTCTCACACTTTTATGCAAGGTCGTAGTCCTACGTTTTGTCCCATGTTGCGTATTGTAGTGTGAATTTAGTAAGGACCGCTTGCTACACGTCACCACGCTAACACCTACGCCCACCTAACCCCCTCCCCCTCCCTCCGCCACACTGACACGTACTCTAGCACACAGGTACACACGAAGAGAGAGCCAACTATAGAACAACATATACTTTTCTAGGAAAGTTGGCAAAAGCGCAGATATACAGCTCTTGTTATACTTTTATTCCTTGCCAAAGCCGGGCAACGAATCTATGCGATGGTGATGGCGTTTGTTTGTGTATGTTACGCCTTGGCTTTTAAACACGATATCTCAAGAAGGGAACGAAGGGCCAACTTCAACGTTGGTGTTTTGGTAATCCATGGTGAGTGGATGATCCCTATCGTTTTTCATGGAGGTCAAAAGTCATTTGAGGTCACCGGCACTTACAGTAAGAAAACCTATTAAGGGAGAGATCTCAGCAACTAAATGCTGCTGGAACTTCACAAACTCTTACCATTGGTACCACCTACTTAGTAGGTGATGTCTGTCATTTTTTTTATGGAGGTCAAAGGTCATGTGACATCAACAGAAGACATAGTGTGAAAACCTTGTAAACACAGTATCTCGAGAAGGGAATGGTGCTGGAATGCCAGTCCTTCAATGATCCCTGCTGTTTTTCATGGAGGTCAAAGGTCATTTGAGGTCTCCGGAGCTTAAAGTATGAAAATCTATGAAGAAAGATATCTCAGCAACTGAATTCAGGTAGAAGTTGAGAGTGTAAACATTCCTAGCACTTGATGAGCAGCTGATGTCTGCCATTTGAATTGCCCCATGGGGACTCTTCAACACTGTAATGTGACATGAAATGAATGTAATGAGTTCTATCATTCCAAAGATCTGTCCTGGGTTCAAAAGCCCAACATGTGATACTTTGAGAGTTTTGCATGTCCTGAATGTGAAAGTATGAAGAGGTTAAGTCACTCATATAAGGAAAATAGTGCATATTCATTTCCTATTGAAATTTGCCAAAATTATAAAAGATAGAAGATAGACTTTGGTCTCATTGTCTTTCAATTTGTGAAACATTTATAGTCCATTTTCTATGCCAAACAACCACATGAAATCGATCTTATCACTTTTTCTAAGACTTTTAAGAATATCCCTGTTGCCAGAAACTCGCTGTCAAGATTTACAAGGTACTTTGTTGTTTTAGTCACAGTAAACACTCCCTTGGGAGGAAAAACTGTTCCAGATTGCTTCTGTTGACTTGCACAATTTCAGGTCTACAGTATAACCACAATTTGTTGTCACGAACTTTCAGAATATGTTCATCATTCTTGTCTTTTGTTTTTCATTTTGATATGGTTCCTCCCCTTCTCCACTGGATTTCCCGTTTCTGTAAGTGATTGTGTGTGTATGATATATCGGCAAGGAATCACAAAGTCATTTGACTTTGTGATTTTTTAAATGAATTTCGTGGAAATTTTAAAACGATTTTTATGATTATTCCATCGTCCAATATACCAAAGAAGCATTCTCACAGTTTTTGCGTCAACATCAGCTTGTCAGAAGTGACGACAATTTTTTCCCCTCTGAACATAGTATGTCTAACAAAGCCTTTATTTTCATCGTGTAACCGTCGACATTTAATTATAAAGTGCTTGTCAAAACGACACGAACGTTATAAGAAAACAAAACTGTACTGTAACTGTAATGACTTTGTTTCTAATTTGCAAAATGACGAGGCACGTTGTAGACAGGAAGTGAATCTGTTCGTCAACGAAATGACGAGAATATCCATTCATTGGCATAGTAATGACGCCTCGTCTTAAGTGAAACTATAAAGCATGACAGCAAGCACCAAACACGCTGTTGCGGTAAATCACACCATCCGAGAAATTGACAGTCGGATAATGAACAAATCAAATTATGTCCACCGTAATATTTGTTTACAGATTTTGTCGGAATATTTTATCTGTTTATAGGAGTGGAACTATCGTTAACCTTGAATGGCGATTTGCATTTTCGTTAAACTTTCTCCTGTTTCTCCTGTTTTTTTTTATTATTTTTATTATTTATTCTTTCTTTCTGCCCCCTGTTTGTTCGTGTCAGGTACGAGTCACCATCAAAAGAAAATGGATGGGCTGGATCAATGCCAGGAATCCGTATCGAGCCCATGGATCTGTGGTTACCACGACAACCGACGTATGCCTTGATTTATATTATCGTTTTATCATTTGTAAAGATCGAGAAAGGCCTACGCAGTTATAGTAATAACAGAATTGATCTTGTTTACCACTCTGTGTAGTACCTCAAGTGCTGCCTTTCATGTTTACAAAATGGCTAAGTCAACGGAATGTCGCGAGCAATGCAGTATACAAAATTTCATGTAAGAATAAAAATCTCATGACACCTGATCTTAATGGTATTTTAACGAATGGTGACAACCAGTTGTTCCCTTCCCATACCCTCCTCATACCCTCTGCATCCCCCTCCATAACTCCCCTTCCATACCCTGTCCAGACTGTCTCTCCATACTCTCTTCATACCATCGCGTCAGGAAGAGATGCATAAATCGTATTTGCACAGATACCATGGTCAAGAGCGATCATGTGCAGATGGGGTATTGTCTTCTTGGTTTTTTTTTTTTAATCAAATCAAAGAATTGTTGCACAGACTCTACTGAGATCACCTCACGACAGGCAATAACTTGCGATTGTTAAAGATAGGTCTACGTGGAGGAATGAAAGAGAAACAACTTCACACCTAACTAGGATTTAATTGATGGGGGGGGTGGGGGTTCGATGGGAGGGGCGTTATTAGCGAATATCAATAGCAGAGACGAAACTCTGAAAATGGAATATTTTAAGAACAAAATCGCAATTAACAAAAGAAGAGTAAAATGACCGTATACCGGGGAAAACGAAAAAAAAAAAAACAGTTGTAAAAGAACCGTAATTAAAATATTTTTAGTTGATCTATAACTCTTTCTAGGGTGGGAAGGAGAGTAGGGGAACGAAGTCGTCGATAGCGAGGACTGTAAGGCGGTGAGTGTCGCTGATGGTAACTCCATACCACCTTTGGAAAATTTGTGACGTGAATTTTCGTGTTATATATGTTAGTGTAGTTTTTAACCAATTGTGCACTAACATTTACAGAGAACACAGCTACTGCAACACACACTGACTAAACTCAGAAGGAAACCTCGCTATTTGGGGTTAAAATGACAATTCCCTAAAGTTGAAGCATGCAGTGATACCCATCATTGCCCTTCCCTTCCCCCCCCCCCCTCATCCTCAACTGGTGGAGGACAAACATTAAAGCAGAACTTTGGGTTGATTTGTCAGGATTTTTGTTTTAGGAAAGTGCAACCTCTTACCAGTTGTCCCCAGTAAGCATAGTTAGTCACATTTCACATGCAGTACTTTATGAAAACTGTCAATAGATTTGAATTTTTGACTTTGGCTTGTTCTGACTGTGTGCATATAACGAAGTGCTAATTGTGAAAAAGTGTAGAAAATCAAATTGAATCGTGATTCACTTACCGATGTTCCTTTGTGCGTGATAAATGGGCAACCTCCTAGTTAGTTGACCATTTGTCATTAGAGTATGGATGAAAATTGACAGGTTTGGGGAAAAAATAGTGAATTTCACGACACAACCAAATGATCCTCTTCAAAATGAAAGTACTCACAGGTTAGGCCTAATTATTCCTAACTTTGGAGCTCGTTAGGCAAACAAAACTATACGTGTGGTCTAGGGACGATCTGCATGATTAAAATGTCTCTCTGAGGCGTGACTTTGCAGTCGCCCTTTATCTAATGGAACAATCCTGTCCAAACTACGTGACTAAGTAGTTGAGGTGTCCGTTGCTTCCACGTGCTACTTCTATTACTACTAGAAACGAACTTGCCAACCATGTGGAAAAGTGCATTTTTAGGCAAAGGCTGATGAGTATTAACAAAGCGATAAAGATAAATAATGTACAAAATACATCATCGTTATACTTTGCCTCGGAGGAACATATCAGAAACGTCAAGCACACTTTTATGGGGAGGAGGAGAAGGGGGGGATCTCAAAAAAAAAACGATAGGATGAAAATTCAGATTTTGTCCATTTCATTTGATTATAAACTATGATCAAAGTGTACTCTCACAGATGGCCTCAATAATGAAGATTTTGTGAATTTTGTGTCGTCACAAACCTGTCTAAATTGCAATCTGTTTCATCGTTTCTCCCACTTTTTTTCCCCTTCTTTTCACACTTTCTCCGTGAACGATACTTTTAACAGAGCGTCTTTTAATTATGAGGTAATGTTTTCAAGTTTAATTGGGAGACCATTGGCAAAACACTAAGCCAATCTTGTCGCAATGAAGAGAATGAAAAGTCTATGTCGAATTACCTAGATTTGAGATACCAATCGCAGTGACGAGTAATTAAGGGCGACGAATATGTCGTACGTTATCGTAAACTTAAAAATTCCTCTCTGACAGCTGTGTTAAAAACTTGAAGTCGAAACACTTTCAAGTGTAATGACCCCGTTCCATATAAATCTACCTCAATAATCTGTTTTTAAATACCATCCTCTGTGTATGAACTGACTTTTGGGGTAGTACGTAATGGCTATACCTCCTTCAACAAATAGTCTTCCCTGGCTTGTGCAGATCTTGTCGTTAAACCTTTACTTACTCTTCTCTGTGTGTTCATGTATACGGCATTGTACCTTTTCCTTCCAGTGGCGGTGTGGTTGGATAGGGTAGTGAAGGTGGGGGGGGGGGGGGCACCGGGCGACGTTACGATAGCCAACAGCATTTTGACGGGTGTCCGTTGTCGTAATAACTATAAAGGTTCCAGAATATGGTTCTCTCTGTGCCTGAAATTAAGGTTATTCTATATATATATATTCTACTTCACCCACATGCTACCTTTGGCATGCACGTTGATGAAGAACGGCAGCCTGGTCCTCACTTCCTTCATCAGGAGAAATGCACCCACGCCGCCACTGTTTTCTTCCTTCAGTCCTGAGACGTTTTCCCACTTCTGTTTGCTGTATCGTGTACCGCATTTTATATGGAAATGTATTTATATTTCATTGAGATAGTTGCTATATATCTTTGCCTGAAAATTTCAACTATCCAAGTTTACATTTAACCTGTTTTTAATCTCTTGTGTACCTACTTGTGTTACGAATATTTTTTTTTTCTTCATACTGTCACCATTTGTATATTCTCTGTCAGGGTGACTGTGGATTTTGTCATTTCTCTCGATACTTTTTATCAGAAATTTTCCCCGTATCCTTAACCTAGATTGAAGCGTTCAAAATGTTAATGAATAATTTTTAGTTCAAGCATCTTGTTCTCGTAAATAAAACTCGACCTTAAAATAAATCAGTCTCAAGGGATCAGAATGCCTCTTTCACATTTACATTTACAAATAAAAAGAAGAAAAAAAAACAACAGTGTAATAATTAAGCTACAGAGAAATGTAAGTTCCACTCTACCGTTACCAGTTCGTTCTCCTCAGTAAACGAGAAACATACGAAAAGGTAATGAGTAAGTTTTGATTTTTATGCTTGCGACGTAAATGACTTTTGAAACCACCGAGAAGTTCAACTTCAATTTATGTTTTAAAATTGTCTTCTTCGTTTTAACAGGTGCGCATGTCGTCTTTGGAAAACAATGACAGTGAATGGGGTGGTAAATAAAGACGAAAACGATGGCGCTGTTCATCTTTTGCAATCCACAACCAGCTTTGGTTACTCGTAGGTGTGTTACCTGAAGAAAAAGTATTCGGCAACCTCCAGTGACGTAATACCCTGACCGAAGCAGCTACGAAAATCTCCACTTAACCAATTTTGTATGAAAGCCTATCATTATGCAAATAAAACTATACGTGACTGGTTATCACAGTTTCAGTAATTGTTGTTACACAATAATAATTTCTAACAGAGCGTGAGAGAGGGAAAAAAATGGGGAAAACTAGTAATAACTTGAATAAAGAATGGTAAAACAAGTAACAAGTTCATGATGTGTAATAAATTATAATATGTATATATATATATATGTATCAGGTCAGTGCACAGTGACATTATCATTTTTTCGGCAGAGTTGCAATGGACGTACTTCTATTACACGACCTTGCCACATGAAGCTGGCTCTGCTGCAGTGCAAAAATTCTTATGGGGTTGTTGCAAATTGATCTTTCAGTGGACAACATTGGATACGATTCAGACGTACCTGTAGGCTTAGTCACTTTGAATTACACTGTGACCCCACCATACTCCCTCAGAACGCGAGAACACACAGTGGAAACAGAATGTTGGCATCTTGAACCTTTAATGTAGCAATTGCATGCACCCTCAGAAACACGGCCCACGTCAACGCATACTACCATTAATAAATTGGTTAAAGGTTGTGTGACACGAAAAATGACATTTTGTAATTCGACAATGACTATATCAATCTTTGAACATGCTGAAAAAAGCTACAAATTCCATAAAATCCATCAAATATTGATAATTTGTACAGACAAAGTTCCGTCTGACACCTGCGACATGACAAAAAAGATTGGCCACTACGAAAATTTGTGAAGTCAAAAGAGAGACGAATTTGATAAGTCCTATGTTATTCTTTGTTTACTAAACCTTTATTTCAAGGACAATGTAGAATTTTATATGCCCCTCAGATTTAATTTGGGAAACATATGTATTTTCTGTTATCAAATTATTGACATTACATATTAATGTGAAAGCAAGATAGCATTTAATTAAGAGACAAAATATATAAGATTGTCAAAAGTAATAATGACATTGTGAAACACTCCACGTAATCAAGTTTTGCATTTTCTTCAAAATTTGAAAGGTAAATCTCAAAAACGGTCACCGTAACAGATATTTAAACGCAGTTCCAAAGGATAGCCATACAGGGTTTCACTGTGCAACTTCTGAATGAAGCCAGCTTGTTAGATGCATGTCACACGACCTTCAAAACCTTCAAAAACACCCAAATAATCCATAACATGACATCATTTCCATCCTCTCTAATCTGTCCTAGTAATGTCTCTGATCATAATCTAACCTTTTCAGTCAGGTCTATCAGGTATGTTATACATGTCTCGAGAAACAAATGTGAACCTGACAAAACTATGGACTTCGTGCATCAAAAAATATCAATCGACTGAATAAAGTTCACTCCAATATCACAAACTTTGTCAGCCATGATTATGGTTGATTTATTTTTTGGTTGTTTATTTTTTTTTAGCTTTTTTGTGCCTCTTTTCGTGTATCACTGCTTGGTTTCGCTGACCTGTTCAGTAAGTTTTCTAAACACTTATAGTTTGACCTATGAAGTCGTCCCTTCTTTATTTCTTACAAACATCCAAATCTTGTAAATTCTCTTCTCAATCCTCTTATCAGTATTTATCATGATATTGTGGAATGCCATTACCGCATAAGCATGCAAGGTCAAAGTTAAGCAATTCAAAGACAAAAACTATATCACATGATGAAAAAGAGCCATTCATGAATTGGCATAGGCGGTTATACTACTTCAGTTTGGCTGGACTGCGTTTTCCGTTTAAATTACAGTTCAACGACACAGGCATCTCGAAATATGACATGAGCTACGTTACGATATTTATGCTCGTTAATGCCGATGTATTTATTTATTGTGATGCAATCATAATAATGACACAACTTATTTTTTATCTGTACTAAACAAACGATACTTTCAATATGCTGAAACGTCATCTAATTTTGACAAAAAAGCCTGTTCCTCTTTTTTTTTTTTGGGGGGGGGGGGTGGAGAGACTGGGTAGCTAAGACAAAAATATCTCAAAGCTAGTTCTTCGTACAACAATAACGACTGTAGCAGCACATGCATGTCTTAGGTAATTGCATATGCTTCTGAATATGCAATTACGTATGATTATGTTATTCTCTTTGGGGGGGGGGGGGAGGGGGAGGGAATCGAGCGATCACGTGGGATACTTTTTGTTGTTCTTGGATACGGTATTTGTATACATAACAGCGACTTCACTTCAAGGTTACGTTGATATTTTCCTTGGCCTTTGTTTTTCTAGCAACATTTGCCGACTCCCTGGTATGTGCTTTTAAAGAAAAAATAGTTTTTTTTATTCAAATTTCAATATTGGTTGAAAAAAAAACGACTTTGAAACTATTGAAATACTAATGTAAAATAGTTAACGATGCAGCTAAACCTTTACCTGACGAAATATGAAGTATAACATTGAGTTTTTATAGCACCCTGTTATAGGGACCTTTAGGGAAACAAATACACTGAAGTTATGTTGCGGCTGAATTCAGCCTGTGTGCATAGTATTTAAAGCATGGCCTTATATTACGTAACGACTTACACTACTTGCTGAAAAATAAGTACATTTTATTTGTGCATTATATTTTCTCTTTATGTGTGAGGATGATGAGTAAGGGATGACATCGTTAATGAATTAAGAGTAAAGTGCGAGAGACGGTCCATATGTTAAAATGCGACTTTTTCCTTCTTTTTAAAAAGAAAACTTCGCGTTTCATTTCAACAATTGTTTAATTATGATTCCTCCGTCATATTTCACATCAAAACTTTTTCTTTTCATTCTTCTCATTTGTAAGTTATTCTTCTTATTTGTAAATTATAGACTATACCCAAACTTCATAATCCGTTTGTATAGCATGGACATTAGATATGTTTTCATGTGCATGATGACGTAATAGTTGCGTCATACAAATACATAATGTTTTTATTAATATTAATATATTATTATTTTTACTGAAACATTTAATTGTATTAAGCCTGTTACATAGAATCGACCGCTTGTTTGTGTTGTACCACAAGTCACGTGGCATAGTTGACGAGGCTCTCACATGTCACCCTCGTGATTTGATGTTAAAAGTAGGGATGGGGTGGGGGGTTGGTTGACCTATTGTCGTCACCATATCAATGACGTAACCATGACTATTCCACTTTGGTTAGCGATGGGAGCCACTCGCGGCGGTTGAATTGGGAACAAACAGTATTTTCTTCGTCTAAGCGGAGGGCCACCAAATAGCTCTCAGATTATAGCAAATAACACTTTCCAGTAATTTTGACTTGGCAAATTTCAGCTTAAATTTCTGTACTTTTTAGAACACGGGTTTGGAAAATTACACTTCAGGAATAGAAGAGTTCAGCTAACAGATATCGTGGGGGTGGCGACAAATGCTTTAGTGTCCCCCCTGCTAAAAGAATGTCCACCGCCCCCCCTCCCCCTCCCCCAAATCTACGCAGATGATGTCATTATTCCAGCATGCAACATTGCAACCCAATGACGTCACGCTAATGACTTACCATACAACGATTTTGTTTCCAAACATAACTGGTGGCGATAATCAGAGCTTGCCAGCCTGACACGCCTCTAACTTACCCTTGTTTTGTTTTGTTTTTTTCAAAAATGATGCAATTTGTTTATTTCTCTTACCAAAAGTTTGGATCTAGACCATATCTTGCTGAGATAATGAATATTTTAGCCGAAAGTTTGCTTTGTGAGCCTGTCATGTACTACCACATTGCATGTTACGGGATAGTGACGAGGTTTCTTCCACTGATCAAAACCGCCTAAAACTAAGAAATGATTCCCCGTTTTATCTAATCGTTTCAAAGTACAGTTGAAAAACAAAAGTTCAACATGGTCACCTTTGAACATTCAGGTTGTTAACAATCGCAGATTGAGGTAGCTGGACAAAACCGAGGCATTTACATGAGTATATTGTATGGATATTGGACAATGATATAAAGTAGGGATGTAATTTATATTAGATGCCATGCAGTTCTGCGACATTTTGTGCATTCCGTGCACCGCTGTCATCAACTATGAACAGCATCTGAAGTTTCATAATAGAAAGTTTACTAATACACCCGTTTCGGCATATAAGTTTTCCTCACGATACGACAAAACATTAAAATCGTGAAATACATATTACATACATGGTTATTTATTGGACTCGTTCATTCAGTCCATAAACATTAGCCCACAGACTTATAAGTACTCCAATGGTGACTATGCCGTGATCTTTTCTTTCCGTTTGAAGATAAAGTGATGCACTGCATTCGTAAGAAAGTGTTAATATTCAACAAAAGAATACCCATTTGTGACTTTACCTTCATGTTGTCATATACCCGGTGGGGAGTTATTTTATTTCTATCATATATTGAAGATGGTTCTTACAACACATTTAGGCGATCATTGTATTTTGGTTTTATTTGTTTCGTTCAAAAAGTCATACTTCCTCTTTTTTGAAAAAATATGTACAATTACGCATGATTTTCACATAAATTTGAAACTAATGAGATAAACCAATGTAAATATTATTGATTATTGCGTGCGCAAATTTCTTCTCTTTATGGTTCTTGAATGTTTCAATATGTTTGCGGAAGCGCATCACCCTGACTCATGTGTCATTGTTGAGATGACCAAACTGTTTCTTCCAATACATTCATTTTGTGTTATTTTTACACATACACAATAATATTGTAAATTGGCTTTGAGAACGATGTCGATGCCAAAGCAGCACAATACGTCTTGTGAAAGAGTGAAAATTACTTTTGATTACACTTCCTACACTCTACATTCACCCCCTACCCCATGTTATCCTTCTTCCACCCCACCCCCACCCGACTCAGTTACGGGTGAGTGAGATCTGTACAGTTCATGTAACGCCTAGAATCCCAAGACTGAAATTGTTACACATTTTCTTCAACACTTCCATGGCAACCTCAGCATGCGTGCATCATATGTACAATCTGATCTTCCGACAGTGTTTGTCAACTGGATCCGGTACGACCCCAGTCCCCTTACATGAACTGACATATTGCTCACAGGAAATGACATATTGCTAACAGAGTAGAGTGCAGTAAGTCAATTTACAAACCTTCAGATAATATACGTTGCATCTAAAAGGCATGAGAAGTTCCTGCGTATAACCAGAAATGTGCAACAATTTCGACTTGAAGTATATCTTATGCAACCAAGAATTGATCATGAAATGATCTTTTGGTAATTTTCTTTAATCGCGTTTATACGATACTACAATAACACCATTTAGATTTGCTTTCCAGGTGGCGTACTCATCTCATACCTCACTGGAGAGCAAAACCTCAAACCTTACAGCTATCAAACCTCGATACAACGAATATCACTCTATTCGCCAATCCGTCAGTCAGTCAGCTATCAGTCAGCTATCAGAAAATATCTTGCTTTGAAAAGACAAATTGTCTCACAATAATATTTTTTTAAACTTCTAAAATGAAATTCGAAAATGAAATTCGAAGTAACTGTATACCTTCCCAGAAAAGAAGACTAATTGAATCTTCCCGCTCTGAACAAAAATTGCATAAAGAATTTTGTTCGATGTTACGACAATGGCGAAAGCCGTTAGTGGCCGGTAGTCCATGAAAACATTCGAATTGAAAATACTAGAGTTTGCTCTCGAGAAAAGAATCAGAAGTGATCTAAAATCGATATTCCAACGGTCTACTAAATCATTATATGCTACTTTCGACTCTACCAATGGGGTTGGGCTTTGCAAACTTTGGGGTTCGTGAAGTGCACGACACCTAGCTTGTTTGCGTACAACATCGAGAGGACTATGAGTAATGACTCTTATTGTTAAATTATTTCATGTAATCGCATCACCAAAGTTACAATCAGTTTCCTTATAAGCAACTGACGTCCACGCTTAATTAACAAACATCATTTTATAAATTTAATGTTAACATTAAAATTTGACTCCAAAAGTTACACTGAAATAAAAAAAAAAAGATATCCCTTATTTCTTAAGATGAAAGTCAAATAAAAAAGTCTAAGAGGCAGTGTTAACATTTTGTATCTTTCTTACCGACGAACACGTCAAACTATTAATGAAACTAGGAATATGAGATGGAGATGGAAAATCTGAGGAAAAGGTCTAGCCTTATGTATTGACCCATTCAGTTGCAATAACTTACGCTTCGCTGATCTTCCCAAATGAATTATATTGTTAAACAATATCACTTGGCCTCTCTTATCGTTGACAAGAGCCATTACAAATTTACCAAGATGTCGACCCCCCCCCAAAAAAAAAGGGGGAAAAAAACGATACGTTGTCCTCTCTACATCATTTCTTTGAACTAGGGTGGTAGCAAATTTTTCTTGGTTGGAAATATTCGCTTAAACAAGTTGGTTATATTTTGTGAAATCCAACATTACATATCCAGCTTTTTTCTATTAAAGAAGTGACTAAACATACATTGATACATGGGCCTACAACATTTTTCTTGTGTTAGTTAATCTACAGAAGTCGTTTTAGGATGTTCAGATTTTCTTATCGTCTTGTCATCATAACCGAACATGTATTTCATTGGCTTAAGCATATGTAAGACAAGAGTTTATTGTTGTATATGTAACTTTCTACTGCATAATTATCGTTTTTGTTTGGTGTCTTGTGGTGTAGGTGAAGTTCACCTCGTGTGGTGCATGTCTGAGTGGTAACATTCATCCTGTCTCCGTGGTCGTATTCTGCAGTAGAATTCGTTTTGCTCTCTGAAAACGCTCCTTCACAAACTGGTAGAATTCTTCTTCCAGACTCATGTCACGTCGAAGGAACTCGAGAGTTTTATTTTTCAGAGGAATTTTCCTGACTGTTTTATATCTCACTTTACCTGTTGGAAAACAAAGGAATGTGTATTTGTTTCAAGCAAAAGCACTCTCAACAATCTCTTTGGTATGGTAACTCTTCCTCGGAGGGATGATTTTGCAAGAACGTGTATTCGCAATGAAAATAAATATCTATTTTTTGAATACTTTATGATATTGCGATAGTCACCTATAGTAATTGGGGTAGGCCAATACATTTTTTTAGGGGTGAAAGGAATTGGAAGTTCGATTTATAGCAATTTGTGAGACTGTTTTGGCCAACACTTTCTCCAACGTTCTCCTCGCCAACATGTGATGACGTTACATTTAGATGCTGTATTCTTCTAGAGGCTCCGCCCCCACCCCTTCTTGAGAAAATTCTGGCCACGCCTCCTCTACAGGATAAGATTCACGCCATCAATTGACAAAATTTAATAGTGCCATTTCATTGGTTGGTGAATCCATTCACGTGACTGGGTGATCAGTCTGACCAAATTTATGACTGACATCATCCCATCGAACAAAATTCATCAATAACAAAAAAGAAACACTTCTTGAAAAATATGCCGATAGAAAATGCAGTGATCGCACGTGTGGATTATCGTCTTTGTAGGTTCATGATTTTATAACACACATTTCATTGCTTGATTGCCATAGCTGGAGATTCAGTTACTTCAAAAAAATGTCACACAAACAATATGCAAGGTTACATGTCCTACTGATTTTCAAGTAATTTGCGTAAAATTACATTTATGGCTGTTCCAAATTTTTGTTAACTTCAACGAGTCTATAAGATCCTTAAACATGTCAAGTTAGTTCTCACACTTACTGAAGTTGAAATTGAAGCTAGTACCCAGTTTGCATTTTTTCTTTAAGTCTATTACATTACTCCGAATTCGTCAAATTCACGCTTAAAAGTGTTCTTACTAAACAATTCTCTAAAAAAAAGAGCGTGTTCTAGGTCCACTTGAAATAAGAGTTAAAATATCACCAGGAATGAAGTGAAAATTCACTCCAAAGGGAGAGATATACGCCATACACATGGAATGAAATATTGTTCTTTTTCGGGGCAAATTCACTGTTAGTGTATTAATGGATCCTGAATGCACTCCTTTTTTTTTAAATGAATTTCATTCTTTTGTTTTGAGAGACAATAAAGCGATAAGCCTCATACAAACCTTCGTCTTTGTCCTCTACCATAAAAGTGAACAAACCCCTCATCAAATCTGGAAATAGTGCCTCCAAAACACGAACGGTGTTGTTCCATTCTGACGTCAATCCGATGAATATGTACTTTTGGCTATTTTGCTTTGCTCTAAAGTCCACCTGGTATATTTACTGAAAGTGAATGTTTGGAAGAAAACGGGTGAAAGTGCGGTAACTTCCCGAGAGTTAAGGTTAAACGCGGAAAATGAGTGATCATTATCACCGAGGGATTCCAAATCATTTGGGTGAGAGGAACCAAACTGGTGGTTCGGTGATATGGAGGGGTAACCCTCCCCTTTGTAAAATTTTTGCATAATTGAATGCCCTCAGATGCGTTTTGGTGCAACAGAAGTTTACACTTGTGAAGTTTAGTTTCATCCAAAAAAAAAAAAAAAAATCGATTTCCTAAGTACAAATTCTGTAAACAATCTTTCGGCCCACCTTTGGTTAGGACAATGGCACCGTCCCCAGCCCTCCCCACTTGGATCTCCGAGTGACTATTGCAGTAATTTGGAAGAAATCAGCAGGTATAAAAATATGTCATCGTGTATTTCTTGCATAACTCATAATCGTCATGAACTACAAGCAAAAATGAAAGAAAATAGATGAGTGTGACTTATTACAGAATGAAGTCATATTACAAAACGAAAAAGATGTGATATGATCACAAATTGAAAGTTGCTTAAATTCTACATGTCAATCAATTTGGGGAGTAGACAAAGAAAACTGTCGTTAAAAGTTAAAAAGAGTTAAATTACGAGTACAAGAGTTGTGTAGTGTTCGATGATCGAGGGCGTGGGGCGCTGTGTGTTGTGTTGTGTTAATGTTTTGTGTGTGTTGTGTGAGCGTGCGCAGATGCAGTGTCTATGGTCACCTGATCTGGCTAGAGTTGAGTTATTCCTACCAAGAGTGCTCGATTCATTTTGAGCTATAGAGAGTTATATATATTTCTTTATAGTTCAGGATACACTATCCTATATTTACATACAGACTATTTCGTACACAATGTGCACTCATCAGTGCTTTATAGCTTACTAGACTATATAGTTCAAAATTTCCTAGAAGCATATGAGTGTTAGGGGAGCAGTCATTGTTCTTAAGTCACTGAATTCAGAAGAAACCTGTTCTGGTATCGGTACTTGGATAATAGTTCGGATATTTTTGAGGATGTAGTATTTTTCTGCCAGGCATAAGGAGCATCTTTTTGTTGCTATATTGTAAGGGAGTGGCTTGTGTGATAATAGACCATTTCATGGTAAATTCTTTCTCTCCTTTCTTCAGTTCTCAAATATACTTGCTTAGTTCAGTCGTGGTTTTCTTTTTTCTTCATTGTTGAATGAGCTTTTGTGATTGTTGTATCTTTGTTCTAATTCAGTGACTGTGAGCCCGATGTATGATTCTGTTTTGTTATCACTTTTTACTTCTGCCCTGTAGACGGATGACACCTGTTTGAAAGCATTTTCCATTCAGGGGGCAAACTGAATGGTAGCTGTTCTGCAGCTACAGTTTTTTTCATTTCTTTTGTTGGGATCACTGCCGGTTTTCCGGAAATGACCTCACCAAACTTTTCTCTTTTTTTGCTCCCTTGGATGATGGTTTTTACGTTAGACATACAACTGTATGATATTTTTGTTTTGCTTGGTTGCATATTTTGTAGAGAGGGCGGTCTTTTTGGAAAGCATTGATCGATTAGTTGTGGGAACTGTCAAATGTTTGTCTTCATGTTTCTGCCGGAGGGTGGGTTGTACCATGTTATGTTCCGCTGTCGCTATCTTTCTCTCTTAGGTTTGTGACTGGCTGGTTTGTACTTAGGGTCGAAGCGAAAACCGCTGCTTTCTGGAATGGTGGCTTTGCCTTGTTCAATTCTCTCTCTCTAATGCAGATATTTCTGATAGGCGTTGGCTGAGGGGGATGGTTGGTATTTGCATTTACGTAGATGGGTTGTTGTTGGGTTTCATGTAGGGCCGGTGGCCTTTATGTGAGTAAGTCCAAAGTGACGTCGAGGTAGTATACGGTTCTTTTGTTGGCTTCTGCTGTTATCTTCTAAATCATTCTCACTGAATAGTTTGCAAATATCTTTCTTGTTTTTTTTCAAGCCCTCTAGATGGGCAGCTGCAGGCACCAAGGCCGTCATCCCTGTAGAGGCCTACGCTGTTTCCTTATTTTGATTTCAGTATGGATGATAGCATGTAGCAGACTACTAATTCCAATATTCTGCGAAATCATTTTGTGTACGAAACCGTCTGTACGCAAATATAGGATAGTGTATCAACGAGAGGGGTGTCTTTGTCCATGTCTCACCATCACGTTTGAACTGTTGCCACTATTGTTGTAAATGAGGAGACACGAAGGGAAGTGTAATGCTATGGTCAATCGTGCAAACAGGTTTCTTATGTACTCATGTGCAAGCGTCATCATGACCACAAAATGTCTTCAGGGTAGTTCCTCTGTAATATGCATACACGTTAGTAAAACATACATCATCTTCGATACATTCGTCAATAGTCTGCATGTAATGAGGGAAAAAAATGGAGTAGCATAAAAAGCGTACCTCTACAGACAGATCAATATCTTCCCTCTTTTCAGACCTCAATAACCACAGGGAAGACTGGAATGGAGTGGTAGTTTGGGAAGTCTCCCTAGTGTCTCCATATATACATCTCCTATATACCGTATATGCATTGGCCCGTACACAGTTACAACCACTTAACTGATGATCACCACACTAAGAGCGTGAAACTCAGAGTAGCAATGATTCTTTGAACAATATCCTATGTTCAATATATATATATATATATATATAGATGAATAAGAAACTTGGATAACAACGATGTTCCGAAGTAAGTACAGGATCCCGAGGATTCACAGCATTCTAGTTAAAAAATTCAATGAAATTTAAAATGTTTAAACTGGAATTGCAAATGCACGTACAAAAATAAAAATACACCCTGAGAAGCTTTCGGCTCTTTCTTCAGCCTTCTTCAGCTCGAATGAAACAAGATAAAATGCGTTCAAATGTCCACCTATAAAATTTCTAAAAGACATGCAAATAAGGGTAAAGAATTATATATATATTTGCTGCCGACCTAATGTTTTAGATACCATTTCTAAGCATAGTTTTATCGTCGCAAATACTTCCATTTTATTCTGCACACTTTAAGACGTATCTTTTGTTCTGGTTAGGTTGGCGTTAGTTTCAGAGTATACATGTCAAATTCACAAAACTATCACCTATACGCTCGCCTCTCGTAGAGATGAGATGGAGTCACTTACTGGTTTGTGATGCTTGCTGTTATTTGACTTGCTTTCATTATCTCCAAATAAATCGAAATAGTAATGAGACTGCAGCCTTTCAATTGGAGGTCTGACTATATTGACATACTGCACATTGATTGCACTAAAAGAAAAGAAAGGGAAGACACTAAAATTAATATGAATTTAAACACTTAAGGATAAAACTACGAATTACTAATACGTACTAAGACTGTCGTTTTGTTGGTTAAATAAGTAGATCACGAAAAGCACCTATTTCATTGATAGAAAGCTAAATAGTCAAACAAATGGTCTTAGAATGTTTTATCGGGTCACAATGCAGATGGCCAGCGCACAAGTAGAATTGCTGGATAAGCATACCGTATATTTTTCTTTCCGTCAACAGTCCTCCATGCACCAGCCAGAGGGTTGGCGGAATGTTCGGTGAATCAGTGTTGTGCTGAGCCACTAACGGCGTTTCTGCTGGATCCGCCCCACTGACCCATCATATGGTGAAACTGCATTCGAATCTCTGGTTGGTCAAGCCTCAAAATGGAATCCTCTCTAAGACTTCATTTCCTCAACTTTTGAAAACCGCGATGTGTCGGTATAGTTGAAAAGTGTGACTTTATAATCTGATGTTACACGGGGGCGGCGTGCGGTTTCGAAATTGGAGCGGGGGGGGGGGGTGGTGGGGGGATATAAAATGAGTTGCAGGTAGAAGGGCGCTACGTGCCCTCGAGGTTAGGCAAGTAATATGGTAAACATATGCATATATCACAGATCCTTCGAGGCTCGCGAATAAAGATAGGTCTTCCATATAGGTAGGGAAAATTTTTATTTTTCTCACTACCAACTTTCAAATTCTAGACAAGAATACTGCGAGCCTTATTGATGCTTTACCGCTCATATACTTCACGTCCAAATGCCCTTATAAGAAACCCCTGGTCGAGTAATTGATTGCCAACTATTCTGCCACCAGCGAGTGGTATAATAATATGACAGTTAAAGTAACATCATCAGTCCATCATAGCCTTCCACTCTTTCTCTGGGCGGGAATACACGAAATAGAATACTATCTCACCATATCGTAAAGTAAATAAAATCTCCCATAATTAATCTAAATCTACATGAAAAATCTCTTTTATCCGAATGTGCTGACATCCACAGCAGCCGATTGTTGGACAAAGAACCCTCTGGGATTGAAAATTTTCTCCTCCTCCACCTCCTCCTTCTCCTCAGAGGTCAGTGGTCATTTTTGCGAGCCAAAAACGACATTCTCTCTGCATGCGGAGGATTAAATTACCTTAGCAATGCAGATAAACAAAAAACAATTGCTTGGGTCATTTCAGGCACGGGAGGGTTTTTTTTTACTGATACCCATCAAAAGAGCTTATTAAATAGTAATACATTGAGAACCAAACGATAGTAAAGGTATACAGTGGACAGCACTAAAAGTCACACAATCCAATTTTATGGATGATCAAAATACCTACAGATTTGTCATAAAACATTTCAAGTTTATCGGTTGGTAACACCAAATACTTGTTTACCCACAAGAAGAAAAGAGAAAAACAATAGCAGCTTAGAGCTTAACATTTTGCACTACCTAGTAGTCCAAATAAACCTTTCAATTTACACCGAAACCAAATCCAACAAAGGCCTTTATATACTGCACCTTGACACCTGTGAAGTGACCTGTGACCTTTGAAGTGTGGAGTCCTTATTTTCCTGACGAAAATAGTGTGTTCACAGGCTAGTCACTTTACAACCTCTGGTGTCGCTATATGACATTTGACCTCTAAGAAAACTTCCACAGTTTTCCAAGTTTGAAGTTCATGCAACATGTGGTTCCTGAGATACTGCAAACCTTGGTTGTCTACATTCTGCTTTCTCGTGACATCAGATCCAAGCCTAGATCTTTATATGTCCTTCACACACACCAACCTCGAACTGTCTCTCAACTTTCCTTCAAACGCTAGGGCATTAACGATTGTTCACAAGCTTTTCATTTTATGGCCTCTGATGACCCCATACGACCTTTGACCTCCAAGGAAATCATCGCAATGTTATTTAATCAAGAGGGAGTGCGTACCGTCTACGTTTAAAGTTCATACAACATATAGTTCCTGAAATACTGGAAAGATACTTTGTCTATATATACTGCCTGGTGGTGACTTCATATGACCTTCGATCTACACCGAAACAATTCCAGACGAGATCTTTATATTTTCTACCCATACACCAACTTTTACCTGTCTTGTACCTTCCCTTAAGAACTAGAGCACTAATACACACACACTCACACACCCATGCTCACACCCCGCATATACGCACACAGAAGTCGTCATTACATATGGAGTGAGGACTTCATTGAATTTTACTTTGTTGTTGTTTCCTTAATAACACACTCTCTATTGTTGTTTCTTCCGTGGACTTGAGAAATCTACAGAAATTCTCTGTGAGGACCTGATCTTCTTTGTTCATGTCCTCGCAAAGTATCGAAATACAAAGAACACACACACACAGACAAACACTCAGTCACACGCAAGTCGACATAACACACACACACACCTAACCGAAATCACCATTGCATAGATTCCTTGCCTGCATTTGACAAGAATAAAAAATGAGCGGCTAAGACAGGGGTGGGGAACCTTTTCCCCAGTAAGGGCCACTTTGATGATCACAGCATTGCTCGCGGGCCGTATGAGGAGACAATCTAAGCGGAGCGCCACCGAGAAATTTTTTGTTTTACAAACCCCCTCAGATCGCATGAAATGGCCTCTACGACTCTATTTGGACCCATTCGAAACCCTCTCAAAATGCTATTTTTCCTCACTTTGGAATGGACAGGTGGCCATTACGTTATATTTCCGTTGTTTTGAAATTAAAAATTTTATTCTGTAGCTCGCCTCGCGGGCCGCATGAATTTGGCTTGCGGGCCGGATCCGGCCGGCGGGCCGGAGGTTCCCCACCCCAGGCCTAAACCCACCCGTACAGAAATCTGTGGGTTAAACGCAGTTTCCGATGATTACAAAACAATACATCTCTGGAAAGAGTGCCATTACTTGTAGCTTTTGGTGTCACAGATAGCAAATTTCCAAAGTTTCAATTTCTGAGCCGGAGGGGATCTGCACTTCCCCTTGTAGCTGCGCCACAGGCATGAGTCTTACTACATTTGACGGATTAGGCTGTAGTCAATCGCAATAAGCGATATAATGCACACGTATAGGTACGCTGATTTACTGATATAAAGGGCTTCTTTGTCATCAAACAAACAAACAAACAAAAAAGGTTGTAACGAACTGTGAAATATTGTAATGGTTAAAGTCCGAAGTATATCCTACATGAACGAAGTGACAAATTAACAGCAACTAACCCATTATATTCTACCTGGAGGAAAGACATTCAGTAAGAAGAAATCTACTGAATTAAGTGGAGTGGTATTCTAAGCTAGACAACATCATCTTGACAGAGCTATCTATTCCTATTAAATCATGTGATGTGCGCCTAGGTGACTTACTTTACTGAAATTAATACATTTTCTTCATACAGCATTTCTGTAACAGGCGTCATGTTTTACTGTTTTATATACGTCACAATTGAAAATAAAAGGAATTATGGTTTTCTTGTTATCATGAACTCACGTGCTGCAAGTTGTTTAGATAATGATAAATGCGTTTATGCACATCTCTATAATTACCTGTTGGTGATTGGTTGATAAGGGAAATGACCTCTCAAATATGATCCCCGTTCCACTTGTAGAACATACTGGTTTATTTTATAGCTATCGTATTGTATCTCTTGCTGAAAGAAATGAATTTTATTATAATTTTTAATTAATGATATGAAACAGTCTTTCTGAGTTAACAATGCCCCCAGTGACTTGAATTGCACAGACGTACCGTAATTTCAATTTAGGGTTTCATGTTTAATGTGGACTTAAAATGTCTGGATAAACATTACGCCAGGGAGGTGCAAGTTAGAAGGAGTTACAACTGAAAGTTAAATTTATGCTAATCCTGTTCGATATTTTCAGGAGTCCCAATTCATAAGGGATGAGTACGGCTTAAAGCACCCTATACTTTTGTGTGATATGTCCAATTTTTAGACGCTATCTAAGTAGGTTTATTCACACCTATCACTATCCTATGAGAATGATTACTTAGAACAATGCTTTAATGCCAAGGTTGTTGCCGACAGTCAAGACAGGACTTAAAGCTCACCAATCAAAACGACTGGTTATCTCTTCCGAATCAAGATGGACTGGCGTATAAGAATAAGGTGCAGGGCTTTTGCTATATGCAAATGATTAAAATGAACATAAAACTATAATTTACTATTGAATTTTTTATCAATTTCCGCAAAATTTCGCAATTTGTAGTGGATGTACCCATGTTCAGCAAATTACACATCCTGAAACTGGTCAGTCTACTATGATAAACGTCAGAAGGCGTCGAAAAGGTAAAAACTAATTTTCAAGAATAGCGACTGGTAATGTTATAACTATGGGCAAAATTTTCCAATGTAACTGACGACACAGCAGACGACATGAACCCTTTCACGTTAAGACCTTAATATACGTTTTAAGTCCATTGAATCTGTAAGTGGTGAACAAAGCGGATGTCTTTGGCGGCAACTAGTTAGATTCAAAGGAAGGAATTAGATGTATCTCCTTCTAAATCACACCTCCCTGATTACACCACTTTCTTAAAATATTTATAGAAATGCTCATGTTTGTTCGAAATAGAAGTCAAGTAAAATACATTAATTCAGTAGAGACTACTATAAAAGAATGCTGGAACTTTGATCCTGAAGTTAAGAAGCTGTACCATTTAGTGTTTTCTCATTAATTCAGTAGATTGTCTTTGCCCGTACTGAGAAGCGAAGCTGATAAACAATTTACAAACTTCAGACACACGAAGAGAAACCGATCTCCCTTTCCAACTTGTGATCAACACTTTTTAAAAAAAAATTTTTTTCCTTCCTATAGGATGTATTTGTGAAAATTTCAACACAGTGCATATGGCCCTTATATAAAAAATACTGATATGCTGTACGTTTTTGTCTTTTTTGACATTATTCCATAACATAAACTTCCCATGGATCCATCGTACGAAGAAATAGCTTCAGATGACCCCAGCCTAGCCTTAACCCCCATTGTCTCCATATATGTCCTACTCAAGACACGCAAACATGTCCTCTCACTTGGCGTTAACTGGTTTCAAAAAAGTACCCCCACCACAATGTCTTGGTTTTAAGGCTGGAATATGAGTTGGAAATTTGTCAATGAATGTACTATTTTGCGGAATATGCCATGGTCACTACGAAAAATAAAAAAAACATTGTCTGAGCTCCATTTTTGCACACATGAATATTCGTATTCACCCCCATTGGTCTGTTTGATTTCAAGCAACGGTAATCGACTGCTATGATTTCTTGTATAGTCTTAATTTTGTAGGGTCAACAAAACCGTCCAGACAATTTTCATATTCAAACGTCTGGAAGATGAGTGCGTATAAAGTCTCTTTCAGATTTTGTGACAGGTAATCGTCTCCCTTACTTTCTCTTCCTTGAAACACTGACGAAGGACAAAGATAGATGACCAGGCTATTGCTAGTACAACTCATATTCCACTTTTAAGTATCGAAAAAAGTCACTGGGTCTTATGCATACGCCATAAACAAAACAAAAATAAAACCTTGACCAAAGAGAGAAAAAAAGATACTTACAGGAAAGACAAGGTTGCACTTGATTTTATCATCCTCGAAACGGTTAAATTTACGAATGAGTAACTCTAGTGTACGGCTTGCTGTTTTAGGGACAGCGTTGTGAAGAAGAATTAGATTCTGAAAAATGAAAGTATGAACTCCGTTAGGAGTGAGTCTGACCAATCGACCCTTATTAATAAACGCCCTCAATGTCACCCAAGCTGCTCTATTCACATCCAAACTGGAGGTAATCGGAAAACAATTAACACACTTTGAGTTGATTTAAGGAGAAACGTTCAGCGTTCATTGTGTGTGCTTTCCATGTATTTTTCAACTTTATCCAAATGTGATCTCGCATTCTTAAAGGGGTTTCATTGAGCTGGTTCATTCAATTCAAGGTATTTTGTTACACCTGTTGATTATTATTCATTCGTTGATGTTAAATGGTCAAACTAAGACATTCTGAAGATCTGACACATGAACGAATCAACAATGAGAGGGTAATAAACGATCGAAATCACTTATTGCAAATCTGTGACCCGACACTTTTTGCAATGAGATACTATGCATAGGCAACATCGTTCATAAAAAAAAATAAAATTCCTCACATTTTCAGTAAATATACTTGAGTCGAATTAAAAACATTGACATTTAATAGTTTCCTTAAGAAGTGTCACAAGATAAATGATATTAACTCGATAAGCCTCTTTAACAGAGGATAAAAAGTTAATACATGATGTTCTGGTAAGGGAATGCGCAGATCTTTTTTTTTTTCAGATAAACTTTAAAGTGATTGCGTGCGTAGGCAAAAAGTAAAAGCATTGAAATTTCATCTCCAAGAGTTTGGTATAGCTTTTAATTACACCATTCAGACAATCTGGGAAAATAAATAGGTTTCAGTTGGTTAATTCTGCCATATGATTTCAAATTCTTCTAACATAACGACAAAAGTGTAGAATACGATAATGTAGTGGTTGACAGTTTTCATTCAAATCAACGGTGTGCTTCTTTGAGCAAGCCAATGGGAAGTATACTAGTATTGAATATTCAGTTAACAGCTCAGGATCACTGACGCCGCGGGCAATGTCGTGTTCAGTTCGTAGGTTATTTGTGAATGTAGTGCTTCCTTTAACCAAATATTACAATTCCCGATACCGACCAAGGAGCGACGAGTTGAGTAGTATGTCTTTGATACACTAGAGAGACCTGTACTGTTGCATTTTCATTATGTAGGTGCTTATAGTAAGAACCGTTAATTTTCAAATACGAGTTCTGTTTTTTACTATTTTTATGCCAATCTCGTTGCTTTTCAAAGTAGTTACTGTCATTTTCCTTTATTGAAAGACATAGTCCGTTCATATACAACCTCGCGTGTACATTTAAAATTAAAGAAAAAGTTGAGATCAAACATAATTTTCTACTTTTGGTTTTTCAGTACACACTCAATCACTGTAATCTGCGTGTGTGTTCTTTTGTCTGAATTCAAGCACCGTAGTACATGATACAGTTTGTGATATCAAGCTTGCAATTAAGTTCATATACTTACTGTGCCATATATCGGCTTCACACCAGTATGGAGAGCCTGTGAGAAATTACATGAACCTGCAAAGAGAAGAACCATCTGAATCAATAAAGATGTATGATGCTACATCATAAGTTATTTTGTGTAAGACAGAACTGGTCCATAAATTTACATTAGTCATAAACTTACCTCAGTTAATAACGTTGCCATTCCCGGAGTCGCGGAGGGGCGGACCCCGAGGATCGGGCTACAGCTTTTCGTTCGATTACTCTGTGCGAAAAACTGACGTCCGCCGTCTTGGGAGACACATTCCTTCCAATTCTGCAAAAATCGTACGCAACCTTCAGTTTCAAAGCTCTACGGCGATTGGCCGAAGTAACCTTGTTAAGACCAAATTCGTAACAACTGACCAAAATGTAACATTTGTATATCTTCTAGTGTGTGTGTGATTTCCAATATGACTTGTGACTGGAATATCCTGGATCAGTACAAAAACTTAACTGTCTGTTCTTTTCAATCTGAAAAGCTGACTTCCTCAAAAACAAAGGTTTGTTGTAATCAATGAGTTACACATGCCATTGTAAATATAGTACTTACCTAGAAGCTGGTCTTTAGTAGATACCTCATTAAGAGGAAGGTGCAATGCACACAGACATGAAGTCAGAGGTCGCGATTACCATAGAAACCAAAAAGTACGGTAACTATGAGTTCCTCTGGGACAGCTAAAAGAAAATGCCGTTTTAAGGCACTTACTGTAAGGGTTTACGTATACTTCATGTGTTGTTTTTTTTTTTTTTTTATCTGTCCTGCCATGATTGTGACATGTGTTAAGTGTAAGTGGGGTAAGTGTAAGTTAGGCTAACACAATTTTGCATGAGTGACTTCTCATATCACTGACGTTTCACTTTTAAAGAGGCAGCTACGTTGAGTAATATAAAACTGGCAATCCTCTCACCCACCGTAAACCGCAAGTGTGTTCGTACGATTGGTTGATAGTCATGAAGTTTCACAACTTGCCAATACTCATGGCACACAAAAGTGTATTCTACGTCACCCCATCCCTATTTAGTGTGCAAATGTGATGGTAGTATATTTTACCCTAACGTACATATGTCTGTGCACATATCGTAATGGTAGGCTACTTTACCACATTCGAAACTACTCCAAACCTAACTGCAAAGGGAATGCCAACATAGCTATTAAACTATGATAATGGTTCAGAAAACAGGTCTTGTGTAGAAAGTCTGGTTGTACAACATAGTGATTCCATAATGTTGCTAAGAAATGTTTCCTGCCGATGTAAAAACTGTCATCGCAGAGATTGTGCCAACGTGGACTAATGTTTAGAATTTTTTTGTGAAGGAAAAACCTTGTTTCCGTCCTCATCTTATATACAAGTGTGTACATTTACTTAACAAAGAGTGGAAAAAAAACTTAATATTTACAAGTATTTACAGCCCTATTAATTTAACATAACATTATCCTTCACTCATTGACATTTTCTGCTACTTACGTTACAGTATCTTTTTAAGTGGAAGGAAGCACTATTTTTTTTTTAAAACTATTTGCATGTATGAACATTCAAAACTTTGAAAAAGATACAAGCGCTTACACTAATGACAGTAAGTTTCATTTAGCTTACTTTCCGTTTCTAATATACATTTTGTTGAAATATTTACTACATGGTTCCCATTTTTTTCGTCGAAGTAGCTCTTATGAAACAAATTATACGAAATATTCTTTGACCTACCTTTTTCGGGCTGTGCAAATTAAACGAAAGGTCTCCCCCTGTTTAAGCTTACAAAGAATTCCCAGCTCTCCAAATTCTTTGGAATTGTTTACTGCTGTACCTCTCCTTATCGGCTTTGACACGAATTTCGGGGCATTTAATTATCGAAGAGATTATCAAGTTGGACTAATGTTTAGACTTATGTCACCTTATGTTACTATGCCTTCGAAGTTATATCTTCAACGGCCTGCATGGTTAGTGGTTTTTAGATAAATTATCCTGGATTTTCAGCGACTGAACACTTTAATCTTACAAATCACGGATCATCCAACCTATGAGTCTCCATTCATTTGGTAATTTATAAACCGCACAGAAACGGCGTAAATGCGACATAAAAACTATCCACAAACGAAGTACACACAAAAGTGGGCTTAAAAGGGATCTAAACTTAATGGCCATGTGTTGTACGTTTTTATTCTGTAGGTTACATATGAAAATAGAACATAGAAAAGTGGTGACGCATATCTTTAAATTTTCGGACCACATGCGGTTTCTTTGTCAGCTTCGACGAGAAGCAACTGACAAACAAATGAACTATAAACGCAAATACACAGAAAAATAGCAGAAAAGGAGTATTGCAAGAAGGAGTCGGACACTAATAATACTGAAGTGTGACACAACACAATAGCTACTTGTAGCTTAACCGGAATTTGCAAACTTGGGCATAAAACCCGACATCAAACTCCTTTACATACAAAGACTCAGTATGTCAATCATCCTGAGTCCATCTGAGCTCTTTATTGTGTAGACTGCATTGGCTCTCCAGGAACTCGAGCTGGGTGTACTTGAATTTGTTTGTTGAATGTGTAGAGAGGTAAACAAACAGACCTCAACAACAATTGCATTGCTTAGAGCTGTGTTTACAAAACGAACACAAGGAGGATTTGTGTTGGTTTAGCGGGGAGGAAAAGATTGACAGAGGAGCCCAAGTAGTGAACATTACAAAAAAGAGCAGATGATGCGCTATATGCAAAAATAGCAACACAGGAGCCTCCCTTTGATTTTAAGTGAAAAACGTTACACCATTTGCATGGCTGCACATGGAACTAGTACACAACATAATATCACACAGTTCGCAACGCTCATTACCACATGGTTGGCAGCTCAAGTTGGGATCCAAAAAGTCGTTAGTTGGGTTTTAACTGTAGCGCGTACAAGAGTGTTGGGAAAGTTTGCTGGGTTCCGAAAACTTCAAACTGGTAGGTTAGGGACGGCATTACGAAAGAATTCGGATTGGTGGAGGAAATGCTGGTATTTGCTCAAAATAGTACTTGATATCATTAAAGGAATTCTCTACCAACAAGAAATCTAAACACAATATATGAGATTCGTTAAAGTTCTATCAGTTAAGCATAACGATTTGATCACAGGAAGCTTCCTTAGGTGTGAAATGACGCTTTGAAAATTGGGCTTCAGCACGAGCCTGAAAATGTGTGACGTAGAAACGACGTTATGGCACTTTTCGTGTTTCTTGCTAGGTCTTGCTATGCAAAAAATTCTTTATTTCATGGATTATGAAAACCCCATAAATGTCTATATTCAGTATAAGATACTTTTCGCACATGAAATCAGTGGAGCTGTAATTGTGATGGACATAATTACTGTTAATACTTTAAGACCCACCAAACCGAGCAAAGTTAAGCTGTGTAATTAGCTCAAATGTAGGCTATTTCTGTCCTTTATTCCTTTGTAAGTACATATCATTATTAACGTCACAACGTTGTGTGATAATATAGAGTCAATTGCATGAATTGACTCCAGAGGAAGGTGGTGTTTCTCAAGAAAATGTGTCAACTCACTGATCCCGTCTTTATGTGGAATACTAGGGTATAAAGCTGAAACACCGACTGTCACCAGTAGAGAATTAGGAGCCAATGGACCTATAGCACGAATCTTCTCGACGAAGTCACTTGTCCTTTACATACGATGGAATATATGATACCAGAGGCTTAATACACCAATCAATAAGCTCGGAAATTCACTCAGTTTAAGAGCCGCAACCTGAGATCATCGGCGGGCCCGAAACCCCCGCTTCATGGACCTTCTACACATCTGTAATTGTGCCATTGTTTTCCTTGGGAGAGCGAGGTCAGCCCAAAATTTTTGAACATAGTTTGGAGAAGGGTCAGTCTTGAGTTTTCGGTAAACAAGAGGGTCCTCGAGCTGTCGGTACTACTTCATCCACAAACAGGGCCGTAGCTAGGATCGCATCTTTGGAGGGAGGGGGGGGGGGGGTGTGAAGGTAAAAATTCCGACTGTCTGGGTGTTTTTTCCAACTATATGGGCCACCCCTCCTCGATGGTTTCAGGCACTAAGAATGCCTTTCTCTATATGGGGTGAAGAATTAAAGGGATGCAATCTTGACGGAAAAGGCATTATCAGGCGACACAAGAAAATTATCGGCGAAACAAACAAGAAAGAAAGCTTGTAGAAGGGGGGGGGGGGTGAAGGGTGAGTAACGGCAGGACTATCTATGTCGAGGATCGTCCAAGAAAATTTTGGTTCTTTAACTCCCCCCCCCCCCCTTGATGGCAGGAAACTGCACTTTCCGGGTGTACTTGAGTCGCATGTACACAGTCTTGAAATATGGATATCATGATGTCAGCAATTCCTTAATTCATTTGAAAAGAAAAATCAATGTATGAAAAATGGTAATACATATCAGGTGGGTTGAGGTGAAACAAGAATCGTAATGAATTACACAACCTCTCCCATTTTTTTTGAGAACTTGCAAATGCTTTGTGGCTAAATATGCAGGAACACTGACATCTAGACTTTTGGGGGGGGGGGGGCAGAGATTGCCTGAATTAAGTTCGTGACTAATCGGCACATAACAATCTAAGCGGAGCGTCACCATCAGTTGGCGCGGAGCGTCTAAGAAGATTCACATGACAGTTCCGCGCCCTAACATCAAGGATGTTCAGATCTCTCACATGTGTACATTTTGAACATCTGAGGTTTGATGATTTCGTAACTTCATTTGATTGTTTCAAGAGCGGAGGATAAAATAAAGATAATGCAGGGTTTCTGAAATGGTAATTAAAGCATGTGCAGACCAACAGGAGACCCCCTCCCTTCAAATTACGTCACAATGTATCATACGAACCAGTAGGGGCGCTGGAAAGAAAAATGTCTCCTTTGTAAGGGCTGTATTTTGGCATGTTTGGCTTTTCAAAACCTCCAGATGGCAGGAAACGCTTAATGCTTAAACTGCATGTACTCAGCCAGCCTTGAAATATGGATATCATGTCTGCAATTAATCAATTCGGACGAAAAAAAAAAGCTACGCATCCTCTTGTATTTTTTGTTCTTTTTTTAGTTTTTGACAAATATTTTGTGATGAGCACATTGGCGCACCGGCGGCTAGAAATTAGGGTGAGGCAGAGATTGTTTGAACTAATTATGTCTGTTATTAAGTTATAGTCTAGCGGGATTACTATCTAAGTGTAGCGCCACTATTAGTTGGTCCGTACAAGGAAATTCTGGCTTTTCAATGCCTCCAGATGGCACTTCCCGAGTGTACTTGAGGTTCATGTACCCAGCTTTAAAATAGGATCTTATGTCTTCAATTTCACAGTTAACGATAAAAACATTTTATAGAAAAATGGTAATAATTTGGATTGATCTATCTAGAATATTTATGCTTTTGTCATTTCCAGAAAAGTTAATTCAACAGCTTTTACTTTCTAACGATAACAGTTCCTTTCTTTCTTTCTTTCTTTCGTTTTGAAAAATTTTCAACTACCAGGTAACCGTAGACAAAATCTGGTGCAATATTTTCATTTTTCGCAATCAATTTTACTTTTTTTTAGAAATTATTGTCCCAATAAAGTTCCAACAAGTTTTATTCTCTAGCGATTAGTTTTGTTTTCTATTAATTGCTACGACTGTCGATGATTGCTTAAAAAAGTATAAAGCCAGTTCTTGTACCGATAACGTTGTAAATGAGAACCAGCTCGATGAGCAAAAATGGTATGCAATAACGTTTTTTTGATAGGTGGTGAAAGCATGAGATGAGTGATGGTTAGCCTGGGAGAGGTTAAAGGAGGAGTTGTCCCCTGTCCCAGAAAGATAGACATGTGTGGAATAAATAACAGAGAGAAAAACATACTGTTTTCAATTCTGTTTTATTTTTAAAACAACTTTGTGAAATATAAAACTTGAACGTTGACTCAGTAAACAGAATGACGAAGGAAGTATACTGTAAAGAATATATCAGGAATTCTGAGGCAAAGGCAATCCTTTAAAATCCGTTGGTTGGTAAACAAAGAAACCAACGGAGAGAGTAAATACTGATACACGCTTTAAGCCTACTTCGTTTTAGCAACATGTAGAATGAGTAGATGGCACATGTGTCTTGTACAAGAACATCATGTACATGATTGCGTTGTATAACGTACTAGTACAAAGGTCACCGATGTTTGTACTGAATTATGAGTATGGAAATTTTTACAAATGGTTTTTAATCCTGTCAGACTAAATTTTCAGAGTGTGCAAATACGTCTTATGCTTTAAAAAAAACCTTCGAACATGGCAGACGCTGGCTATGAACATTTCCTAACAATTTGATAAATCTTTGCATGATAGGAATTTACATGACCGATATGTAAGCGTTTATTGGGTTCACGTTTACGTACATGTACGTACGTACTTAAGAGGCTACCTGCGTTTACGTTAGACAGATAAACTGATAGTTAGGCTACCCGAATCGCTGTGAGGTAACCCTTCATTTAAGGCTATCCTATTCCAAATGCGTGACTCACAGCAAAGTGCTCCCTTGAGATTTGACTTAACTCGATTTCTACACGCCGTTTTGTGAAATTCTTTCTATTTAATACAAAAAATTTATCTTAGTCACGTTAGAAAGTATAGACAAGTAATGCCCTACGAAGATTTAGTTCATCACTGAATCGGGGGGGGGGGGGGGGGGTCCACCCGCCAGTCGGACAAGTTTTCAGTCCGTCAAGTTTTCGGTCCGAATATAAAAGACACGTTTTCAGTCCGAAAGCGGAATACACGTCTTCTGTCTGAAAATGAAATACACTGTGGTATCACTAATGGTTCCACATATCTGCTCGAAAATCTCATAAGAAAGCTCAAAAAGTTAGAGGGCCCTCACACCGACAGCAGACGATCACACGGTATTCACATGACAGCCCTTGATTAGTTCTATCACCACGCTGAACTTTATGTTAGCGCGCTGCCAGCTGGCCACACGTGGAATCCTGATTAATGTTTACGCTATGCTTAAGGTGAGCAAGAGCAAAATTTTCAAACTTCCGCCATTTTGTGTGGAGGAAGATATGACCAGTGGCGTAGCCTTTACCTTTTCTCACACACACACACAGAGAAATATTCTGCTTAGATGTTTTATTTACTTTTTTTGTTAACAATAGATGGAAGTGTTTCTTTAATGCAATGTTATTTCTTCCAGTAGTATTTCTATACTTCACTTACATTGCTTTTACTACCATAACCTGAACATTTTTTTTTGTTTTTTTTTTGTTGTTGTTGTCTGTATCAAGGTATTATTACAAACGACTACAAAATGATGCATTGAGTTATGAATATGCACATATTATGTGTACTGTATATAATGCTTACATTATTTACTGTTCCATCCGGAAGTAAATACCTTAAGTTTACGATGCTAAGACAATAACATGTTTGGTTTGAAAGTTATGATGTTTTAAAGGAATATTTACTTGACAGTGGTACAGTATATTTCATAGTTCATTGGTGATGCAATAACTAACCATAACTATTTTAATATTTGTAATTTATAATAATGAATGTAGCTACTTTATCACAATGTTACTCTTTTCTAAAAAAAAAGCATGGTGTAATTAAGAATCAAAACTAACGAAATAGCTGCATTTCACAAGTGCAGAAGCATTTTTGTAATGTGAAATGAAATATGTATCTAGGGTTGGCAATTGTGGCTACTCTTCTATAATATACTTCAGTTGATGCAACAGAAAGTTTCTCTCTCAAATTGTTCAGGGTTTTCTGCATACTAATGGGAAGTGAAAAAGATGATGGAAATTATTCGTTCTTAAAATTCTTGAAGGAAATACCCCCACCACAAAATAATAAGGTTCTTGTACTTAGCGTCATACACCTACATACCAAATATGACTCGTCAAAGCTTCCCTTCTATATAGCGTGATCACAAGCAAGGCATCACAGACACACACACATACGCACACACTTACGCACACACATGCACACATGCGCAATCGTGATTACAAAAGTTACGAGTTCATCAAAACTAAACAAGAAGAAAATTGAATTACCAAAATGCCTTAACACATAGATACTAAATTACAGTCCTTGAGAAGTGACAAGTTGGCGACAAGAGGAAAACCTATACTGATGTACAAAATAATAACTGTTTTGAAAATATCAGAAATCCATCTGAATTAATGAGACCCAGGAAAATGCAAAAATGCAGTGTGGTTTTAATGATGTAACCTGCAATATTTATACTGTAGCTGCTCACGATAATTGATAAATATAACACAGCGGCTGTGATAAACAGTGCAAAAACCATTACATAACACATATGAGGTCTCTCTACTGCATTGCTCTTTCACAAAGTAATAATTATGCAAGACTCTAAAAATATATTTTTGTTGTTTATCTCATCCTTATACATGTAATGTACTAGATAAAATATTGTAGTTGCTTTGGGACGTTAGAAGGTATTATGGATCTCAGTTGCGATAGCAACAGTTGCCACGGTAACGTTATCTAACCTGGCATGGTACTTAAGGTAACCTGGAACCCCATTAGGGAAGGATCAAAATGTGTGTGTCTATGTGTGTGCGTCTGTCTGTCTTCTGTGTGATGATTTACAAAATCATGTTTACATGTCTCGGAGGTCAAAGGTCAGGTTCAGAGGTCCAATTGCAAATAAGACACCGAAATGTTTGCGTCCACAACTCCTCCTAGACCACAAAGCCAATAAGGGTCAAAGTTGGAAGTAAGGCGACCCATAGTCTGAAGTTGTGTCTCCGGTCAAAATTTAAGGTCAGCGGTCAAATTACTGAAAATCTTGTTTTTGCTATAAGTCTCAATCCAAAATGACTACTTACACGGGACCTTTAAATATATGAGCTGTGTGTAAGAATCTGTCAAAAAATCATGTTTGCATGTGTTTTGAGGTGAAAGGTCCATTTTTAGAGGTCAAAGGTAAAATCTGACACCGAAAAGTTTGCGTCCACAACTCCTACTAGACCACAAAACCAATGAAGATGAAAGTTGCTACATAGGTGACCCATGATCTGAAGTTGTGTCTCCCATCAATATTTAAGGGCAGAGGTCAAAGTTCAGAGGTCGCAGGTCAAATTTCTTTTGCTTTTACAAAGTGTGTCGCGATTTTCTTCTAGACAGTAAGTCTAATAAACTTCAAACTTGATTGTTTGGTACCGGATCATGATATGTACTGTTCACCCGATCGGTGACGTCATATTTCAAAAGGGTACATAATACAGTATGGTAGGTTCTGTTACTACAACATAACTTATTATCTTTGGTTTTCATACAATGTTTTCATACTTAATATTCCAACATATGCAACCATGTTTGGACTTAGCGATTATATCTAATAACAATGTCGTTTTCCATGCTTTCCATGCTTCCATGGTAATACCCCATACCGAGTAAGTTTTTACTGCTACATGTCGTGTATATACTAGCCAAGGAATTGTGTAGTTTACGGTGCGTTTTGGCGGGAAAGAAATTGAGCAATACAAATGATTTTGACGTGTTTCGTAGAACTATTGCAAAACACCCAGAGTGGTGGCGCGCTGATTGGACAAATAAAGGAATTACTTTGACGCACACGCGATCTGCATGGGACTATGTACTTTGACGCGCACTCGTGACTGCTACATTTACACAACACTTGCGCGAGTGTGCTGCGCCTAGGTACGTACTGTGTGCAATGCAAAGCGCTGTGTGGTCAATCAAACTCTCGATCTACTATAATACACACACGTAAAAGAGCGAATGATTATGAAATATGGAACGACGATCGTACAAATATTTTTCGACAGTGCGTGCATACGAACATAACGGTTAACAAACTACAACAGTAGACACAAACCTAACATTAGACACAACCAAATCATTGCACACAACCAACTCTTCAGACACAAACGAAACATTAGACACAAACCGGATCATTAGACACAAACTCTTATTTCTTCACTGCTACATTGTCTACCTGCAACCATTTCGCTTCATTGAAATTACTGCAATGTTTTGTAATATATTGGATAACAAATCTTGATAGTTGTTGTAGGTCGGAGAACATGTCCCGTAATAATAAGGAATTTTATAACCGAGACGCCTCAGTATAAGAAGGTCAAAAAAACCGCCTAACTTTATTTTATCCTTAATTGATAAATCAGTAAACCTCTTGAAGCAGAATGATTACAAAACTTAGTAGTACATAACTCATCACACTTCATTACGTAATAAAACAGGTGATGCCAGACTAATTTCCTTTCGGATGCATATATCATCTGCGTGCATACCTTCAGTTAGTTCTCAACATCAACATATTGTGTTGGCTAATCTGATTAAGTTTGACTTCTGCTTAGATGTATCTTGAAGTGAAACACAAAGAACGTAATTAACGTAAACGATTTAGTCCACCCCGGAGGAAGATCAGACTACTGTGTTTGCATTCTCTATTGTGTAAGTTTACAAAATTTTCAAATCCACTCCTGTTAACCTCAATGAAATTTGATCCCCCAACAACAACAATTTAGGGTTGCTGTACTGCACTCAATAAGTTTGTTTCATACAGGAGCGTATAGCTAGACTACTTTTTGTAGGGGTGTGAGGCCTGCCGTGCTTACATCTTGGCCATAAGGCAAGGTCCCCGATTGCTACGTGCACTGTAAATATACCAACATAAACCAAGATTAAAGCAATTTTTTTTTTCTCAAAGTCAAAAGTACAGTTTAAACAGCAAAGAGGTGCACACTTCCTGCTTACAAGAGAACAGGAGCGACAGAACGAAGAAATACTGGGGGACGGAGTGGTGAGAGGGGTTAGGACTATCTTAGCGGAGCGCCACTATCGGTTGGCAAACAAAAAAGAACTTCTGTCTTTTCAGGTCGCCCAGATGGCCGGAAACTGCATTTCTCGAGTGTTTAGTGCTGTATTGACCAAGACTTGACACAGAGATATCATGTCTACACTTTTAATTATGCATCGTTTATTCCTCCATCCCTTGACAAATTTTTGGAGTGGTCGAATGGGGGAACCTAAACATACATTTAGCCCGTCACTTCTTTCATTCAGAGACTGAGTTCCATACCCCCTCCCTCCCCCCCCCCCCCTCGGTTGGGTTGCCACTGCAAGAGAGTGGATAGAACCAAAACTGCGCTAGTGAATGGCTAATCTTATCAAACTCAGATCATTTAAAAAAAAAAAAACTTTTGAGATCGTATCAACTTATATCAAAAGGAAAAGAAAAACTTACTACTAATAATAAAAAACAGGTGAAGGTCTAGTTAAACTGCATTGTCAATGTATGAAAAGTATCCGATTTTATAAGTATCCGATTTTATAATATTGATCGATTTTTGAGAGTGAAGGGGTATTTGAAGCAGAATACAGACTCATGACCAAGTGGATGCTGACCTCTGGAGAGATGGTTGCTCTTCTCTCTTTTGAATTTTAGCTAATGTACGATATATCAAGACCCAGGCTATTCAGATTTATTGCAAAGGGTTTTTTTTTTTTCTTTTCGATTTTTTCTTTCCTTTTCTTTTTTCTTTCGATGGCTTGTGGATGAGTGATGGCTGTCCTTGGTCAAAGGAGTCCCGTTTTGAAACTGTTTGTTTTCGTAGGATAGTCTAGATGCAAAGACTTATAATCATCTGCTAAACGAAACGAATTAAAACGACATCCTCACCATGAAAACACGATCTCTTCGATACATAGCAAACTAGTAAGGAATGTAAAGGGAGGACAAAAATTCAGTTGCTCAAAGTATTTGCAGATTTTCTGAGCTGTTTCGCAAAATGTCATTAGGGTGGTGGGGTATTGATATTCCACTCTAGAGTGAATTAAATTTTACTTAAGCAGAATTAAATTTTACTGAATACAATTTAGGTTAAGTGAAATTGAATTTAACTTAAGCTTGAATGAAATTTGTCATTTTGCTTTAGAAGAATACAATTAAGCTTAAGTAGAATTAATTAAACTTAAGTGTAATAGAATTAAGCTTAACTCAAAATAATTCTACTTAAGTACAATTAATTTCACTTAAGCTTTATTGTATTCTACTTAAGTGTAATTAATTCTCCTTAAGTAAAATTGCGAGGTAAATGTTAAAACGGCTTGCCATATGGGAGTGTCGAGTCCGCCTAGTTTAACATTCACAAATTACAACTTTTGAAAGCTTAAGTTTGGCAGATTGAAATAATTCAGCACATAACCATTTTGTGTCATTTTTTGTCTAAGTAAACGGTGGGAGTACTCAGCGTACTTCGATGAATATTAGTGTTTCAACGTAACAATTAGGTTTGTTTGATCCACTGTACATGAGGTAAACAATACTCATTAAGTTAGCCTCGTTTTATAATAGTATGTACACGCAATTTACAGTTATACCCTAGTGATAACTTCTGTTCTTATATGGTCAGTTGAACAACTGTTTGTCCAGACAGGATTATATGGCAGCCTAGTTAATGCTTGAGTAAACAGAGCAAGCAGAAGGTGCCAACCAAATCCCTAACCTGCCCTCGTTTTCATCCTCGCCTGTAATAAGGTCACAGTCTATTAAAAAAACTTTACTCACGAGATAATTTTTCTTAAAAGGGTAATCTTCGAGACTGGGAGATTCACTCGAAGTCCTTTAATGGACTTATGGTCGCATTCGTAACTGGTGCGCTATTAAGATTGTAATTAAAGCCTAAGACACCCGCGCCACAAATATAAAATATTTAAAGGCACACTACTGATGACGCTTCCTACTCTAAACTTTAAGAGAAGAAACCGGTCTAGTTTGGTCCTAAGAACCATTCTTGTATTATTATTATTATTATTACACCAAAAAAGTAAGTTTATTTCACCTAATAGGTGAAAATGCTTTTAAGAGGAGCATGCAATAAGCCATGTATACCTCAGGGCATTCCCCCCCCCCCCAAAAAAAAAAAAAAATCTCATCTGGTTCTTGGGCGTATCGTTGCGTCAGATAGTGAAACAGCGCCCACTTTCACTTACATTTGCCTCTCTGTTCTTCGGAATATCGAGACTTGGGTTAGATTCATCACTGAGAATTCCTTTGAGGAATCTTTAACTACAAACGAGATGGAAAATACAAGGACCATCCATCGCCTCATCAAAGCGAGACACACGACAAATTCTTTACACCGCCAGAAAACCTTAAAATTTACACTTAAAAATAGTCCAATAGGAGTTGAGGATTCTTCCGCAAGCATGTATGCAGTAATGTTAACAACTTACAAACACAATAGTCAACAGTCAACGAACAAACATCACCGTCTAGCTTCGACTAGAATTAGGCTATCGTTACCGGTTTATTTTACGAGAAACCATACTGGCACTGTCGATATATCAGTCACGTTTGTGTAGTCATCGGAGACCAACTTTGGAATGAGCTAAATAATCACTTACGACTTCGCAGTCGGCCATACCTCTCAAACAAAAAGGATTCTTCAGGAGGTATTCATTCGAGGAATATTGTAGAGGGCAATTGTCTGATGAAGCAGTTGTATGGGGGACGGGGGGGGGGGGGGGCGAGCTTTCCCTTTGGAAATTGTCCGGGGTGAAAATGTTCCGTCGTGAACAAGACAAAATGAAAAGTGGGATGTTATTTGTAGATCTATAAATGACGACTTATGCACATATATATTACCATCCCTAACGCGGGATGGGGCGCTTAGATAACTTTCTGAAAAATTATTTTATTTTTTTTTCCATGCAGGCTTAGCTGGATGTTCAAGATGTTTGTTATGGCCATTGCTGAAATTTCACGTTTGCTACGTAAACTGCATGCCCTCTAGTGTTGGAAACTGTCTACACACATAACTTACCGATAATGTTTGTTTTGTTAATTTGAATTTTTTAATGGAGAAGTCAACTTAATTAGTAACGTGGAGTCCGGATGAATTTAATTTAAATTTATTCATTTCTTCGAAGTGAATAATGCTTCACTGAAGGGTTTTCAATGTCTTATGGCTATTTTGATACCACTGCATATTCATTGCCCATGTGATATAGGCCTACGTATATACTTGATGTTGTATCAGATCTTGTGAAACGCTGAAATTCATCAATAACTCTAAGACTTACTCACACTGTTAGCTAAAGCGACAAGTTGCAATCAAGTTATCATTTCAGGTATGAAAGGTGACGTGCCAAGAACTGAAGAACCCTGTCGAATTGTGATTAAATTATTTGTGGATTTGGCGAGTATTCTAGAGGATCATATCATAATCTAGAGGAACATATAATGAAGACATACAGAACGTACAATGAAGACATGTAGACATGGGGTGGCAGCTTCTGAACTCGACGTTCTGACCCTCAGTTCATGGGTTTTCCCACCCCATTCCTTTAATCGTTTGAATTATTACATATGTATTGTTATGTGTGTATGCATGATGATGAGTAACCTATGTAATGACCGTACAGTGTGCGTATATTCATGACAATTAATGTTAAAAAAAAATGGCTCAACAAACTCACCTTTTTCCTCGAATATGTCACGTGTCTCGTCAAAGTACCTCGAACGGGGCAAGATAGTATTAATTGTTAAAGATGAGGTAAACGAATAACTGAGGAAAATCAGTGATGCAACTGCAGCCACAGAACAAAGTAAAAAACGATATAATCCTCGACACGGTTTCATGTTGCCCGTGTAGCTACGAATAGCAAAATTACACCAAACCGACCTAAATAACACCGACTGAACAGCACCCACCTAAACAGCATCGAAGTAACACCTATCTTGAACAGCACCTAGTTGAACATGTGAAGAGACTTGCATGTTATGGGTTGTTGCCCTTCCGGTCTATAAAATAAATACTGCGCTTCAGGGTTGCCAGTTTTGTTGTGACGCAATTCGGGCAAATGAATTCATGAGCCAATGGACGCAGGGGCATTTCTTTTGTTAAAATCACATCGAACTGAGAGAGTTCTCGAATTGCGCCCCCTTAATGAAACGTAACTAGTTCTAACTGAAAACCAGTTCCAACTTCACACGAGGTCGAACACTTCAAACAATTGTGCATTACGGTAATGTATGAGAGCGGGCAGGACGGCGATTTCTCGGGGGCAACCACTGAAGAGGTGTATCCCACCAGCACAGGTGAACCTCCAACTGTTTTCGACCAAAACTGGATTCAAGCAATCAATAAGTTTACTTTGTTTCCTTAACCACAACTGTTTCAGGGTGCGCTTGACCAGCTGGAGGTGTCCCTAAAGACAACTCCCACGTTTAAGCGGCAAGCTGTCTTCACGTCGTCTGCATATAACTAGCTGGCCGGCAAAAGGCCAAATATGTAAATAAGACATTTGTTTTTTAGTTTGAATTAGGTGTTTGAACGAAGACACCCTAAAATCATTTGCAAGACTACCAAGTCATCGAGCAACGATAGTTGACGCAGTTGAGCCCGAGTCGGTGGCGTAGCTACAAGCACGGAGAGGACGCTACAATCGCCCCCTGGCGCTAAAGATGAATTCTGAAAATTATCATCTGTGACACCACTGGCTGCGCCACAAGGGGAGAGGGAGGGGAACTATAGTTTCCTCCAATTAGTATTGTTTTGTTATCATTGGAAAGTGTGGGGCTCAGCGAGTTGAGGTGCTCATTTTTTAGAACTGGAATGTTGGAAGTTACAAAATCATAGTATCTCTACCGAGAAGACCGACTGTTGTTTAATGCACTCCATACAACTATGTACAACATTACGCTCTTACGTGTTCAACCCAACCTGCCCTCTCCCATGCACCCCATGGTAATGCCCATCTATCTGTAACTCATTTTACCCCCCCCCCCCCTCCCCACAACGACACACACATGTACACTTTTGGAACCTGGCGCCTGCACTGTGTAACACCAGAAACCGGTCAACATATCTCTATGTCTTTATTTTGCTACTATCTCTTTTTATTTCTGTTACGTAAGAGTATGAAAGGCAAAACATTTACATGTAAATATACGTTCATGACAAAATCAAAGGAATAAAGACAAAAAAAAAACTGTCGGTGGCGGAAAGGGATTTGCCCCAGATGAAAATCTGAGAAAAGGGTCTGGCCTTTTGTATTAACCCATTCAGTTGCAATAACTTACGCCTCCCTCATCTTCCCACATGAATTATATTGCGAAACAATATCACTTGGCATCTCTTATCGTTGAACATGAGCCATTACAAATTTACCAAGATGTCGACCCCCCTCCCAAAAAAGAAAAAATACATAAAAACGATGCGTTGTCCTCTCTGACATCATTTCCTTGATCTAGGTTGGTAGCAAATTTTTCTGGTTGGGAATATTCGCCCAAACAAGTAGGTGATATTTTGTGAAATACAATATTACCTAACCAGTTATTTTTCTATTAACGCTGACTAAACATACACTGACACATGGGTCATCAACATTTGTGCGTGTGTGTACGTATGTGTGTGTGTTTGTTTGTTTAGTTGTCCTTCAGAAGTTGTTTTAGGATGTTAAGATTACTTAATTTCTTGTCATCATACCCGTACATGTATTTTATTGGCGTAAGGATATGTAAGACAAAAGTTTATAGTTATATAATTAATATGAAACTTTCTACAGGCATAATTATCATTTTGTTGGTTGCCTTATGTGGGTGATATTCACCTTGTGTGGTGCATGTCTCGATGGCAACATTCATCCTGTGCCCGTGGTGGCATTTTGCAGGATAATTCGTTTTGCTGTTTGAAAACGCTCCTTCACAAACTGGTAGAATTCTTCTTCTAGACTCATGTCACGTCGAAGTAACTGGAGAGTTTTCTTTCAGAGAGGAATTTTCTTGATCGTTTTCATATCACTTTTGCTGGCGGAAAACAAAAGGAGAGTGCGTTTGTTTGGAGTAAAAACACTCTTGACAATCTCTTTGGTATGTTATTGATCAGATCTTCTTAGCAATGATTTTGCAATAACCTATATTCGCAGTGAAAATGGTAGCATGGGCATTTAGCAGATTCACAAGTAAACGTTCCTGATAAAGAGATGAATTGCTTAAATATAAGTTAGATAAACAGGCAGATGGCATTTTATTGATTGGCATACGAAATCAGGGCCTGCCGTATAGCCAAAAAACGTGAGAGGCAGCTCGCACCTCCACTTGGGCCTATTTTTGGTATGGTTTTAATTTTTTTTTGTATGATTTTGCGATAGTCCTTAATTTATATTGGGATTGTCCTACATTTTTTTTAGGCGTGAAAGGAATTGAAAGTGCCATTTTTTGGAATTTTGGATATATGTGGACAACATTTTCCTCAGCGCTCTCCGCGCCAACATGTGATGGCGTTACACCTTAGATACTGTACTCTTCCAGAGGCTCCGCCCCCTTCTTAAGAAAATTCTGGCCACGCCCCCTGCACAGGATGAGATTCACGCCTTCAATTAACAAATTTAATACAGTCATTTCATTGGTTACTGAATCGATTCGCTTGACCGGGTTATCAGTGTGACCCATTTTATGACTGACATCACCCCATCGGACATGCTTCATGAATAGCAAAAGAAAGAAACCTCTCGAAAAAATATGCTGATGGAACATGCAGTAATCGAAAATATGGGCCATCATCCTTGTAATTCATGTCCACACAACTCACATTTCATTGGCTGATTGCCATACAGCCGTAGGTTCAGCTACTTTGAACCAGAAAGCCAAAAGGCTTTGTGATTGCTTGCAACATGGTTATAGTATGACAAACATGAATTATTCACAGGACAAGTATGAGATCAAGTACAGTTGTTGTTCTTGAAACACCACATTAACAAGCCTGTAACCCAAAATCTTTATTTTGGTGACCTCAAATGACATTTGATATCCACCAAAAGCATAGGGATCACCTACCCAGTATGGCCAACCCACACATCACGTATGACTTCAGTCAACATTACCCCTCTGGAGATAATGTGTTAGCAAGGTTTGGCCTCAAATGACCTTTGACCTCCACGAGAACAAACGGAGTCTTCTACTTAGTATATTCACACATCAAGTATGACACCAGTCAAGGTTATATTCCAGGAGATATTGTGTTTACACATTTTACAGTTTGACCTCTGGTGACCTCAAATGACCCTTGACCTTAACCAAACACAATAGAGGTATTCAGCTCATTATTACCAATCCAGACACCAAGTACTACATCAGTCATGGTTACCCTTCTGGAGATATTGTGTTTACAAGGTTTCTACAGTGTGACCTCTGGTGACCTCAAATGACCTTTGCCCCTCATCAAATATAATAGAGATCATTCACTACGTATAAGCAACCTACACCGAGTATGACATCAGTCACAGGTACCCTTCTGGAGATATTGTGTTTACAAGGTTTTCCCATTTTGATCTCTGGAGATCTGAAATAACCTTCGACTTGCACCAAAATTAAAAGAAGTATTTTACTCACTATATACAATCCACACATCAACTAAGTATGACATCAGTCACTGTTACCGTTCTTGAGATATCGTGTTTACAAAGTTTTCACATTTTGACCTCTGGTGACCTCAAATGATCTTTGACCTCCACCAAAAACAATAGGGATCATTCACTCAGTATGATTAAACCACACACTAAGTATGAGATCAGTCATAGTTACTCTTCTTGAGATATCGTGTTTACAAGCTAATGGTCACATACATACACACTTTTGCTCCCGCAAGGAATCAAAAATGCCATACAAACAATATGCAAGGTCACATGTTCCACTGATTTTCAAGCAATTTACATACAATTACATTTATGTCTGTTCTAGTTTTTTTTTTTTTTTGTGTTAATCTTAACGAGCCTGTAACATCCTAAAAAATGTCAATTTAGTGCTCACACTTGCCGAACTTGAAGTTCGAGCTAGTACAGCAGAGAGTAGGATCTCAGTTTGTATTTTTCTACGAGTCCGTTATCTTACTGTTATTCTCAAATCACCTTTAAAAGTGTTCTTACTGAAACTCTCTAAACTCAAACAGTAAAATTCACTTAATAAAAACTTTATAAAAAGAAGTGCTCTCAGGACCTACTGATAGAGCAAGAGTAATTTTGACCCCCCTCCCCCTTGAAAAAAAAAACGATATTTCATTGCTTGTGTATGAAATATCTCTCCATTGAAAGCGGATTTAAATTAAAAATCTATTACTAGGGGACCTCGAGCGTTGTCGCTAAACCTCTCAACCCCAATTCCCCCAACTCTCTCTCTGTTGAGTGAATTTCATCCTTTTGTTTAAGAGAAATTAAAAAAGAGAGGTCTCAAACAAACCTTTATGGTTTCCTTCAGCATAAAACTAAACAAAACCACTCATCAGATCCCAAAAGTGCATCCCAACACGAATATGGTGTTGTTATATCCTGACATCAATCCTATGAATGTGTAGGTTGGCTGTTTTGCTTTATATTTACTGAAAGTAAATGTTTGGAAAAGATGTGACAGAAGACCGGTAACCTTGCCTCGAGGGAAGGTAAAAAGCAGAGATAGTGTGTTCACAAGCCGCTCACTTTACAACCTCGGATCGCCTATGACATTTGACTTCCAAGAAATCGCCACACTTTTCCAAGTTTTGAAATTTATGCAACACATGTTTCCTGAGATACTTCAAAATTGGTTGTCTTCATTCTCTGCAGGTGACCTGGATGACTTTTGACCTACACGAAGACTGATCCTGATAATTCCCCCACATGCACACACCGACCTTGAATTATCGTGTACCTTTCCTTCAAAAGTTAGAGTATTAACGATTGTAACAAGCTTTTCACTTTAGGGCCTTTGATGACCGATATGACTTTTGA
>CM037846.1:10370694-10546845 GCA_021234535.1 Stichopus chloronotus
CCTCCAAGGAAATCATCGCAATTACCATATTTTAATTATCACTTATTTAATCAAAAGGGAGTGGGCACTGTCCACGTTTAAAGTGCAACGTATAGTTCTTGATATTCTGCAAAGATACTTTGTCTATGTACTGCCTGGTGGTGACTTGATATGACATTTGATCTACACCGAAGCAATTTCAGTCGAGATCTTTATATTTTCTACCCATGTACCAACTTTGACCTGTCTTGTACCTTCCCTTTAAAAACTACAGTGTTAACACACACACCCTCACACACCCACAGATACGCAAACACAAGTCGAAATTACATATGGAATGAGGACTTCAATGAATTTTGCTTTGTTGCTGCTTCCTTAATAATACACTCCCTATTGTTGTTTTTCGGACGACTTTCTGCAGAAATGTTCTCTGATCACCTTATCTTCTCTTGTTCACGTCCTGGGGAACATATTGAAATACAAAGGCACATAGACAGACAGACAGACAGACAGACAGACAGACAGACAGGCAGACAGACAGACTCTCAGTTACACGAAAGTCAACACCACACACACACACACCCACCCACACACCCAAACAAAAGCGAAATCAACATCACATAGATTCCTTGCCTGCATTCACATAGGAATAAAGCAAGACCCCGATGGGCTCTATGGTTCCTTGCGTGAGATTATTTTAACTGTAGTCCTTTAGTCTTAACCAAGGGTAATCTACAATTCATCACATCCCAAACTTTTGGTCTCCATTTTGTCCTCATGAATGATGATACACTCCACTACCAAAGTATTTATCTTAACTAGAAAGGAGCATGCAATGCCCTTTATCAACCTGCCGCTAAAAGCGATGCTGGAAGAAGTAGAAACAATCTCTGAAACACTCAATTTCTGACAGTTGCTTTTGTTTCTAGCACAAACTGACGCCAAAGAGGAATGTTAATGACTATTATTTGGAACCTGTCTTCCCCTCTGTTGACTGGCTATATTTTCAAACAAGGAGGTTATGTCAGAGTAGCAAGCTGTTCCGCACTCTCTGTTCTGACTGACCCCAGAGGTGGAAGGTGATTAATACCAGCTTAGGTGGCTTGCATATTGCAAATATGGACATTAATATTGATAAACTAACTATATTGTGAGTCTATTTTAAGAATTGAATAATACCCGTTCAGCAGCATTGTTGGACCCACAAACGGTAAACACTACAACAATGCTAATTTGACAAGCCTTTCACGCTGTAAAGCAAAATACGCAGAAAAGAGGCCTTTTGCATAATGTCATTAAATGGTCCATATGGCCCATATTCGACCAATAATCCTGAACAACTTGAAGGAGCCACGACCATAGTAGTGATGAGACACAGTTTCAACTGAATACCATAGAATCTGTAGGAGATGAAAGGTTTTGCATGCGTCCATAAAAAAATCCCATATGACCCAATTGGACCATGGACCCCAAAATCCTGAACACACCAGGTTCCAATACCGCAATGCTAATTTGACAAACCTGTCACATTGTAGAAGCAAAATATGAAGTAAGGAAAAGTTTACATGATTTCAAACCTCTAACATAGTAGTAATGTGACACAATTTCAGTTTAATACCATACACTCTGTAGGAGAAGAGGCATTTTCCATGATTTCTTAAAGTGGCCTATATGACCCATTTGGACCTTGGACCCAAAAATCTTGAAGACCGCGAAAGCACCACTACCATAATATATATATATATATATATATATATATATATATATATATATATATATATATATATATATATATATATATATATATATATATATGTATGTATATATATATATATATATATATATATATATATATATATATATATATATATATATATATATAAAGTGTTCCTCTCTAGAAATGGCTCTTCTCCTGAATTTATTTCAGATGCAAAAGACATTACCAAATTTATTCTCAACCATAATTATTTCACCTTCGATGACCAGTCTTACTTACAAACCCACGGCACCGCCATGGGCACCAAAATGGCACCCGTATATGCTAACCTCTTCATGGCATATTTAGAAGAGCATTTTCTAGATGAAAGTACACTTAAGCCTCTAATGTACTTTAGATATATTGACGATATTTTTTCTTCTGGCCTCATGGGAAACTCTCCCTCACGAAATTCATCGACAAGGTCAACTCCTTTCACCCAACAATTAAATTTACTTATGAACATTCTACATCAACTATACATTTCCTGGACCTTCAAGTGTCATTGGTTGACGACACTATACATACATCTGTCTTCACAAAACCAACAGACAGACATACATACATACCATTCAATAGTTTCCACCCAGAACACACAAAGAAATCAATTATCTATTACCAGACTCTCCGTTACAAAAGAATCTGCTCTGACGACAATAATTTAAACATCCAACTTAATGAGCTCACCGAACATTTCATGCTCAGGGGCTATCCTCTAAAATTCATCAGAAAAAATATGGAGAGGGCCAGTAAAATCTCTAGACAAGAACTCCTACAGTACAAACTTGCAGCCCCACCTGAACAGATTCCCTTCACAACTTTTTTTCACCCCAATGTGAGAAAACTTTTTCAGAGTCTTCGATCTCTGTGGGGTATACTCCAAAATGACATCGCATTAGAGGGCGTTTTTAGGCATGCGCCCCTTCTGTCTTACAAACAGCCTCCAAACCTCAGAAAAATTCTTGTACGTAGCCAAATTCCAAGGCCGCTAGCTCCCTCGGGTAACTCTCGATGCAAAAAACCACGCTGTCAATTATGTCGTCACTTCTGTACTTCTTTCCCTATGACCCCTTCAGGGACTACCCTCCATTTATACCCTGGTAATTTTAACTGTGATTCTGCCAATATAGTCTACATACTTTTTTGCAATAAATGCACTGAAGGCAATTATGTTGGGGAAACGAAGACGAAATTCCGACTACGTTTTAACAACCACAAACACACTATTTTACAACAGCTCAAGGGATATTCTGTAGCCGAACACTGTTCCTCCCCGGGTCACACAATACTTAATCTTAAAATCTGTATCTGGAAAGGCAACTTTAAGAATGAAGAGATACGTAAAGCTGAGGAGTGTAGGCTAATCCTACGCATCAACAGCCATACCAGGGGCCTTAACAGAGATCTAGGCATTTTAACTGAGTTTACGTTGTAGGATGTATTTTTCGTTTGCTTCATTACTCAGGTCTCTGAGGAAGAGGTAGGACCTCGAAATATCAGACCACGTTTTTCTCTTTTATATATTATGTTGGTATTAAAGGCACTCTCATCCATTATATGGACGCATGTGATTTATGCTTTGCTATCTATCTATCTATCTATCTATCTATCTATCTATCTATCTATCTGTCTATCTATCTATATCTATATCTATATCTAATCTATATATATCTATATATATATATCTATATATATATCTATATATATATCTATATATATATCTATATATATAAATATACATATATATATATATATATATATATATATATATATATATATATATATATATATATATATATATATATATATATATATATATATATATATATATATTACTACGACAGAGGGGACATATCTGTATCTGGGAAAATAAGGGTAGGGTTTGTAGGTCTAAGAATATTTTCAATACTGCGCACTGACTTGTCACATTGTCATTCTAAAATTTGAGTCGCGTTTTTAAACGCTAGAAACGATCTTGAGATATTTATAAGGTCATAGCGTCGGTCACACTACAGTGATATCGGATCGGATTACTTTTAGTTAAAGTCGCCTTCAGGCTCTGGAGGGAACCAAAAATTTGACGCTCTGTGGAGGTATATGATTTGCATCACATGACTATGAACTATTTGGTGACGTCACATCCACAGACAGCTTTTATCTGGCACACTTGGTCCAATAAAAGCTGCCTATCCATGTGACGTCGCAAAATCATTTGTCACATTTTATTTACATAGTCCTCTGATGTAGATAGTATATTTACACAAGTTTGCAAAGTTTTGGTTCTCTTCGACCAAAGATGGAGAAGATTTTAAATAAAACTAAAAAAACATTGGACCGTTATCCGATCCGAAATCGCGGTAGTGCGAACGGCGATTAACATGCTAACGCGATGACGCGATGTAATTTGGTCAAAATATTCTAGATATATACAGACCCAGTTGTTACCATTTTTTCATAGATTGATGTTTCACTTAGTAAATGAGAAATCGCGGCCCTTACTTCACGGTTGGCTACATGGCAGCTTAGAACACCTGGTTTGATGGGGGGGGGGGGGGCAAAACTTGTCTTGGGCACTTCATACCAACTGATGATGGCCCTCCTCTTGGATAATCCATTTAGCTTTCATGCCACTCCTCCCCCCCCCCCCCCCCCATGCCATCTTGTTCATTCCATGCTCCTGATGCACACCTGATATTGTTAAGTGCATACAGTGGTACAAAGGGCACTTTAAGAGCGCCATGAATGGCGTGTTTTCACATTTAAATCACATGATGAGTACATCGATGAAACTTTGTAAGTACATTCTTTGCATGGCCCTGATAAAAGATCAGCAATTCTTAAGATGTTCAAATTAGGACACTTCAGGACCCCTGAGAGAGGACTGTTTTGGCACAGTTGAAGCACATATTGAGTAATTTGATCAAACTTTATTGATTTCCTTTCCGCTGGAAGGCATGAGGGGGGGGGGGGGCTTCCGCGCTGACCGACCCAAAGTTTAGTTCACAAAAACTGCAAAATTATTTTGATGTTCTGTAGAACAACTTGGCAATGGTACATTCGTTGAAGGACTAGTTCGTTTTTCTTTTCCATCAGTTTGTTGGATTTTAATTTTCTTTCTTTTCATTTTTTTATTTTTTCAAATATTGTCAAAGTAGACTATACCGGTAGGGCTATGAGATGCAGAGCTTTACTTGTTGAGACTGTTTCGAAGTTTCTTTCCTGGATATCGCCCCCAGTTTTGCTAAAGCTCAGTGCTTAAAATTAGAAACCAATAACCTTTAGTTTTATTTCGGCTGGTAGACTGAAAAAGTACAGGTAACAATTTTTTCTATCCATATTTATTTCAAATTCTTGCTTTTATTGAAATAATTTTTTTTCAAACTATAAATCATAATTTAAAGAAATATCTTTTACGAAATGGGTACTTTGATATTTTGTACTTACAATGCAAGGGAGCTCAGACAATTATCAAAGTGACGGCAAGTGTTTACATTTATACACAAAATCCTGATATTACCTTCATCCGGGAGTCTCATAGAACCCCTGAACAAGAAACTTGTTGGTCTTATGAGTGGGGTGGGGAAAATTATGTTTTCGCATGGTAGTAATGACAGCGGAGGTGTTATGATCCTTTTTTAAATCCTCACTTTCATTCGATGTTAGTAAATCAGATACTGACATCGCTGAACGATATATTATGTCCGATATTGAAAAATAGTAACCAAAGTTTTACAATTATTAACACTTAAGGTCCCATCATTGATAATCCATCTTCCTACAACGCAGTTGTTCACAAAATAGGACAGTTTGAAGGCAATAACATTGTTTTGTTTTTTGGCGGGAGGGGGGGGGGGGGTTTAATTTTATTTTTAATTTTGATCTTGATAAGAAGAACGATGCTAGCCATACAAACTTCAAAGGCTCGAAACGAATGCCTCAATGTAATGACGTACAGTAGCTATTTCGCCCAACAGGTATCCTCTTTCAAAGCAGTACGACACTTGAAAAACATTAGTTGAAGACGATGTCAACTGTCTTCTCGATCTTTTTTTTTTTTTTTTCTGATTTCTAACGGTCTCACGAAAAACGTCACAAATGATGACGTCGATTCCTGGATTCAGGTCTAAACCATTCCTTTGTATGTATTACAGTTAATGCCATGGTTTGAAAAAGAGGACCAGGTTTTTTTGGGAAGTTTAATAACTCCTTGTTAGAAAACAAAGATTATGTTTGCAATAAGAACAATTCATTCCTGAATGAGAATGGTCTCTGCACTGATAGACGGTGGGAAAATCCCTCTCTGGAATGGGATTTTAATTGTTAAACATGATAATCGAGATATTGCGATTAACTTTAGTAAGAATCTGGCTCGAAAGAGAAGAAAACGAAGAAGAAACCTCATTAAGTGTGATTAAGTGTGTCGATACCTCGGAAAAACAGGTTTTTAGTGACTGGGATGCATGCAGGAATAGCCGTCTTTTAAAGGATTACAAATTAGGTCACGAGTCAAGTGGAACGAGGGCGGGGGAAGGAACAGCAAGTACTTTCTAAATCTGGAGAAAGGGCATAAAGTATAAAATGCCATTAAATCTGTTGTACAGAATGATGACACTAATATTACATCAAATAAAGGTTATTCTAAGTTAACTTCATATTTTTTTACAGTAATTTATACTAATTTAAATTTTTATTGTAATTTATCAAGTGATACTAACCCATTGACCTTTTTTTTTTAAAGGTTTTAATATTAATCGCACATTATTAGATGAGGAATCTCTCTCCACCTCTCCCCTCCCCCTCTCCCCCCCCTCTCCCCCCCCCCCCTCTCTCTCTCTCTCTCTCTCTTGTAATGGTGCGCTATCCACAGATGAGTGACTCGATGCACTAGAAAGTATGACTCCGAATAAGTTCACTGGTTCTGATGTCCCCACTTGAAACTTTTACATTTTTTTTTCAGGGGGGGGGGGGTTGATCAATACGACCCCTTGGTTGCAGACTCATTCCATTACGGTTTTACTAAGGAGACGCTTTCTCCAGAGCAATATCGAGGGTAAGTCGAACAATGAATCTTCGATTATTCAAATTCAAAATCTTAGGCCGATTATCAAATCGCAGCCAAGGCCATCGCTATATAGGTTAAACTTGTTCTACCTCAAATTATTGGTCATAATCAGACAGGGTTACGAAAAATAGGTCTATTGGTGAAAGTGTTAGATTCACTTTAGATTTGACTGATTACTGCACGGATAATAACATCTCTGGTTTCATTATGTTCTTTGACTCTGAAAAGACCTTTGACGCAGTAGAGTTTTTAAATCATTGCCAGAAGGAATTTAAGTTTTTGGTAAAAATTTTCTAAATTGATTTATACTTTCCAGACTAATAGTTCAGCCTGTGTAATTAACAATGGTTATTCTTCTGATTATTTTAAGTTTAAGAAAGGCGTAAGACAAGGGCGTCCTCTCAGTCCGTATTTATTCACATGTATCTATTTATTCATGTATTTATTTTAGTGTTTTCTCATGTTCATAACACCAATATACGGGTTAGTGTCCTCTTTAACCCGAGAAGACTTTAAAATAATCAAACAGGAGATATGTCCATATGGGAGATTTGTCACATTAGATGCTTATTTATGATAGCATTGTAACTATATATTGTGTCTATGCTCCTAACGCCGACAATACCGGTTTCTTTGTTGAGATTTCACAGAAGTTACTCAAGTTTGAAAGGGATTTAAAAGTTTGCGCAGGGGATCTGAATTTCGTCTTTAATTTACAACTTGATAAAACAGGGGGAAATCCCAGAACGAATTTTAAGGCAAGGGATGCTTGTTTAGAGTTAATGACCACTCACGACTTAACGGACATATAGAGGGAAAAAATTCCTTCAAAAAAATTATACTTGGAGTTCTGACGTTTCACCTAGAATACACTGCAGACTCGTCTATTTTCTTACCTCTAGGCATGTTGCTCACGTAGTCAGCGATATTAATTTCACACCGGGCATTCAGTTAGATCACTCGGTGGTTTCATTAAACCTTTCTGCATATCCGGTGAAAAGGGGACCCGGTTTTTGGAAGATCAACAACTATCTCTTAAGTGATTTAAACTATATTGCTCTCATTAACGACCATCTTATTCGTTATGAATTAATGAAGAATAATTTAAGCAATCCCTCGGTTGAATGGGAATTGCTGAATTATAATATTCGTTATACCACTATGAAATATTCAAAAGACAGAGAAAGGGAAAGAAGGGCTAAGGAACAGGAACTTCCTAACACAATTGCACAACTTGAGCAAGATTTGTATAACGATGAATCTCCTGAAAAGAGAGATCAGCTCAGGACAGTTCAAAATGAGCTTTTATATCATTACAATTATAAATTACAAGGTACCATCATAAGGTCCAGAGTAAGGTGGGTCGAAGATGGCGAAAAGACTATAAGATATTTTCTAAATTTAGAAGAAAAAAAGAAACAAGGCAGTGAATGTGATTCGTAATGTTAGACTGAGCTGTGGTGACGGTGTAACCACTTATGATGGGATCCTTGAGGAAATCAGGAATTATTATCATAGACTGTATAGTTCTGAGAGCTGTAACCCCCCCCCCCCCCCAACCTTTCTTTATCGGACTCCCTTACCAAAATGTTCACACTGCTGACTTAGTATCTTGTGAAGGGGAGCTGACCCTCGATGAATGTTACCAAGCTCTTACTTCAATGAAAAATGACAAGTCTCCCGGTTCTGACGGTCTCTCTGTTAACTGTTATAAAACGTTTCGGCCTATGTAGGAAATGTTGTTTTCGATTCATTAAATTATGGCTATAACAATGGTGAGCTCTCATCTGAGCAGACTAGAGGCATCGTGACTTTACTCTTAAAACCAAACAAGGACTCTACTCTGTTACAAAGTTACAGGCCAATCACGCTGCCGAATACTGTTTATAAAATTGTTGCAAAAGCCATAGGTTATTTTTGCTCTGGAAAGAGGAATCCGTCAAGACTGCCCCCTCAGTCCGTATCTGTTTATTCTATTTGCTGAGCTGTTGGCGTTAAAAATCCAAGGAAATTATAACATTAGGGGTATTAATATAAGTAATCATGAAGTAAAAATAATGCAATACGCTGACGATACCACCATATTTCTTGATGGAAGCAGGAACTCCATTGTTGAGACCATCAGTGTCTTAACTAATTTAAGAGCAGCATCTGGTTTATCTATCAATCTGACAAACTCCAGCTTATTTCCGTTATGACCCTATACGTTACCTCTATTTCTTTTGCTGTGTATCGTTTAAACATTAGTCTCACACATGGACAGGTTCAAATTCTTGGCATTTTTTTTTTTCACCAATAATAAAAAAAGATTTATTTTCCGTGAACTACATGCCTAAACTTTCTAGACTTAAAAGTTGTTTGAGATCATGGTCCTCAAGGGACTTGACACCGATTGGGGGGCAACGTTATCGTTAAAACATTTGCACTTTCTCAGCTAGTGTCCTTATTCCAGGTTCTACCGAATCCGCCCAATAATTTTACAAGGGAACTTGAACAGGATATTTTTAACTTCATTTGGAACGGAAATCCTGATAAAATAAAACGTTCAGTTATAATTAATACAGTTCAGAATGGTGGTCTCAAAGTCACTCATGTTCCAAGTTTTATAACCAGCCAAAAGAGTACGTGGCTTAAACGTTATTGTAATGATTGTAATGGTGTACGGAAATTATTCAAATTGATTTATACCTTCAGCCATTCGGGAATTTATCTTCCATTGCAACTACAAAAGTAAAGATGTAGATCATATTAAGAATACGTTCTTCAAGGAAGTTGTTCAGGCATTGAGTAACATTATCTTCACTGTGCCACATGAAAATTATGGCTCACAAATCATTTGGAACAATTCTCGTAACCGTATTAATGGTGACACTGTATTTTACAAACAGCACTTTCAGAAAAATGTTTCTTATGTTTGGGATCTTTTTGACCAGAATTTTGAACAATTTAAGCATAAATTTCAAACCGGTTCATTACCATTTACTTTGTATTGGGGATTAATTCTAGCTGTCCCTAAATCATGGAAGAGGTCCAGTTGTGTTAGAATGGACGACTTTGATCCCCACAATGATTTCTTTAATAGAGCACTTAACGATATCTCCATAAGTAAGTTTACCTATAATCACCAATTAAGTCGTGTATCTGTTAGACCTACATCAAGAAAAAAAGTGGCAGAATAATTTAAATACTTTTACCGAGAAGGGATGGCGTAAGATTTTCACCAGGCCAGTTTATACAGTGTCTGACGTCAAGCTTCAATGCTTCCAGTTCAAATTTTTACACAGATTAATTGCCACAAACAAACTTTTAAAGTCTATGGGAAAATGTGAGTGTGATCTCTCCTCCTTTGATCTTATCGAAACAGAAAGCTTGGAACATTTGTTTTGGGAATGCAGTGTGGTTGCTAATTTTATTTTGGACGTCGAATGGCGTTTCTTAAGGAAACAGTTCTTCTTCTCAAAAACTGATACATTCTTTGGTTACAGTAAAGGACATACCGACCCATACTTTTTAATTTTTCATTTGAAGTATTATGTTTGCGAGTATAAAAGAAGTGAACCCAAATCCAAGCGTTGTCGATTTTTTCTTCAAATTAAAATTTGCCTTAAGCATAAAACAATACAACAATCTTAGAATTAAGCCCCAAATGAACCGTAAAGTAAAATACACTGAAATACATTGTGCCTTTGCTGTTTTTCGAGAATTATTCCGTTTTGTTGACAATAGACTTTTTTCTCTTAATGCATTATGATATTTCTGCAAACAGTATTTCTAAACTTGACTTCACTGCTCCTGTCACCATAATCGGAAGATCTCTTGTTTCTTTTTTCTTTTGTGTGCGTAGATCAAGGTATTATCACAAAAGTCTCCAACAGGCTGCATTGTTGTAAATATGCACATACAGTATTATGTGTACTGCATATACCCTTTATATCATTGAATGTCTCATTCGGAATTATTGAATACTTTATACCATGTTTGTAAATATTGTGTATTATTGCAAAAATATTATTTGTAATTTCAACTACTGTTGAACACCGATTAACGAAATATATGGAGGAAAAAAATATGTATTTATTTATTTATTGCTGATGAGATATTAGCTAAAAAAAATAATTCTAATGATATTACCAGAGGTCAACACATCTTAAATAAGGAAGTTAAGATAATGCAGTATGCTGACGACACTACTCCTTATTTGGATAATATTCTGCGAATTCTGTGTCGGAGGTTCTTCCTGTTCTTTTGGACTTTGGACACGCCTCTGGATTAAAGATGAATTTCGATAAAACCATTCTCTTCCCACATGGTCCGTTTACTCATGCAAAACCACACTTCGTAAATGCCCTCCCCATTACGTGGTCAGAAGGTCCGGTTACCCTGTTGGTAATTACATTTACTTGTAATAGAGCAGATCTTTTTAACTTAAATTTCCCTCCAAAACTATCTCGACTTAAAGCAGATTTTAAATTTATAGACTTACAGAGAAATTATCCCAATTGGCATATTTCCTTCAAAACTTATTCAATCTGTCAACTTGCTTTCCTTTACCAGACTCTCCGAAATCCCCTCAGTGATTTTCTCCTGGAGTTGAACTCAATCCACCTTTATTTGGGCAAACAAGCCTGACAAGGTGAAACGCCAGACAATCATAAACCTTGTTCATTTAGGTGGATTAAAGGTTATTCATTAGGAAACCTTTATACATAGTCCAGAGATGACTTGGATTAAAAGATAATTTAAGCAAGAATAATGATGTGTGGAAGATCTTTCTGGACTTTTATTTAAATTAGTTTGGAAAAGAATTTGTCTTCGAATGTAATTGTAGTAATACGTGATATTCCTAACATCGACAATTTGTTTATAATCAATATTTGCAAAGCTTGGTTGCTGTTGAGTTTTGATGAACAAACAAATAATTTTGAAAAAGAAATAATAAGGAGTAATTCGCATATAAAAGTTGAGAATAACGCTGTGTTTTATCATTATTTTCTTCACTCCAGGGGAATTAATTATGTACACATTTTTTTTTTAGCAATGATAATAAGGCAATGCAGTATTATGACTTTGTGGAAACATATGATTTCGATAATTGCAATAGGTTTAATTCAATAGGTTGCTGGGTCAGACAAATATTTCACAGAAATAGAATTATCATCTTAACAAAGGCAAATAGTCAATTTTTTTTCCAGTGCCTGGTTCTCTGTTAGACATGTCAAGTTACATCACTTTCGATTTCGTTTTTTACATAGAATTTTAGGAACCAATAGACGACTACCCCTTATGAATCGCACCATTTTGTAAAATTAATGATGAGATAATTGAACATTTATTTTGGAACTGCCATATTGTATCTTCTTTTTTTTTTTTGTTAGATACTTAAGACTATGTTCATTAGCAGATGTTTTGTATTTTCGAAGGAACATTTTTTTCTTTGGATTCAAACAGATGTTTAACCACTCGTACAACTTCTTAATTTATCTTTCGATTTTTTTTATTTTTCAATGTTATCAAGATAATAAAGTACCAAATATTTTTTTTTTAGTTTGAACATTAATTTTAATATGCTCTGGAGGTAGAAAGACACATTTCAATGAAAAAAGCGAGTAAAAAGATATTTTACTTGTAATGAATTGATTGATACTTCTCAAAATATGCAATTTTAATTTATGTTTAGATATATGACCTTAAATTTTCAGTGGTTTTCAATTAATTTTTAATTGTTACTTGTCTAATTGTTATTTTGTCTAATTACCTATCTGTTATTAAAAGTACAGCAGGTTACAGTTAATTGATATGTATAGAAATATATCCGAATGGGGGAGGGGTAGGAGGGGGGTTTCACCGGCGTTGAAACTAGACATCGACAATGAGCTGCCAGTCGAACAAATAATGGGTTCATCGGCCATATTGTATGACTTCACTTCGCTTTTTAGAAATTACGATATCGTGCTATTTTGCTTTTATCCCAAAATTGCGGTGCGGTTTTTTTTTTTTCATGTCCCAAAATCGTGCCTTTGTCCAACGCCATATATACCTACATTGGATAAGCAAGAGGTTAGTGCTGGGTGAGGTACGTTTCTGAGGATTGTTTAAGGTAACAAAGTGCAATTTGATTTATGATTTCTTTCCACTGTTTTGAAGTTGAAATTCACGCAATTGTATTATCATATCAAGTTATTTAGTATCGGGTGCATAGAAACTTTATCAAAACTACCTAATTCGTGCTGCACTTATGAATTCGCTCTTGACTTTCAACATTTTTTTTCAGCATTTTTTTCAAGATATTGCAGTCGTCTATTCTTTTTTTTTCATTTGCTTTTATTCATGATGGTGAACCACTATTTCGTGATCTATTTCACACTCCCTCTCCCATTCCCCCCCCCCCCCAACAAAAATAAATACATTTTCTAGGGACTGGGCCTAATTCATCGACAACTAAATCATCTTACCACTAAAAGAAATTATTCCATTAGATGTTTTTCAACACCTTTTACAGAAAGAAACTATTAAATAAACATTATGATATTTATAATCAAAACAAAATATCAGGTCACACTGTCGGAGTTGGAACATGCCAAAATAAATTACATCAAATTTGTTGCTTGACGTTCCCTTACAATCAATGTATTAAAGCAATTGTGAGGCAAGGCCATGGATGTTATGGAAACGAAAATGATATTATTAAAGTAATAATGTTTCATTGGTTGACTTTCGTATCTGTATATGAAGGGAAAAAAATGAAATGAAAGCAAACAATCCAATCAAAATACGAGAAACGAGTCAAAATGTGTTTATCATTTCATTATTGCAGTGTGGTCATAAACAGTTTATAATAGTACAGTTTGATGCGTCCCATTCGATCTTTCCAATACAGCAAGTTCTTGCGAAAGTTTTTTTATATGATCTTGAAATTGTAAGTGTCCACTGTTCACGCTTAGTTTCTGAGTGAATTTTATGCAAAGGATTGTAGAAAATTTCTGTGACGTCATATCAGCTTTATTGATCTGGTGAGAGCGTGGAGGACTCTCTGAAACAGAGGAAGAAAATCATCATCATCATCATCATCATCATCATCATCATCATCATCATCATCATCATCATCATCATCATCATCATCAAAAAAATATCTAAGCTTCATGATCAAACAATGAAAAATAAAAATAAAACGAAAGAAGAGCAATCTGATTGGTTGTTCGTGTTATACTTTAAGTGGGTATATTGTAGACATAAAAGCCTTTGCCACATATCTTTACCATTAAACTTCCTTGAAATGTGATAAAAGTCGGAATTTTACTATTTTTAATATGATTTCATCATCAGCTGTAAATGCAATCGCAATTCACACCATCCACTTCCCCAACACCCACTCTCCCTGTACAATCAACCAACTTCGTGTGTTCCTTATCAATATTTTTAATTTTTTGCTTAAGCCTCCAGTAAATTTAATTAAAAGAAACACTTCGATTGGGCTTAAACGAAACCTTCTTCTTAGATAAAAAAAAAAATTATATATTTAGGTTCAAATTCCTGTCATTTTAGTGACGTTTTTATTTTTATTCCTATTTGTTTTTTTTTATTTTCTTTGTTACCTCTTATGATGGTCACTTTCTTTTTCCTCTTCAGATATATTTCCGAGTTTTTCGCTGCTGATCGACATCAATCTCCTCTCAGCGATCTCTGACATTTTTCTCCTCATTTCGGGGTAATCTTTTAGTACTGCAAGAAAATCGGAAGATAATGCAGAATAATACGAATGGTCAAAAAATTTAATCGTAACTGCGCTATATCACTCTCCGATGTAGTGTAAAAAAACATTTGGGCGATGCAGACGGTTGTATGGCAATAATGGCATGTCAGTCAATCACCCCGACCACCCACAAAAAGAGCTTCCTTCTCTCACATTTTATGCATGACGTTTCGTGACGTCATGGGGCTTTGAATGCTAATGAACTAAAAAGAGGTGATTTTTCAAGCATAATATGTCAACATTTTGAAACGATCAAAAGTTGCAATCAAGGAAACTATTTGCCAAAACATTGCAAATACTGTTGATGGCCACTTTGGCGAGCAAGGATATGTAAAATTAAAAAGGAAAAAGGAATTTGACCCTTCTTATGAAAGGTCTACAAATATGTTTCCAATACCTCGTAAAATTACCTATCACTACATCGAGACGTTGTAAAACCACTCAGTTTTTATCAAAATAGAAGGAAAATATCCTGTCCATTGATATCAACTTTGTACCATTAAATTTCGTAAATGAGTCAGGTACTCGTCAAATATAGGACGAATCAATTGCGTTCCTATAGCAACGTGCATGTCAGGACTATTTACGCGAAACTAACGATGGCTCATTTTTTTATCACCAGCGCGCACTCGCATGTGTATAGGCCATATACAGCACATACAAAATGTACAGTAACATCGTTGTATCCTAAATTGTTGATTAAAGGTGATTGTGTCAATTAAACTTCGCGATTGTGGGATTACGGAAAGCTTATATTGTCATCTGCAAATTTTGATTGAAAAATATCGAATTGATTCATGAAATGAGTCAGGTACTCGCAAAATTTGAAGACTGTACTGTCTAAGACGTGGGAAATAACTGCCTCTCTTCGATAGTACTTGTTTTTTTTTAAATATCCTTCATAATACCTAAAAAATCTTTAATTTCCAAGGAGATAGAAGATCAAAGTATTCACCTTCCTTGCTATAACGGAAGAGTGAAAGCCTCATTTTGCATCATTCAACAAACAGTCTACCATCACTTGTCAGTGCAGTTCCGCGACATGCTATTGGTTGACTAGACGTTCCAGTAGGCGAGGATGTAAGAGAACGGGTCACGTGACTTAAGTAACTAGGTGGTTGCGGATAGACTGTGTGGTAGATCGATCTACAGAGGTTTTGCAGTGACGTCACGTGGACACCGTTATTGGATGGAAAATAAAACACGTGCTTACAAACACGTACTCTGCGCTGTACCGTGCCATATGGCCATCTACCACAGCCTATTACCAACGCGTCTGCTTCTTTCATCATTTGCATGAAATAGGTGGAACGTTAGCCCTGGATCTTTGTGTCTCTGATTCGTACAACCTGCAGCTACGCAGTTAAAAACCATTTGCTTTCTATGACCGGTTATACAATGAACAATATGAAAATATCGTAATAACCCCAAGGCAGTGCTACTAAAAAAATACGGCCTGGTACTAGTTACACGAACAACTGATTCCATGCAGTACGGTGGCGTGACAACAGCTACTAATTATGACGTGAAAACCAACAAAACCTCTGCAGATGTACGAGTAATATTCTGATACACCAAAACCCCGTTTATCCGAAAGTTCGTTTATCCGAAATGGTCAGCTTTGCAAATGTGGTACCGTACACAACCTCTGTAGAATTTCAGCTCTGTGAAAACCATTTAACAGGTATTAATTGAGGGACGACGTCCATTTTGCAATGATAACAAGATGCCGTACGTGATTCTTATACATAAACAGTACCTAGTAGTTTCGCGAAAATGTGTGAGAGATGTAAGGTAGCCTACATGCGTACGTCGTGGGCTTTTACGTATGTACCTGAATTGAAATCATCTCTGCTGAGTCTATACGTATCGCATATGGTAACAGCTACGACATCAGCCACTCGTCTTTCATCTGAACGTAATAGAGATATTTCTGTATGAAAAATAAAAGACAGAAGAATTCAGTGTTATGATACCAAACACCCCTGGCGGCACCAGTATGGGGGAGAGGGGGACGGAAGGAAAACGAAACTGTGGGGGGGGGGGGAACAAAACTCCTATGGAGCGACTTTTAGCTACGGAGTCTAGGGAATCCGTCCATGGACCCTGATGGAGTCAAAGGGGCAAAGTTCATGGGGGGGTTCAGGGGTAAAGGCCCCGGAAACTCTGAGGTTGAGCATATGGGTGAAAAATTAAATCTCAAGAGACGTACGTATGTAGGCCTACATTAACAGAGAATATGCACCCATACTATCTGCAACGCCACGCACACATCAGCTGAGTGGGGGGAGGTGGAAACTGGGGAAAACGTTCTGATTGGTCATGTTTCACACTCACACTTTGCACGGCAACTGAACTAAAAGGGATGAGACATGTAGTTTGCCTGATGGGCGTCTTACACCCAATATCATTCATGTAACCAACAACCTCTTCAAATAATGATACTGGTAGGACTGGTGGAATCTTAAATTATTATGGTTCATGGGTGTCGATTTGGGGAAGACAGGGGGACATATCGGACTACTTTTTGGAGAGGGAGGACACTAACACATTGGTCCCCCACCCCCCCCCCCCCATTTTGTAACCTGAAATTAACAAATAAAAATTGCATTATATATTCTCAGTGGAAGTGTAAATTTGACAACTTTTGTTACAAAAATAAACAAAAATTAGCTGAAATCTGTGAGGCCAGATAGACTGAGAAATGCCATTTCCTGCAATCTGAGAGGTATTTTGATCAAAACTTTCCTCAGAAGCTATGCGCCAACCAATGTCGGTGATTCCCCTTTGGTGATGTCCATGTAGAGAAAACATTTGACGGTGCACTGTTTCCCCACATCAACCATTTCCTCAAAGTCCGCTCACGCCAGTGGCAGCAAACGAGGTGCTTATGCATTTGTGTGCTGTGTGTGAGTGGGGGGGAGACATCTTCAGCCCCCAATATTTGCAAAGTGCTTCAGAAATAAATGAAAGAGGATGCATAACTCAATTCTGATTATTGTATCAGCTCAACCTATCTGATATGTATTATTATTATTTTATATACTGGAATTTTCCTCATTATTGCGAAATTGCACACACGAAATCTCTATTTAAAGGCTCGAGACATGCAGCTTAGAAAACCGGACATGTGCTGTTTCCGGCCATCTGGGGGGTTTGCATAGCCACAAATTCTCTTGTAAGCTCCGCGACAATTAAAGGTGGCGCTCCGATTCGAAAGACCTTAAGGCTCTAACCCCTTCCAATATATTTGTTCCACCTGTCCCCAACCCCCTTCTAGGGTAAAGCCCTTTTAGGAGAAGCTTTAGGCCAGATCCCCCCCCCCCCCCCCCCGTTTCAATAACAAATCGACGTTCATGTAATGGTTTGTTGACAATTATCATTTGAAAGGCATGCCTGCTAACGTAATTGAGAGAACAGTGACGATATTTTCACTGAAGACTTTCTGTCTTGAGTGAAAGATAGTAAAGTTAGTCATCCCAGTGCTGGAAACTAAAGACAATTGATCTGCAAATGGCTTTACTCCGTACTATTTTTCTCGTCGACTTGTTTGAGCTGGAATTTAAGTTGTACTGGCGATCACCTGGTCACCCATCTTTGTTCTTTCGTCAGTGTGTCAGGGACAGGAAACGGGAAACAGAATTTCAGAAGAAGGAAAAAGATCACATGTCGCAAAATCTGAACGAGAACTTTACAATCATCACCCAGATGTTTAAAAGGAAAATTTTCTCCCAATTCAGACTTTCCAAGAATGACTAGCAGCCAATCACCGTTACTTGAAATCAAACAGACCAACGGGAATAGATACATCCATATATGCAAAAATGGAGCTTAGACAATGTTTTTTTTTTCTATTTGTAGTGGCCGTAACATACTCCGCAGAATCTGACTTTCGGTAACATAATATGGCAAATTTTCATCTCATATTCTAGATTTAAAATTACGAAGATCTAGTTTTGTTCGTCAATCTCTGTGCATTATGTCAGTGTTAGACTGCCAAGGGATAAGACCTCCTCCCCCCCCCCCCTACTATCCTTGCCTCAAAGTCACACAACACCGTTATGAACTCCCTTTAAACTGTGACGTGGATTTGTAACTGCCAAAGCCTAATTTCTAATTCAAGATGAAACATAATCTTAAATCAGGAACTACATCTGCTTAAGTTCCATCTTCGTCGTCCTTGCTTAGTACCAAAACACACAGTCTCTACACGTACTTAGAAATCTAATTTGTTATCCAAATTTTTCGAACTTTATGCCTGTTTTCTTTTCTCCTGTTTATTTTTATTTTCATTTGAAAAAAAAAAAGTGAGATAGAAACGGACATGCTCATTATAATTTATTAGTTGAGGTGAAACATTCTCCGATATGAAGAGTTATTCCTTTCTCTTTTCTCTTGGTATATGCATTCGAGTTAGTGATGATGACGTCATGATATCTCTGAAATGAAATCTTCAGACACTATACAATTAACCTGCACTTTGTAAGTTGAGTAAGGCGTCAGCACTTTACGAGACTCTCCGAAGTAACATAAGCCTAAAGGAGCTGGTTTGAGAGTACATACGTCACAGCTAACGGCTTGAATGTAAAAGAAGAAAAAAAAAACCACTTCCTCGTAGGAATTAATGGCAACATGAAATAAATCGCTTCTTTTCCCTAGAAGATGAAGATATGTTACGTAACATTAAACCGCCTTCATTAATTTGTCATTTGAATCCTTGTCGCCAGTTAATTATATCTATTTCATCCCTCCTCTTCACTGCTTCGGTTTACATGTAATTCATAAGTTTCCATTTTGATACCTACCAGTGGGTCCATGGCCACAATGGCGGGTTTTTTTTTTTTATAAACCAAGACGTGCAGTTTCTAGGTTATATTAGCCTCTTGACCCGTTCCACCGAACTCATGTTTCCATTGTCACTCACCCACCTCCACTCCCCTTTCCCCTCCCCCCCCCCCCTCACTCCTTGGTTTTCTATTTCCATTAGCGTATGATAAATCCTGATAACTATACACCGATTGCGTATATGAACTTCAATTATAACGTACTATTGCAGGCAAATCCAAATCAGTGACGTCATTTGTTTTGAAGTAAACACACACAGTTTCTCCGACAGAAGGATTTCCTACACGGAAATTTGTACTTCAAGTCAGTTTTCTGTTTATTGTTTTGGATCCGTTGAAGAGAAAATACTAAAAAGCTACGTAAGTTGGGATGATGATTTCCAAGGGCGAGTGTGAATAGTATACGATGGAGATGTGGGATGGAGGTATGTTGCAGTAGATGAGGAGTAACAATCACCTCTTTCATTCTTTATTTGACTAGAATGACTTAATAGCAGTAAAACTGGAAACAATAACTCAATTACTTTAACTGTGAATTGCCTTAATAGCACACTCTCTAAGCTGGTGGATCCACAGTTGGTTCAAAAATTGTTCATAGAATACCTAGGGAAGACAATGTTTAGAAGAAGAAAAGTGACTCCCCGTGACTGTATACCTTATGTTGTAACAAATTTCATCTGGGGGCTTTCAGTCATCGCAAAATTTTCAAAAAGGGTGTAGCGGAGGTATCCTTCAGTTTGGACCACCCCCCCCCCCCCACATAACACTGTGGTGTCAGTTTGGCTCCTCCAAGACAAAGGATCTTGATCCACCAGGGACTCTCTGTACAGTTTAAACTTTTGATTGAGTTTCTATAAAATTAAATGTATAGTGTCAATTTCCATATCTGTAGAGTAATTATACTTCAGAATGTGAATCTCCTTAGGTGGAATCCTCAGGGACTACCCCCCCCCCCCCAAGAAAAAGGCGTCCACAGATACTTCAAAGCAGTGGCATGAGCAGTGTGATGGTGAGGCAGATTTTGCCGGGTATCCATTTCCCCCATCGACCATGAGGGGGGGACTTTTTTATTTAATAATAAGGAGACGTCAACTTCTGCAGCCTGTGACTAGTTTTTTTTTTTTTTTTTTTGAATGTGTAGAATGGTAGACTATACTTCATTTTCACAAAAAAAAACAGGTTTCGAAAAGTTGATAGTTCACTCTCGTTAACGCGAAATTACCCCGTGATAGACCGTTTCCCCGACGGACTAGCTGAGTTAAGTGAAGAAATTTACTGACCCCCTCCTCCCCTTCCCCCGTCCGTCACTTCCTCGAAGTCACCTTTCTTAATTGCCAGGAATGTTTTACCTCCAAAATGGTCTCCGTCGAAAAGTGTGTTTACGACTCTCCCGTTCACTTCGATGGCCACAGTGCCATGTTCAATAAAGTACATCGAGTCACCACGGCTTCCGGCCTTGATGATGACGTCATCTTTGAGGTAAACTTCAAAATGGAGTTTCTCGAGGACGTCGTCCACGAATTCGGGTTCACCCTGGCTGAAGAAATCGACCTTACTTAGCAGGGATCGAAGATGATATTGAAGAATGGCCTATGAGAGATAAACATATAAAGCAAAACGATTGAACCCGTTGTAAACTTAGCATTGTATCGTCTACGTTGGAATGATCCATTAAAGTCCAAACATCAGTCTACCGACATTTAAGTCTTTGCCAGGGGGTGGCAAACCGGCGACCCACTGACAAAATGAGTCGGGGGGGGGGGGGGCGGAGAGGAATCATGCGACTCCCAAACTCCCTTTGAACAGAAGTAAACATTAAAGTTAAGAGAAGAAAGATAAGCGAACGAAAGGAGGGAAATTAGTAATGGTAATATCCATATTAAAAGTTTGTGATAACAAATAAGCTGAAAAACGTTTGCTTCTACCCATCCCTGGGCGTCTAGACTAGAGCCCAAATGTAGAGAGAACTATAGTAGGGGGGCGAGATTGTAATCTGTGGGATCCCGTCACGAAGTTCAAAAGTGCCAACATGGCCCCTTGAGTCATAACCGTTGGCCACCACTGGTCTAGGATGACGTGCATGCAAATCGGTAATGACATTGAAAAATGTAGAGAAATCTTTGAAAATCATAACATTAAACAAATATCAAATACACTACTTTCGAAACAGATGACAAACAGAAAATAAATAATACAGAAGAAATTTGAACGTGAAACCAAAAGAACAATTTGTTTTTTTCATCACTGGAAAATGGAGGTTATTTGGTTCGGTGACGATGGAGTGGCCTAACTGCCTAATTACAATCTTTTGTTTCCAGTAACAAAAGAAAAACTCGTTATGAAGGTTACATATATATGTAAACCAAATCTTCCTGCGTTGATAAGTTTTCGTTTTTCTCATGAGCGTATTGTGTGTGCACTGATTCTTATGTATTACAGATTAAGGTCTAAATTGCAGTTCTTCGGTTTACCGTTCCATTTAACCAGACACTATTTATCTCAAGAGAATTTGAACCTGTCTCGCCTGAATCCAGAATTCGAAATGTATAACGTTGTTTACTGTTACACAAGACATTTCCAACATATCCGGGTGAGTGTAAGACAATATCCTATTCACTGAAGAAGTCCTTAATTTGGAGACTTCATTCCAGCTTTCCTTTGCACTTTTCTCCCTTTTTTTTTAAATACTTACGAGAGGGGAGGGACACAAAGTTAACCTACATATACTCATTTTTTTCTTATTTTTTTTTTCTATCGGTATAGAGAAGAGAGACTTATTTCTCTGAGTCTCCATAAGACAAGCATTTTGTATTTTTGTCGTCGTTTTACGTTTTCATGTTGTGGTTGTGTAGAGGCGTTTTTATGTGACGAGTAATTTCTAAGGAGGAGACAATTCACAAACTCGAAATGATTTTTAAGAAGCTTGTAAGAAGAGCTCTCGATTAGCGCTTAATGAAAACAGGGCGATAAAACTGTTCTCACAAGGAAGAGGACAAGAAAGGGTTCGATGTCACGTCGCTACTGGTATATGATTTATGTTGTTTACTCTGAGACATTGCTTACGAATTGTTTATCCCTCACGTCTACAAAAAAAAAAAAAAATGTATACGCATATTTAAAAAAAAAAAACTGAAGTTGTAAAAATGTGCCCAGATTTAGATAGTGCTGTGTTACTGCTTTTTATTTCTCTTTTTGCCCTGAAATTATTCTCCGTGAGTGCATCCGAGTTCTTTGCACGGGTACGAGATCTGCCAGACCAGGACTCTGTGACAACGTGTTTTATGTTTCTTCGTGGGTGTGTATATTCAGGCTCAATTTGTTTCAGGTTGATGAGTGCATTTTCACTTCAAGCTAGGCCCGAAATTTGTTGATGCAACTCATCGAAACACAGACTATTGACCATCTCCTGAATAACGACTTTTTTGGGGGATTATTTCGCCCCATACAAGAATGTATAAATTCAAATAACAATCTGTGCGAATTGTGTCAAATACAAAGAATGCGTTGTTCCTGCTCCAATGACAATTTTCCTTTCTCTAGTTGATAACATGTTTGGGATAGGACGTTGGACATGTAATAATTCATTTACGAGAAATGATATTTCTTTCGCGGATACACGTTCGGGTTGCCGAGTGTCGTTAAAATTAAAACATGATTGCGAATGTTAATATCTGTTCAAAAATGCATGTGTGAATACCGTTATGTTCAATTAAAACCATCTGAGGTACATCGCGATGTCAATATTTCCCTTACTTGTATCCACAGCAGTCAACCGTCATTAGATCTGTCTCGCTTCACAGGGGCTTATTGAGTTGATATCGGTAAGTATCGGTATCGATAAGTTTGTGAGAATTTTTAAGGGAACATACACATGCCAATGCTTTTTATTAGCATCATTGGTCAGGTTTAACATCCATTTGTCATGAAAACTGTCGAAATTTTTATTTTTTTCCTTGTTTGACCTAGAATTCGTACTGGCTGTGTGCATATGAATTTGTACGATTGTGAAAAGTGTTTGGTCGCAAATTGAGATATCAGAGGGGAGGGAGTGGGGTGGGGTGCAACACTACCTACAAAAACAGCGCCTCCATGAGCTGTACACTAGCTGGCATCGGGGGGGGGGGGGGCTGGTACCGATCACTTTGAGAACCACAGCTCTGAACAACATATGTGTGGATGTTGGCCTAGCTGTACACGTGTCTGAGTTTATTGTCATTGCTGGTAGGAGCATTATCATAGTAGGCCTACATGCCGCTGGTAGCGGGAAGATCTCTGCCTGAAGGCGCGTTAATATCCTCGTATGTACTATCTGTTTGTCGTGATCTTAATTTTAGATATAAATATGAAACCTACATGGCAGAATGGAAAGACCCTTTTATATCAACCATAATTCATTGAATATAAAACCATACCTTAATTAAAAATTTCGCCCAACATCCGCCCCTTAAAAATTTTACTCGACACGTTAAATAATTTGTGGAATCAACACTGGAATTGCTAATTACGAATCTTCGGGAGTTAAGTCCTCCAAAAGAATCTCTTTACCTCTGTCAAGTGCTTTTTGTATGCTTGAGTGTTAACTCGATAATGGCATATTCCGGTACTCCAATTAATATTCAATGTCAGTTCTTGCTGCATATGTTCTACTTGCCCCCCAAGTATCCGGCAAATTTTACCAACAACTTTCAAACAACGCTGTTACTTAATTTTCAACTTTCAAATTGCTGATGAAACTGGTTTTCGTAGAGTAGAAGTTGCTAAGTGTCTTATGCTCTGGTTGTTTGAGTAACATATATACTGGTATTAAATTTGAAATTGATTATTTGGCGCAAGCCATATAACAGTGTGCGTCATCACTCATTCACATACAGAGGTGTGTTGTAATATGCTGTTCTAACTAGGTAGGTTTGGTAATAATTGCAGCCTGCTTGCGTTAAAACAAACTGGGGACAGATGGGACATTTACCCTAACCCCCCCCCCCTCTCCAATTTCTAACTCCCGGTGTACTTTTTGACAACATTACCTTGTTACACTAATAAGGTTTTTCAGCGTCTCTTTAAAACACTGCCTCTACCCCTTTCCCAACTGTAAGTGGGATGAACCCACTCTGTAGAGTTAGACTGCATATACGGAAGCTTATTTTAACTATTTCAGTGTACGAGAAGATAGCACTGAACATACACTACCTTACACTGGACAACATGCTTAAAGAGGAACATTGAATTGTTTCTTAAAATTCCCTAAATTTTCCCAGACCTGTCAAGTTGCCTTCACATACTAATGACAAATGGTCAAACTAAGAGGATCCCCGTGTGCCACAAACACAGGAACATCAATGAGTGAGTAATTAACGGTTTAGTTTGATTTTTGAAAATTCGTGACCAGTCACTTTTCATTTTGGTGCTAATGCATATATGTATACACCCAGCACAACTCGGGGTCAAAAACTTAAAATTTTGAAAGTTTTCATGACTATTGGATGTGAAAATTGACTAATTATGCCAATTACAAGCATCGTCATGTGTCATTTTACCCTTCAAAATCCTCACAAATATATCATTATCAACTCAATGAACACCTTTAAATACCTTAGGAGATCGCACATTCGAAACTTTGTCATTTGGTAAGTTTGCCTTGCAGCGGTTACGTCACCATGGTAAAATATGGTCACCTTTCAAGGTAATTGATTAAGAAATTTAGCTTGTTCATTACATAGTGAAACCAATTGAGAGTAGCGTAGCCACTGGTTCGCGGCTTAAGCCAGAAATTCCTGCAAATTGCAGACAAATATCAGATGGTATTGCCACTGTAAAGGGCAGTTTTAATATGCTAAAATATGCTAAAGTAAGCAACGAAATGGTTGCCCCTTCTTTTCTCTTGATTATCCATAAGTGATAACGTATGGAAGAAATTCGTAGTGCCCCCAACGAGGATGAAGTTTCCCAGTCATACGTGGGTAACGATTCACTTGAGCTATATGTTGAACATGTTAGTTTCGAGTAAATACTGACTTGTTCATATGCACAGTAAAACAAAAATCTTTTGATATGCAGTACAAAAAAAAATTAAAGAAATACGTAAAGAAAGCGGAGAACGTGCGGTCAATTTGTTCTAAAAATTGACAGCACCTTTACCCTTTCCGCTTTGTATCCCTCCATATTTATTTATTTATTGTTTTGTAATGTGACCGAAGACATTTTTTTGTTTACAGTGTGAATCTCCTTTACCGAAGGTTTTCTTTCTTCTGTATTTGTAACTAATTACCATAAGAGGTTTGTTAAACTGTAATCACAATTAGATGACTCATAAATGCAGTATAGCCAGCTGTTGAAGAGACCCATTGCAGAAGATAAACATCTATACCAATATGTAACGATAGGATAATATATTTCGTCCTAGCCTCACCCATCCTCTCTGTCTGTCTGTCTGTCTAACTGTCTGTCTGTCTAACTGTCTGTCTGTCTGTCTGTCTCCCCCTCGGTCTGCCCAGAGATCCCGAAGACGTCTGAGTGTTGTGCAATTCGTATGCATGAACTGTTCCAATTCCAGGAGGGAAATTATTAAAAAGAAAATGCCGCTTGTAGGGGAGCTAGATCAATTTTCATCGGTTGCCTTCAATATAAACAAAATTGATCAGTCCCGAAAATTATATGTAAATCAAAATTCGTGGATATGTACTTACCATAGAGGTTCTCAAGTGTCAGTAGCAGTTAATATTTAATACACTATTTTGAATCGAGTGGTTAAGGGCTTTATTCTAAAAATTCGAAAGAGCAACAATAGTCTTCCAAAGCTGATACCGTACCTCTTCATTAGCTCTTGAACACAACTGAGTGACGCCGTCGGTACATACATCATTCCTGCAGGAAAGTGACTTAATTGGTTTACTATCACTTAGTATCATTACTGGTTGCATTGGAACCTCATATACCACCACCCCCCTTCCCGACAAGCTCATCTGCAGAGGCCCTGCCGCGAGTTTCTGATCGGAATTGAATTTCACAATCTGATGGTCCACCAAAAGTTTCGAGGTGAGCAAATTGATTTGAAACTTTATTACGAAACTAACACTATCCACGATGACATGTCTGGAAGTCGACTTAATCGTAAAGAGGGCAAAACGGTAGTTCAGACGACAAAACTTGAGTAGATAATGTTCAAATAAAATTTCGCAATTGAAAATGTAGATTGATTGAAAATAGCTGATGTACCGCAAATCCACCATACACGTTTCAGAGCATTTATGTGTGGATGAATCATTCGCGTATGTCTCCATCCTCCGTGCAGTCGACGCAACCTCTCAATCCTCGTATGGATTATACCTCATATGTGGGTGAGAGTGCATTGCCCTCGTCTTAAACGATGAGTACAGTTTAAAGTGATTACAATTTTCCAGGCGACATCTGGGATTTTTCAAACGTAAAAGTCGTTTCAGAGGAACCAACACAAGATTAGAGACATGGCTATACTGATGACAAGTCAGGACGTGGCGGGCAGAGACTCACTAGTAACGATAACATTTATGAACGGCTTTGAACTAACTTGAGGAAAAAGGGTTTGCAAAAAGTTTGATCTAAGATTTACGAGGGACGTTACGTATGATTGAATTAAATTACTCATTCCTCTTTCATCTCCCCTTCGTGTTTTTCTTGCTTTCAAATTGTTTTTGTCTGCTGATTTCATAAAATCGACGTAACTGGAAGCTCTGTCCCATTTCCTCAGTTGATGTATTGCTTCATGTTCAGTGCAAGGCAGCCTAAACAGACAATATTCATGCGCTGACTGCATAAAGTACACACACACAGGCATTGATTAGCACTAAAAATACACTGAAGAGTTATGTCTGTGCACTATGTACTACTACAATAGATCGACGGGTTGATCGATTGTGACCATCCCCAATTCGTTGTGACCTTATACTCAGCTTCTAATCAAACCTGGACCATACTTATAGGTTCAAATCTACTGTACACAGTAACTAAGCAGACCTGTCACTTGATAACATTTTAAGATTAGCCTCATAACAGGTTTTGGCCTGCGTATGTGATAGCAAGTCTATAACAACGGGGTTAACTTTAGCGTAGAAAAGTAGTTGTATGATACAGATCTAGTCCCGTACTTTAAATCTAGGTCTTGGTATGTCATGTCATATCGTTCATAGCAAAGCCTGATCTTGTCGTATACAGTAGGTTTTTAACTGCTATTTTTAGTAGATGGGATGCGGTTAGCTTATAAAGTAAATATCAAATACAAGGACAGGCGACTTGCAATCTAACCTGTCATTTTGTATATTTGGTCTAAAGGCGCAACACAACGTAATATACCTATAATAGGTCTATACCTGTCATAGTGGGTTGATACCTGGTATAATCTTACTTGTATGTAATCCCTTCACCTACTACATATATGGTTAGGTCTATATAGACAGGACTAAGCTGTCTAATAGGTAGAGATTGTAAACTATAGTATAGGCTACCTGAAGGGGCGTCATTGTTTACTTGTTTAGGTAACACATCTCGACATTTTAATATTTGAAGGTTATTAATTTACACTGATGTCACATCTTTGTACACACTTCGCGCTAAATTATTCAGCTGATATTTTCAACCTATTCATGTACGTCGAACTCGACAAGAAGTCAAAATATGACATTTCTCGAGTAGGTAAATTACTGTAGCACAATATCGATGGCGTATGCGTGCATAAAAAATACCATCGTCTCATGCCAAACCCCGACGACAAGATGTCAAAATTTGAAATTTGGTTATAGTTTCAAAATAATTACATTCCTTCAAAGCAGGACATGGGTTATGGAATGATTACCGCGTTCTCACAGTGTTGTCTTATAAACAGAGCTGTCGACAAAACTTGCCAAGAACGTGACGTTTGCTTAGTCGTAAAACTGGCGAAGGTGTGAACATTAGACCTTTGAACAGAGATAGCCATGCACACTTTAACATTGGCTGAGCATTCGTTTGATGCGAGAAGTTTTTTTAAAGTTCACGAACATGGGGAAACCTTGTACAACCGACGCAAAACGGAGAGAAGTGTATTGGTGTAGTGACCATGTAATATTTACCCGTCTGAGTGGGTGTGACTGTTCGCATAAGATGGTTTCTTCGTCGAACAACTTTCGTTGGTATCTGTGATCGTAGTACTCAAGGACTCTTCGCTGTATCTTCAAGGGGATACGACGGTAACGCATGTATTCCTTAACCTGGTTAATCTACGGATCAGTGGAATAAGGAGAACTCTTTTAATTGTGATCAATATAAAAATCATTATTCAGCAGCAGGTCACGGAGGAGAGGGGGGGGGGGATGCGGAACCATTTAAAAAGAGAAAAAAATTACATTTGACAAAAAAAACTAAAAACAGTTGGACATGATTTAGACCGTTATTAAAAGTAACTTGCACACAACCTAGAGGTCGAGCTAAGTGATAAATATTATTCTAAAAATCATTTTTCGTCACTGAGATGTTATCAAGTTTATTTTGGAAGCCATATTTAGATATTATTATACATCAATAACATTCATGTTGAAACGTGAAGTTTGTCCTGGGCCACTTAAAGAGGTCAAATTGAAATATTATTGTTCAGGCAAGCTATTTTCCTCAAATAATTCAGCCAACGTTTCTTAAAACTCGCTAAATCGCAAAAAAAAAAGGGGCTAAGTGGTTTCAGCTAATAGTTTTAACCCAATTAGAGATACGATAACTTCTATTCACTAAGTCTACTTTACGATAGAGGCATTCAAAATGTTGGGACGACACATTTACTAAACCTATTCGAATGCAGAACGGTGGTTCTGTTATGCGGACCGTACCACGCTCGTTCCTCAAAGGTTCATGATTAATTTTTAAATCTACCATGGGACATAAGATATAATTATTTTATTTGCAAACCCGATGCTTCTAACCGGTGGTTCGAAAAAGCAACGTATTGGATAGGGAAGTAATTAACATGTATTCAAGAGATGCTATTTAAACCATTTACCTTTTCGTTGTACAATCTCCCAGATGCGTCCACGGATAGAAGTAATGTGGACATATTACCGATGAAAAGTGCATAAAATGTCGCCCCAAGCATTATGCTGAAAGTCGTAGTCCATAGGTCACTAAGATTAGCTGGAGGCTGTCTACCGTAGCCGATACTCAACATGTGACACATCGATTTAAAGAAAGACCATGAATACTGCTCCCACTTTGAGGCATTCTTTTGAAAAAAGAAGCAAAAAAAAAAAAAAAAAAAACAGAATGCGATCCCGGATCAGACAAGGCTGATGATTTTATCGATATTCATATCATACATTCAGAGGTCTTGAGACTGAAAATGACTTTTGGTGCAGCTATTGTGCAAATGGTAAACGATGATTTGTTTCCAAAATCACTTCAGAAACCTGCACAGCTTTTCAAGAAAGTTGACCACTGAGGGAGGGGTGTGAGGAGATGAAGGGGGCCTCCTCCTCCCCTCCACAAATTTCTGATAATTTAGATGCTAAATGATGCAAGATGGTATCTCGCATGGATTCATTTGAAATAGTCAAGAATTGTCAACGTTTTGTCGGAGGAGGAGCAAAACTTTTGTAGGGGCTTGCTATTTCAGGAAGGAACAGTCTTTACTAGGGAAGGTTGGTAGGGGGGAGTCCCGTACGACCATTCGTGGCCAACACTCCAGTTCGTGGTACAGTGTAGCGGAAATGAGGGAGCCATTATATCATTGATATGTTGATAACACAAGTTTAAATTATCAATGGCAGAGAAGCCTACTTTGTATTTTCATGAAGTTAATGTAGGTACCGTATACACTCCATGGGTGTATATCACTGTCGGCAATTAGAAGCTTGTACACATATGATAATGATGAAGTGCAAACTTAGGATATACGTTATGTTTAAAAAGGAGTTGTTACAAAAGGAGTGAACAGTAAATATTGGCGAAGACATGAATTAAATCTATCAAGGAGAGACAAAAGTCCGATATTCTCTTATTTTTCTTTGCACACACAATCGTAAGGCTCTTACTATCATTGGCCTTCGTGTGTTCTATAAATACTTGCTATATTTTTCTCCTTTATTTTACACTTTTTTTATTTACATGATAGACCATTTACGGACATGATGCACAGCACGAACCTGTAAAGCACGGTGTAGTGGAAACATCTATGCTTAGGAGTGTTGTAGGTTAAAGGTGATATAGTTGGTATGTTGTTTTTACCGCACACTCAGAGCTTTTTTTTTCTATAGCGTACACGCTTGCTAATCATGCATCTTGCCGTCGGACGCACTTCCATGAAATCGATGAGGGTAAACTTACTTTTAATCCATTGATCATCACCCAACTGTCTTCTGGAAAGTCTTGGTAGAAAGGAATGAGAAATTGAATGCATCCGTTCCAGTGAGACATCAGGATAACTATCAGCACCAGATGAATAATGCGAATCACCGCTCCGTCTACATTTAAAATCTGAAGAGAAAAAAATAAAATATCAGGAAGAAAATCAGTAAATGTGCTCATATAAGCTGTTACAAATGTGTTATATCTTATGAAATGACAAATAAGCTCAGTTCTTAACCCACGAACATCACAGTGTGTTGAAAAATGAGCGTTTGTTTCACATGTATGACATATTAACATGTTCGTGTTCTGCAAAGTGTATTGCAAGAGTTACCATCGGGGAGCCTTGATAAGACGCAAAGTCAACTTGATGATCTATTGAAAGAATTGAGAATTCTTTCAGTAAAGGATCAGAGGATACGAAGGATAAAATTCCAAGGATACATTACCTCCTCTAACCTTGACACGTATCGCATCAATCTCGTTATCCTTAGAAGGCGCAGTAAACTGATGACTTTGGCAAGTCTAAAACATTGGAACAAGATAATAAAAAAAATGAAGAAGAGAATGAAGAATGAAAAAAAAAATTAATATAATGTAAAAAAAAATTTAAATCGATTATGTAAGAAAAAATACCAATGATGTAAAAACTGTTCTAACTAGGATTTGTAGGGTCGTACGCACAACTGTGTGTGTGCGTACATAGTTACTTAGGCAAGACACGTAGGCAGGTGTAGTCCGGGATCACAGGGCGCTTATTCAGTTTAAAAGGCACAAAAGGTTTGGTGGTCCCATCATGTCGGTTGGAACTCAGGGGGTAAGGAATGGCCTGGCTGCGGTGCACAACCTGTACATTTGGCCTAAGGGTAGGACAAACGGGGGGGGGGGGGGGGAACCAAAATGCGTGGATAAATTTAAGTGGAAATATCCTCTATTGCCCACTATAGTAAAAATGGGTGCGGCAGCAATTTTATCCTGTATAGAGCCTCAGACAGCAGCCTGAAAGGGCCCCAAAATTTGGTGTTATTTAGCTGAAGAGAAACATGGACAATTCTCTTTGTATTTGAAAGAGTACACCTTAGGGATTTTAAAAATACCAATGACAACAGCCTTATCCTGGACATGGGTCCAGAAATATACCCAAAAGAGGTCCATGGCCCATAACAAGTTTTTACTTAGTTCAAAAGTACGTGGGTGATTCTTTTGCATGTTTGAATTTGAAAGAGTCATTTGAGGGATCACAAAAGTACAAATGACAGCAACTTCATCCTATGCATGGGCTCAGACAGTAGCCTAAAAAGGGTCCATGGCCCATAGCGACTTTGCTCAGATGAAAAGGTACATGAATAATTATTTGATGACGTAGGGATACGAGGACGAGTGACGTCACGTGCAAACCATAGTAGGTTCAAACACTCACCGCAATACTCTGAAAGCTTTAGCCGTTGCATCCAATGTATTTTCTCCATTCACAAAAAAATATATGTAGTCCAGAGGAAAGGATGACAAAAGGTCGATAATGAACCAACGTTTTGCGTAATGGAGAGCGATACTGGATCTATCTAGGACAACCTGTCGGTAGATATAAGAAATGTTAAAGCACAACATATTTGAGGATTTATAAAACCAAATAAAAGAGCAAATCAACACAAATATGTTCATTAAAATCCATTGTTATCAAGAATGTTTTCGAAGAATCAAGTGCAGAAATATATATATATATATAAAGGTTGAAAATTTTCTTAGTCCATAGATAGATAGGTGCATACATCAAAACACATCAAAACACAGAAAGCGTACAGCAAGATCCATGTTGATATATTTGGGGATTTTTATATGCCGATGTCAGTGTAATAGGAAGGTTACGTCATAAGTGTACTTTGACCTTTTGGAAGATGCAATACCACTGTTGTAACCATGGGCAACTAACCCTAACTAATTGTATACACATAACGCCTGCTTGGAAATGTGTGTATCGTGTGCCATATCTTTCACTTAACATTCACATTTCAAAACAAATTTCATGATACTGCTGTTACTCTCGGCGACCTTCACTGTGATTTCAGGAGAAAGCAGAATTTGCTTTTACTTTCACAATTGTGGAAAGTTGTGGCGGTCAAAGCAGGAGACACTGGTATAGTACACAACCAAGCAGTGACCATCAATACCACCAGTCTCACTTCCGTAACAATGTATCACTGTTTTCTCAGCTACGAGTAGATAGATTGTCTATCTCCCCAGATAGAAGAATTCTTGTTCATGGCAATCTGTAGGGCATAAGTTACACTGTTTGATCATGAACAAAAGTACGGTACCGCAATTTTAATGCCATTGATGTAACCATGTCAACACGAAATCAAAGATGATGCTGTAATAAAAAGGGTGTTCAATTTCTGCTCAGGACTACCTTAAAGTTTTAATGCTTTTCATTACCTCGTCTTGAGAGGCGATCAGGAAACCAGTGAAGAAGTTTAGGATGATATCGAGTATGAAGAAAGCGTCAAAGATGCAATTGACGGCGGCGAACCAGGGTACAAATTGGTCACTGTAAAAGGCAATGTTGATGGGGACTAGTAGCAAAGTCAATGACATGAGGAACACCATCAGCAAGTCCCAGTACCACCTTGAAATAAAAGCAACACGGGATTAAAAACAATAAAGAACGATTACTTATTCCAGACATTTGCATTCGCGCAATCATTGGTTTCCCGTCCGTGGGATTTATAGCAGTTGAAAAGGGGAATTTCATGAAAAAGGGACTAGGACTTGTAGAAAAGGGATTGTGATCTGATAAATCATGGCATGATTGGATGCATGATAAATTCTAACACAAAAAACATACGGTCTTCAGTCAAACTGAAAAAAATATGTCTCTGACTGGCTGACTCACTGACTGACTGACTGACTGACTGACTGACTGACTCACTGACTGTGTGACTCATTGTCTTTCTAACTGGCTGATTATCCGACTGACTTTCGTACCTTTGTATCAGTGGTTACAAATTTAGAGAACATGTGATATCTACCTTATTAAAGTTAAGTTACGTAATATGCAATGTCTCGGATCTATGTAGAGATCAAGAATGTGAATTGATTTTAATAATGAAATTACCGAAAGCAGACGGAAATACTCATCATCTCCCCAGGATGTTAACTTCAATTATTTACAAAAGATGCAGCTGGGGTCGGGGTCGCACCGAATTCGGAAGGCCTAAAAAAGTAATCACTTTGACGGTACTTCCTACATGTGCCGTTACAGTACACTTCTGAAGATTTGGTGTGAATGTTCGAGTTAACAGTTTACAACAAGAGATTGCGTTCTTATTACTGACTATATAATATATTGTATAAATCATAAACATTTTGGAGAATACCTCATTGATTTCTTTTAACAAAGAACATTTATAATAAAATTAAGAATAACACTAACGTCAGTTCTGAGAATGAAATCAGGTCGGTATTAGTCCCCTCCCCCCTCAAAAAAAGAAAAGAACGTAAGCAAGTAAAAGTTTTTAAATACGGAAGTGACATCATGCGTACAATTACATACAACGCCCAAGTATGTAGGATATCAGACCTCTTTGATTAATGACAATCAGTGTGTTTTTTAATCTCCTCGTTATCACTACCTTTACGTAACTTAACAAATCGTATGAGCTTTTTTATCACAAAATGGTTCCATACTGCATTTCACCCGATCCCATAAAGGACTTTCACTTGCGGAACACAGTAACGCAAATAAAACATGTAAGTAGTTTCACTGACCGCTTTATGCTATCAGTTTCATCGTTGTGTATATAAGCAGCGACTCTTTGGTGTAAGCCAGATCCGCGAGTGATTTTAGCTTTTTACAAGATTACTTTGATGGATAAGCCAGCAGATTAACGGCGTTGATCGATAAGGTAACCTTTACAAAACCAACTATAGGGCCTCCAGAAGATAAAGCGAGAATGACCAGAATAAATGTTATCTATCGCCAAGATTAAAGCAATTAAATGTTAATGGTATCGATTTTATTATACACATCACCGTGAACCCTACTCGGTAGAGAACAAATAGACCTACATTGAATCGTGTCTGTTGTAAACCTGCAACCACAGAAAAATTAAGGCTCCCATAACCTTCATAATATATATATATATATATATATATATATATATATATATATATATATATATATATATATATATATATATATATATATATATATATATATATATATATATATGGGTGGGCTTTTTTCTTGTCATGTTTTTTTTTAACCATGTGAACGTATCAACCATGTCACATACCGACGTCATGTCACTCCAAAACATCATCACAAATGACTTTCTCTGTTGATAATTGGTTCTATAGGGAAAACAACACATCTGCTCTGAAAGCAGATATCGTTAATGAGGATAATGGTCCCTCGAAATCGACACGTTTTTTGTTTACCGCTTTGTCCCTGTGTGTTTCAGCTGTGCAATCTCATGTTCTAACGTTATCGCAATGTACCCTGCATCACGGCAAAGTTGATTATCTGTTATTGATGGGACATAAGACATTTCCACTTCAGTGTACAAAGTACTATCAGATTAAATCACCGAGTCCTGCGGTACATCAGTCATAATATCACTTTTATCTACGGAAGATGACATTGACAATGTGACGTCGGAAGAACATCCCCCAAATCAGTTGGAAACGTTATACTTTACAGAGAAAACGTGATGTGAAGGTAGAAATTGTCAGTTATAGTTCAATTCAACATCAGCTTGTACTACAATAAAATATAGTAACTATTATAGGGTATTTTGTGGAAGTTTATAACTAATGTTAACGGAATTAAAGCTAATATGTTTCATGTACTTTAGCATCATAAATATTCATACATCGTCCATGCTTTGGACGCCAGAGCATGCCGACAATCAATGTTTATGATCAAACACCTACTACAGAATAAAAGTAAATCGTTTGTAAGAAACACGGTGAGAGGGAGGTACTGTCAGACTTTTACTTTAAAATATATTTTAATACCAGATTTTGTCAAGTAATCATGGATTACATATGAACTCCTGAAAACGAAAATCAATCGTCTGGCTAAGTTTAAGGAAACTTTGTTGGTTCAAGACCCCACCCAGGCACAAAACGTTGTTTTAAGGTAATGAAAGCATATCTATCAATACAAGAGGCTCATGCAAGATCAAGGAAAAGAGAAAAACGTATCTGTAATCAACATTGTTTCAGAATTAATCTGGAAGCCTCAGATTAATCTCGTGGATTATTGGGTGACGTAGGATGTTAATCACGTGACAAAACGATACACAGGATATATCATAACCGTGATGTTTTGTGATGACCTACGAAGCCAGTGTTTTGGTTACAAGAAAATACCTTTGAATTGTTATAAGCTCGTGGGTCTCAGATATTCGGAAGACCTTTTTATCGAAATCAAGTGAAGGAATAGGTGGCAATATTCATCGGAAATGATATGCAAAAATAAATAAATTATAGATAATTATCGATAAATTATCGATATCAGTTTATGATAAGAGAAAATAACTGCTTTGATGATGAAGCCTTTCGAAAATGCTTTGCATGTAGGAGTAAAACAAAATATTTCTTCTTTATTTAATCTTACTTCAGATGAAACAAAAATATCGATCTTGAAAAGATTTATGACTAAAATCTGAGTAAAACAACCGAAATTTGAAATAAACCATTCTAGGCTCATGTGACGCAATAGGTACTTTAACAAAGGTGGATCCAGGATATTTTTTTTGTGGGGGGGGGGGAGGGGGGATTCACTGCTTGCGGGAGAGTGTCTTCCATCTGAAGGATTTACATAACAAAATAATGATCTCAATATGGTGTACGAGTTTCTATACCAAAAGCCTGAGTGATGACGAGGACAACAGTGAAACTTCTGCGATATGAAGTAAAGACACAGTTAATCCATTTTGGAACCCACGGCACCCCTCCTGTTTGGATCCCTTAATTGGTTCCGCAGCTGTTTAAAATTCCTATATTTTCCTTTAAAGCTGGAGTATGAGTTGAAAAAATGCCATATTTTCAAATATGAAAGTCAAACAAGTTACAGCCACTACGAAAAAAAAAAAAAAAACCACTGTTTAAGCCCTATTTTTGCATACATGAATATTCATATCCACTCCCATTGGTCTGTTTGATTTCAAGTAACAGTGATTGAAGGCTTGGGTCTTTCCTCCTACTTTCTCTTCCCTGAAACACTGACGAAGAACAAAGATAGATGACCAGGTGATTGCCAGCACAACTCATTTCCCAAGTTTTAAGTGTGTATCTCACTTTTATGGATTAATTCATATCCAATACTGCGTTTCATTCCTGTAGATAGTGTAATTTTAAAACTAATTTCCGATAACAGACCGCTATAAAGTTATGAGTATCTGCTCATTACGTAATGAATTACCTTGTTCAATGGTCAGTATATTTAATGGAACTCTTTTTGCTAACCATATGCTTCAATTAGGGCAATGAGAAATATTGAACGATTTTATTGATTTTATATTTTATGAAAGGGCGTGGCGAGAGTGATGGGTGGTTTTCTGGTATGGGGGGTGGATGGAATTTTCTGGGGCAATTCTTTGAGTCACTTCTGATTGCATTTCTGACACTGCTCTGAAATTTCCTATAAAAACATCGATACTCTCTTAAACGTCTCTTTTCTTTTAAGCCAAAGTAACATACAATTACCACATAGAATATTGAGAATTACAAGTTCGTTACAGACCATGGCAAAAGGAAATACTTAAATACCCTAGTGTATTTAAAATATAAAACCTGTCTCCATAAAGCGATGTTATAAGCAAAATAAAATGTCAGTTCCTTAGAAGCACCACATGGATTTCCATATCATGTTTACTACAGAGGTCATCCATTTGTTTCAAAGGATGAATGCGCGTAAAGGAATCCTCCTCGTGGAGGTCTGAATTGTGCTCTAGTAGCCGGAAACAAAATTATGTTCTGGTGTAATTTAATTGTTGTAATACATTTTTAAAAAGCCTTACAAGCAATTTGCCAACAAACAGGATACACTTCGGAGGTGAAGAAAATAACCTCAAAATTGACAAACGATGTCGACGTTAATCATGTTATGCACAGCCCTATTTATTTCGTGAGCCCCAAATTAAAAAAAACAGACAAAGAAAATATCATTAATGTGTCACTATGATACTCAAAATGAACGTCAATACAACGCATATTACCAACGCATATTCTCAACCACGCATGCCCGATAGCATACTGACCTGAAATTACTGAATGGATGGATTACAAAGTGGTGAATATTTTGTTGGCGTTCTTGCTCGTCTCGCAAAGCCTTGGCGCTTCGGAAGACCTTTTTGACAAATTGTTTATCGGACGCGTGGAACAGGGCCTCTTTCTTCTTTAACGAAGACAGTATGGAGAGCCGTCTTCTCGTCGTTGACCCTGAGATCTTTTGATTGGTGAAATCGATAGCAATGTTGACGTCACTCTCCTCTGATTCTTCATCTATCAAAGTACGAAATGAAAAAAAAAATAGAAAAAGAAGCTCTGATATGCTTTGTTTCCATGCATGTTATGTAGAACAAAGAAGAGAAAGTAACATCATAATTAACTCTCCTATGTAGTTGGAACAAAAAATTTTCCATTAAAATTTTACAGGGCCAAAACTAAGTTCATTGTTCCTTTAGAGGTGTCAAGTTTCTTTTCTTCTAATCATCACTGACCAGAAACACATGCAACCTCCTTGCTAGATCTATATCATACCAGACTGACTCCTCCACCCACCCCCTCCCTCAGGTTTATATAAAATAAATAATAGATATCACAGATTTCTCTTTTATACAGTGGGAACAGTGCCGCCATATTGTTTGTCAAACAAGTTCGTTGACCTTCTCGTAAGAGATTTTTTAGCTCGGTATATGCAATCACTAATTACGAGCTTTTGTTTTCAGAACTGATTGAAATTCTTTCTGTAATTATTTCTGGCACTTTTCATCGGCGTATCGGAGTTTTTCGGAGGGGGGGGGGGGGTGAATAATTAATTACTGATTTGAATCTCGAATAACTTTGCGTCATATTGTAATGGCATATAATAGATAGGTTTACATATTCAAAATGAGATTGATAAGGAGACAAACTAACAACCCAGGATGAACATTCAACATATCTTTAAGTGCCTTGTAAAGGGTACTTTCATCAAAGTGGACAGCCCAGCCAACCATGGATCACCCCAAACTCCATTTGTCAAGTAATCAGTGTGCAACAAATGGCACTAAGTTCGTACGTAACATTCATTTTTTTTGAGGGAATTAACCCCATGAAAATGCATCGCTATGACATATCACTTATGCATCACATATGCATCTCTACGAGCATAAAGTTTAGCAACCTCTGAAATATAGGCCTATCACTTTTGTCGCTTCTGAACGGAAACGAAATGTTATGAATTGTCTGAAATCCTCACGTGATATCATACATGTTTATGCCTTCTCGAGAGGAACATACCGTGGCCATTATGGTATATCTGGATATCGCTTCATGTTCTCTCATGCAGGAGAGGTCTTCTCGAGATAATATTTTAGCACATTATGTGTATTTTGTGAGGACTAGCTGTTTCAGTCACCAAATCCACGCGTTTCATTTGATAAGGTTTCACATTCTCGTCTGGAGACATGCATGTTAGACCTGATATCATGTCACAGGCTTGGGTAAGGTCAGAGACATGGAGAAATATTACTCGAACCTTTTTAAAAGGCATGATATCATGTTACGGATTTGGGTGCTTTCAGTAGAAAGAACGTGTTTGTGCGGCTTGGTACAAAGAAGACTATACCGTTTGTATCTAAATCAAACGAGGACTTGATATGACTAAAAATGAAGACTAACAAGACAAAAAAAAAAACATCAACGACATTACTTCCTCAAAGCTGAAAGTATGTAAACAATCAAAGACACAGTTTACAGTTTATCATTACATATATCACGATATACTCTTTGGATGACACAGATTACACGATTAAAGTCTCCAGGCCGGTGTCCATGTTGCGTCCGATCTACCACCTAGACGAACGAAAATACCCCGCTAATTAATTTGCAGAAAACGCTTTTAAGGAACGCCGTCGGGATGCCAGCCCCTTGGTATTGACGAGACATATTACCAAAGAAAATTAATTTGCTAGACGCGACTACCGATCTTTTTTTTTTTACTACTTTGACTTTGAGTGTTTGAGTAAGACAGGGTGAGTGCGTGTGTGCGATCTCATATTTGAAGCAACGACAAAATACATGGAACCTCTGGTGCATTGCGTGATGGGATACATACTTCCATAATCCAAATGGGTTGAAATGTTAAAATGTGTTTCATAAAAGGGTCCTTTCGCTTTGTTGATATCGGATGTTTCCATCTAAGAGCAAGAAAAGAAATTGATTTTTGGACACCCGGTGATTCCAGTATATGACAAGCTTGATATTCAAGTTTCCTCGCACGCTTTCAGCTAATTCGAAACATTTTGTCCCTGGTTAGTAGGTAAACGTGTCGACATTTCTAAGGCTCCTATTAGCTGATGGAGATGCATTTGATAGAGCTAACTCCGTTGTTCTCTGCTCTCCAGGTCATCAGCGAGGGAGACTTTTTTTTTGCCACGGACGGGGAGTACATCAACGTTGGAGTTTGCCTGCCCAGGGGAGGGATCTAAGGTACCGATCCCCCTTGAAAACTTTTTGCCTTTTATAAGGGTTCTAGATGCAAACTGGTGAAAGATTTCTATCTTTTCTCACTGTATTTAAATTTCCAAAGAGCAGGACCTTTTACTGACAAATGTTTGAATTTTTAGGGTGGTCCAGTCCCCCCCCCCCGTCACGTGGCTACGTGGCTGCTGGGGTCACAGAGATGCACTAAGTGGAGGTGTCAAAATTTTCTTGGTAGTAAATGACGGTACTTCCGTTCATCATTGTTTATCCTTGACTAAAACATTGTCATTGGTTGCTACAAAAATTGTTCATTTTAGTCACATACATTAAATTTACTGTTGCTCCCCCCTCCATCGTGGTGTATATAATATCAGTGATAAGCCTTGGACCTGTTTCCATGAAACTGTTTTTTTTTTTGGTAGCGCCTGACATGTGTTGAGGAGTCTTGTTAACCCCGAGAGGTTACCGGCATGGCGTAAAACCTATTTATGAGTAATAGCAGAAATAATTAACAAAATGGGAACATGTTTTATTCCGCCAAAGGCATCGGACTCGGCCTTATATTTAATCCAGGCGTTTTCAAGGCAAATGTGGTAACGCAAATCAATGTAAATGGATGTTGGATCGTGATTAACTATTGCCCTATAGACGGTAACTCATCAACAAAGTCGATTAGTGGTTAGCTTGTGAATTAGCGACGTAGTTATAGGCTAATTTCAGCAATCAAACTCCAAAATGACGGACGCTAAATGTGCACTCTCGGCTAAGTGTTTCAAATTTCGTTGGGCAGATAGAACTCCTCGAAGCTTGAAAAAGGAGAAAAGGGTCGGTCAGGAGAAACTAGAGCGTGCATACACGCGATTATGTTCACAGCCGAAAGGTTCATGCTAAGTACGGATTTCCCCTGAAAATAAAAATTCGACAGTTAATAGAGCATAATCGGGGTTAAAAGTCACAAAAATAAAGTAAATATATCGAAAAATGAAAAGACCGTTTGCTGTAATCATTTCTTACTACGAACGATTACTGAAATAGTGAAAAAAAATACGGATGCTAGAGAAATAAAGACGTATGCTTTCTACATCGTGGTATACATGAGTTGCATACCCATAGAATTATGTGCATATATTCAATTAACATTTATTATTGATAAAAGTCGGTGAATTAAAATCTGTGATAATAGTCTGAATTTCTTGTGAATTTGACCAAGTATTGATTTTAGAAATTTCGTTTAAAATGCCGTGCCTAGTGCCGAGCATACATCAGCCACTTCGTGAATTCCAACACCTGGTTTTCAACATTGATTTGTTGATTTTAAATTATCGATGTATCGATTGATCAAATGATTAATTGATTGATCGATTTACATTTTTCTTGATTTATATATATGTATATAAAAATACATTATCATAGATCATATAGATCACTGTAATCATTAAAAAAGTATTTCAATTTTTTTTAATTGAGACTTATAAGCTCTGTAAAGAGCTTGAAGGAGACATTCAAAGAAAGCTCATAAATACATACAAGATTGACAATGAAATTTAAGCCGAACCATGATGCAAAGTTGAAGACTAAAAGAACGACATGGGAATAAGACGAGATGGATAGGAAGAAATGAGAGAATGGTGGAGGTTAGAAAGACAAAAATCAATAAGAATCTTTTTTGGTTTCCGTATGACTAATGAGCTTGAAAACTATGAACTATATATATTATAATCCTTTCTGAGATTACATTGCATCCACAGAAAGGGTGTTTGTCAACAATCTATTTTTAGAACCCATTAATAAAAATTTTAAGGTTTGGCGAGAAAGGAAGTGTCATGACGAATAATGTTCCCAATATGGTGACGGAACATTTATCCAGTTGATATGAAAAGATATTCGTTTCTCTGTTTATATGACAATTTTTTAAGTCGAAAACAGAAGAGCAAAGAATTCGGAATGAAAAAGAAACATAGCATCTCTTATTTACTTTGTCTGTGTATTACATCAAAAACTAAAACATAATTATCAAGGTATATATTTAACCTTGTAGTTGTTTGTAATTCCTAAACATACTGTCTTCAGTCTATGATGGGACTTGATAGGACTTTCACTAACACCTTTTGTGAAAGTGTTTTTGTCTAAACTTCGGTTAATGAACACATGTAAACATTACATAAATGTGTGGGAAGAGTAGGGGGCGGGGGGGGGGGGGGCTGGGAACGAGGGAAAGGAGGAGTAACATAGCCCGTCTTATAAAATATGCTTTGTTCATGAACTTTCGATTTTGCAAATACATAACGTACGTTCTAAACACATTCCTAGACGTATTTCCAGTTCTGTGTTCTGTTTGTTAACATGTGCCAATGTCTCATGTGGGATTTTATGACGAAATAGGAACGAAATTTTAGCACCAGCGAAGCGGATATTACGAATTTTCTATACTTATGACAATGAACAAATTCTTGTATACGTTCATCTATAATCCACTTGTGTGACCACGTCTTCTAAATCGTTCATGCTGTTTGTAAATTACGATCAAATTGGGCATTTATTGAAAACTGTGATGACGATGATGACGTCACAAAATGCGCATAATAATGAATATGAATTAATATGCCACGATAGAGGTGTTTTCCTGTTAGTAGTCTTACTGCAGCACAGCTGTGCATGTATCTAACACATCGTGCTGTACATACACTTCACTGTCTATTCTCTTTCCTTATCGGTTACAGTTGTATTGTCCTTTTCTACCTTTTTCAAGATCTTTTCTCCCTTTAATTATTTAGTTATTTAAATTACAGCGGTAATCATTGTTAAATCATTCAGTCTCATCAATAAACATCTAAAAAAACTTCATCTCCTCAAAACAGTATGCACGTGATGAGTAACGGAAGATGCATCATTTGAATTTTGAAAAGTTTGGGTGAACAAATTAGTGTTGAGCAACGAATAACTGAATTTCTATCTGTGAGGATCTTATTTCTTGAAAAGAAGGCTACTATCCTTCCTTCTTTTGAATAATCTATCATTCTACGTTCACAAACATTGGTTTAAAAAATATGAAAAGTTTTCTCTAAAACAAACAAGCTATTTCCCTTTAAGGAGCAACCTACTTATCTGACGAGGTGGTGACATGGATTGACAAACGCCCATGGATATTTTTTTTTTTTTATAAATACATACATTGGGTTGACTTTCATACCTTTCAAGGACGATTCTATGTATTTTTTCAAGTAGCCGAAAGCTACGGGTTGCGTACCAGGTCATTAGTACTACTAGCCAGTGCTTCCAATCCCCAAAAGCACTTTTGGTAATTACTTTAGTATGAGTATCCCCGAAAATCTTTCAACTCCGAAGGAGTTTCTATACTTCCAATTTCCAATCTATTTTCTCAACCTTTGGCCCTACTTTCTCTGCATGTTCATATCGCTTCCCCAGCTGAGGAGTCGTTATGGCATTGATAGTGGGGGACGGGGAGGGGAACGTCTAATCTGAAACGTCTCTCTTACAGTTAAGTGTCGTAAGCAGACATTTTCATGTGGATGGGGGCTGGGCCGCGGGCAAAAGTCGAAGTGAGGGAGTGAGTCCAGGAGCATACATTTACATAAACTCACTCTAAACTCCACCAAAGCAAAACGTTATTATCAGTTAATTGGCACCTATCTTATCTAAGAAAAAATTGGTGTAATAATTTTTCTCAGATTGCAATCAAATGGCACTTCCCAGTCTCTCTGGTCCTGTAAATTTCAGCTAAATTTTCTATGCTTTTCAGAACACAGGTGTGGAAATTTACATTTTCACTGTCAGTAGTGTACTTTTGTTTAAATTTCAGCATGCAAGCGGGGGGTGGGGGGGGGGGGTGGGGGGAACAAATGTGTTCGTGCCCCTCCTTCCAAAAAGTGAGAGACACTCCCCGTCCACCAAACTACGCCCATGTTCCTCACAAAAACCCTGACGGATTCGTTGAAAACGAAAAAATGCGAAGGAAAAAAATGAACTTAAGTTGACAATAAGGTCCGTAATAAATTTTAATTTTTATTTATGGCACACGTTAATGATGATGATGATGTACTGAATGTAGCCAACAATTTGTCTTTGTTTCCATGGGAATTAAGTGATGTGTTATTTACACCTCCCCGTGTAATAGATTGGTAGCATCAGGGATCGGACTGTAGGAGTGTGACGGTGACACAGAATATCATATATAGGCTAAAGTTGACTGAACACATCACGTGATATTGGATAATCACGCGGTGACATAGGGTACGGAATACTTGGAGTGACACCACATAGAGATGACCGCACACGGTACGAAATGGTGAAATGAACAGTATCGATGGCAGCATGATACTACTGTAGGCCTACATGGCTGACTCACAGTAATATCAGATATATAGCAACTTCGAAGAATTTTAGAGAAATACGTTAAAGAAATGCAAATTCTTTGAGGCAAGCAGCCCCATAGCTTGTTATCTTTAAGGTTTGCATAAAAACTTAAGCGGAGCCTGACCACTAAATTGTATGGCTGCCTTTGAGAACGCAGCTGTTGTTTGAAAGAATGGTGAAGGAAGGGGTGGATGAAGGTCCCGGAGGCTTTCTTTACAGCACAAGAAGCTGCAAACGATTGCGTTCTTTTTGGAACGTTGGAAAAGACTCAGGACCACTTAACTGGATACACTAAACCTATGGGCAGGTGACGTCTGCGGTATGTGTATAATAACATTGGCCAAAATGAAAAAAAAAAAAACGTGAAAGGATTGACATTGGTTTGTGGCCACGGATAGACAAAGCGGCCGCCCATCACAGACCCTTTTAATTTCTGTAGGTTTATTATCGGTTGTTTGCTAACGCTTGTTTAACAGCGCGTGGCGACGCATAAGTATGGCACAGTGACTTTAGTTTTATTATTAAATAAACGCACATGCACGCTAAGATCGCAACCTTATATAATTAACATTCTTTCTCAAGATGTAAGTATCAGAGTTTCAAGTTTGTTGTATATTATGTTCAAAAGCACGAACTGTTCTCCACCATAAGTGGTGTGCATATATACCGTCGACGAAACGTGACCAAGACTTTAACGTTTACTTTTCGCAGAACTTACTATGCAAGCTTTCGGTTACTATGTGACACATTGTGGAGACGATGTTCTCCTACGTGGTCTTAAATAATATAGCATAACAGTTAATTTAAAGTGTGTTGCAAATACATTAATATGTAATACATCGTAACATTGTAAGTTCATTGTTGTGAGGTGGGCTAATGCCTAATGGTATTATCATGATTGCTTTAGGGCATCATTGCATTGTATCAAACTTTAAAAAAAAAATAATGCAATCAATTTGCAATAGTTCTCTCGACATTAGATGAATAAAAATTATTATTCTATTTCATTTGAGATATACGTGGGGACCACCCTTCCTTCCCTGCTGTCTTTTGTCAACTTAATTTTTCCGGGTATTCCTCCTGTTGTTTTTGTTTAGTTACCATGGGTCCGATTCCGCTCACTCATCGTAGATCTACACATTGGGTTTCAGCTAGTTCTCTCGCAGAATGAACACACAAAAAATCGAAGTAACGTAGAAGGCAGGCTTGTATAGAATCATCTTAAGGTATACCAGGACACCTTCGGACAGGAGGGATTGATTTTTTCCGCCACTGATTTACCGTTTCACGATATTATCTGCTTTTACAACAGCAATTCGTTGGCTGTTAATCACGTACGGGGCAGGGGGAAGAGACGCTGGCGGTTTCGTATATACGTTATTTGGGGCTTATTCAGGGGTACGTTATGTATAACAGCTCAGAGCAGAAACAGGCTAATCAAAACAAGTTCTCGCGTGTTTCTGTGGGTTACGCTTCTCCGATGATGTAACAAAGTCACTTTGTAATGGTTAGAAACCGCCGTCCAATATACAAGATACCACTTGTTCACCTGACGACTGTCAGTATTCCCAGTCAATCAGTCAAGTGTGTTTACTTGAGCAAACAATGACGTTGTTTAAAAGCAGCTGATAAATGGGTTCAGCAGCTCCCTCCTCCTATCAGCACCAGGAGAATGAATGTCGTTTACGCGTTTCATAATCATAACCATTCTTCTGAGAGGAAGCATTTACTCAAGAGATAGGGAAAATCCCTTACCAATATCTTCACTCACTCCCCCTACCTGAGCTGCTTTGGGGTGGTGGGGAGGGGAAGAGATGCGAAAGTAATTAGTAAATCTTCCGACATCTTTGTCATATGGACAGGAACTATTTCTTTGCCATGTATTCTTCGTTGTACGATTTTACTTAATTCCTACACTGTTGGTTTCTCATTTCAGTTGTATTTTATCACCTAGTAGAAGGGTCTATACAAATACATCTCATATATGCACCATAACATATATATAAGGATAATTTAACATTGTATATGTAGTATTTCCTATATTACTGTATTGGGTAGGCCTATATTGGATATACATTGTTAAATTATCCTTATATTGTTGCTCCAAAATGTCAACCTGCCTACTACCCACTCTGTCAATTTTCCTTTTTTTTTTCATTTTGTATATGGAGCATAACGTGGACACCAACATTTCAAGATTGTGATTTTTTGTATGTATACACCTACTCTACAATATGGGAAATCAATACGAATTCTGAACAATGCACTGTACCATTCTTTTTTACACTGCTTCATTTATTTACTTATTTATTTATTATTTTTTGTCATGATTGGTCTTCGTCTTGAAGTGCAATGTATGGAAATTTATGGAAAACATCATATGAAATAAAAAGACTCATATAACGTGCATAGTTCGTTCATCCTTCTAAACCGTCGGAAAGAGGTTAAAATGTTTCTATCGACGTTGTAGAATCCCGTAGAGTAAAATAAAAGAAATCTATAAATCTTAACAGTATTTACACGAGGAAGTATCTGTGAATAATATCCTAGCTTCATCCATCCATCTTTTCAGTTAGGTCTATGCGTGAAATTGACTGTATAACCCTCTCTAAAATCAATATATTTTCCCACCTATTTTTAGTTCGGGAAGTATCGTTTGCGACTATCATGCCATTTTAGTACAACTGTCGTATATAGTTATACACGAGGAGCGCGTCACGCGTGATTTGATTTGGGTTTCACGGCTCTGCAGAAACACACTATCACTTGGCTTTTAAATAAGATAACGTCAGTTCTGATTTTGGTCATAGAAGGCGTTCCTTGAGAAGGTAATACCCGCAATCGGCAAACCTTGATCTGGCGATATAACGTATTTAGAACGCGTGAGAGAGAAGACTTCCAGAAGATGACAGCAGTTTTTAGTGTCTTGCATTACTATGAGGAACAAGCCGTACATAGTGCAGGCTAATGGATGCCTCTAAATAACGGCCAGAATTGATGAGATTAAAAAATATATAGACGGCGACACTGCTGGGCAATATTTACACCAGATTTCGCAAGCGCAGGTGAACATTAATTTTAAATGGTATACACCGATGGTTATATCCATAGAGGCGAGGGAGAAAGTTTGGAATTGTGTTCATAATTTCTAGGGGTATCATTTATAATATAGAACATCGTGGTTTTTTAAACTGGTCCATTGAGGTTTAAATATCGCAAAACTAATTTGCCCCTCTAAGGGGTGGACTCACCAAGGACTTTCGTTGGCGGAGGAGAGGGAGGGAGGGAGTGGGGGGGGGGGGGTAGTGGACTAGGTTCACAGATTGTGAGGGAGTGATATTAATCTGGAAAAAAAAAATGGTGCACTCAATATGGTAAAGAAGTTTCTTTCTCTTCAAAACCGGTACGAGGAGAGCGACAGTGAGATGTCTGCATGCGATATTCTGAGGGCAAAAACACGTTACACCAGGGTGTATTTAAAAAGCACTAGTTCAATTGTCAGATATGGTCCACCTGCGTGCTTGAAAATTTTATTACTCTTGGAATTTCTGGGGGTGGACCTCAGTGCACCCCCTGCGCACACTCTGGATCCGCCCGAATTTTGCCCATTTTTTGACTAGGCCTAGCTGTTATCTTTTATAGCTTCGGCAATTATCGGCATCGTAGGACTCCGTTATGCACGCAAAACACCAGACGCGACGAACATCCAGTCATTATGCAAATTACTTCATACTCTTTGACTATAATGCATAGAGCCGGAATTATTCTGCTTACTAAGGAAGCTTGGTGGAATTTTTGCGAAACTGCAATATTTACACACCATATAAGAGTTGCGTTGCTATAACTTAATAATATTCAGTTTTTCCCTCTTATTGTAAAAGCGTCTGTTGCAGATATTGAGATGAAGACAGCAAGACAGATTGGTTCCCTGAAATGCAGTCGCCTCACTATGATGAGACTTGGAATCTGGGCAATGGGGGTGGGGGGGGGGGCTGACTGGTATCAGGGGGTAAATATTGTGTAAAGGTTCTCCTTTAGTCCAGGACTAACTCAATCATTCCATTCTGTTTTTTTATTTTTGCGAAATTGGAAGAAAAAGATTTAGAAAACCTGGAACAAGACAGAGAAATCTGTTCCTATCTCCCAGCAAGGCAGATGTCTATACTCGAGGGTATGGGACGAAATCTTTACATCTTTACATTTACCATATCTACTTAAAAAGATAAATCGCTTGATTGAAATAGCTTATACATCGCATACCAAATATGTAATGCCATACATCACACTCAACATGTTCCTGTGAGGAGCTTGTCAACAGCTGCATGAATAACGCATAATAATAGTGGGTCTAAAATGTAACACGCCAATGTAGTATGCATTCAAATATTTAACTACATTTTACAAACCACGACGTGCATTTCTGATTAATTAAATTATTTCCGGATGTGTGTATGTCACAGGTAATTGTCCGTAGCCTTACAGTGTACAACAGAAGGGTCTGGACAGACTTGGAGTTGCGGTCTGCATTGCCGAAGAATGCATGCAGTGGGTCTGTGCAATATTGGTATTTCTGTTTTTACCAAGTTGTCAATTTCGTGACAGTTTTTGGTGTGCATTTTTACGATAAATGAGTGAAGGCTTTTTGTGTCTTTCTCTGGTTCAAGTTGTTGGTAAGTTTTCACTAAACGAAACCAGATTTAACATTGAAGACTTTCATGACAATATCCTATCGGACTAAATGTAACCTTCGGCGAGTTGGGAATTAGTAAAGGCAAAAAAACAAACAACTTATACTTCGTTCGAATTGTTTTCGTACTTAAGGGGACACAAAAAAAAAAAAAAAATTACCATACACATACAACCACATAGAAGCAATTACCCATGCACATTGTCTGAGAACCCTCTCACAAAAGGAATCGCGCAATTTTTCGAAACTATATCCTGTTAAGGGCCTACTGAAAATTAAATGGGTTGTCATATTTGTAGTGAGAAAGTTACAAACCATCCACGATAAATGTCCCGCGTAAAACAGTTAACAGCTTCACTGCACATTTCCTAACAGTGCTATATACTACACGACGCAAAACATCTGTCCTTTACACAGTTAAAACTCTGATGTATACAATACTTATCCATAACAGATATGCAGCTCTGTGGTGTACTGTATATTAATCAATCCCGATATACCGAACTAAGCAACTTCAGTGAATATATACAGTACTAAAACATTCAGCGCCTAGTGATACAGGCAACTCTAGTACACATTAGTAAAAAAAAAAGAAAAAAAAAGCTATTGTACACAACACTTAACAAATCTATAGCTTATAGGTAGCCCGAATGTATGCAGCACTACTAAGTTTTGATGTACAGTATACTAAATACCAGTCCTACAGACCTCCAATCTACATCACTAAATTTGCCACTTGAATTTGCTACTTGCTAATTCACTAAAAATGGGGGTCTTCATTATTCTTAGTAAAAGTGTAAATTTCCTAATGTATGTTCTAAAAAATATAGAAACTTTTGCTAAAAAAAAAAGTTTCTTGTTAAACTGAGAGGTACTTTTATCAAAACATTTCCTTCCGAAGCCAACCATTGGTGGCGTTCCGCTTTGATTGAGTCCATGTAGGGAGAGTATCCAACCGTAATGAAATCACTGCTTCCCCCAATTCGACCACTTGCTAAAAGTCTGCTTAACGCCAGTTGCCCAGGAAAGGGGAGGGAATCAGGGGGAGTACGTTCAGCTGCAACATTTGTTACGTGTCCAAAAAGTGAACAAGATAATGCATGATTCTTGTATCATCTCAGCGCATCTGATATGTGTTACCGTTTTTCATACACTGCATGAGAAATTTAAGACATGAGATCCCGATTTCAAGACTGTTTACATGCAGATTAGGCACACAAGGAAAGTGCCATCTGGAAGGGGGGGGGGGATGGGTTGGAAAGTCCAAACATTTTCTTATACGCTCTGCGAAAAAAATGGTGATGACGCTACGCGGCGGAGATAGTCCTCCTCAGCACTAACTCGATCCCTCTCCCCCTGATAGTTTTACTTCCACTTAACTTGGAGTACCCAACTTTTAGGAGAAAAGTTTTCGGACGGGTGTCTCATCCGCACTTTCAATATCAAATCGATGTCCATGGTGTATAGTGCAAAACAGCTCAATGAAAGTTTTAGTGTACCGTAATAAAACAGCTGTAGACTCCAGGATACGGTGCCAAGTTGTAAGTGAAAAATTAGCACCTTACATGCACCTTTACTAGACAAAAGGGATTTTTACAGTTCAGATGGACATTTCTAAAGAGCTCGCGAGTGTCCTATGAAGCTCTGTAAATACAAAGCGGGGTGCCCAGAGTCCCACATTACCAAAGACGGTCAAGTTTTCGCAGACTGTTCATGATAACCATTTTCAAGAGCTATACAGGCTTGTGCACATGCGAGTACAACTGGAGAGCATATGAACTAAATATAACAGGGAAGGTCCTGCAGATCGCAAAGAAAAAAATATAAATCAATAAATTAATTAATAACTCAATAAATAGCCAGCAAGTGCGAAGAATGGTATAATATGCTGGTCATTGAGCAACTTCTTTAAACAAGGTATACAGTTTTAACAGACTGATGAGTATCCACAACAACAATATGATTAACTTACGCTTCCCCTCAATAGGGCTCAGAAGGGTCAACTTTTGTTTCAGGAATCAGGATTATTCTCTTAGCATACCTTGTGGTCCCACTTTGTTCGTCCCGATGATGGGTTCTGCAGTGCAATGTACCTTAGTTGAGTTCTTGTTGCTAAGGTTCCCGTTATTCTTTATCTCCATCTTAACACAAGGACGAGCTGAGTACGGTACATTGATCCTGGCCGAGTTCTGAGTAAAATTGCACCACGTACATGTACTATTTTTCCGTGTTGTTGAAACTTCGCTCTTCTTTTGCCATGATTATGCCTATCGGAAAATTTCTTACGATTTTCTTCTCTCGTTAGCGCCTGTGTACGGAAGACCAAAGCTACGTTTTGTATGTTAAGACCGACTTGTCAACGCCGCTCGACACTCATAATGATGTATGTGTATGATTGCGTAGCTATCTACCGCAGACGATTGAGCGGATTGCGACTCGTCAAGTTGTTGTGCCAACTGTCTGTTACGTCATTTACTAAAATGATCTTCACCGCGTCTAGGCTAAGACCTCTCAATATATGTATATATTCATATTAGTGCGAGTATGGAGTTCCACTTTGTCTCGCTGTCTGTGCCTGTGGTACGTGCGGCATCGTAAAGTCTACCATCTTCGGCGACACCGATGAAACTTAATAACCAGCTCATCAGATGTGTCCAAAGAACAAACAGTTTTATATGGATTTCATGCTTTTTCCGTCGAAACAAGGTGCGATGATATCAGTCACTAACATATGTTTCTAGTGTGCAAAGCTAGTCTATGTTTCATGACTTAACACAAATCCATCATGGAAGTGTCGGAGCGCGCAATTATGTTGTTATTTCATTCGACTATGCTGCCATGGTAAGTCATCTCTGAGGCAGACTACACTGCTCTGTAACGGTAACAGGAACGCGCTGCGCATGCGTTTATGTGCACTAAGTTCGGAAGTACTCAGTATACTACAGATCGCGCAATAGTAGATAATGCGTTCAGATCACAAAGTAGTTGCAACGGCCAGGAGCGCACATCTTGTAGATGCCATTAACGTATTTCTAGTCTTGGCCATAGAAATCGGAAGGCTTTCGATGGTTTAGGCTTGCTTGGGAGCCGAGGAATGTCAGGCAATGGGAAACATATTAAAATGGTAAGCTGAGTGCTCTGAGAGAGAAAAACGTAAGCAGCTTTCCGTTCCATTTTCGGAGCCCTGAGGAGTGAGTCTAAGACCTGATAAATTGCAACTGCAGACTTTAAACATGCGTCTAAGCATGCTTGCTAAAATCACATCCCTACTCTCCCAACTATTGAATGTCACGTGATAAACCATGCAAAAACTAGAAACAGTGGCAAAGCCCCACTCATACGATTAGAACGGTGTTGGTATACAGTCTGTGTTTATGTTTGGTCAAACATGATTGTTCCTTCTTGAAGTAAAGTGATAGTCTCTTACTTCGCCTAAGCGTCTGAGAGCCTAAAGGCGAGTTCACACTACAACGAATTCGAGTCGGATTACGATCCGAATTTTTCGATTCTTAGTGAATATCTTCTCCATCTCTGACACAAGTTGACAAATTTTTGGTTCTTTCCGATCAGAGATGGAGAAGATATTTAGTAAAAATAAAAATATTCGGATCGTAATCCGACCAGAATTCGTTGTAGTGTGAACGCGCCTTAAAATATCATGTTACTTCGTCGTTTCTTGTGCCAAAGCCGACTAGTGTCCTATCTGTCTTTCTCTAGAAGCTGTGGTGTCTGTATTGGTGGCGTTAGTGAAAACAGAATGTCAGCTAATCATCTTGGCGTCGGTGAAGGACGGTCTTCTCGCGGAGTCTAGAAAGACGTAGCATTATCGTAAAGGAGTGAAAATGTGGGAACGAGTTGAAATAAGCCACTCAGGCTAATGTCAACTTTCGAATTACATCTTGCTGGCTCAATATATAGGAACACAGCCAGGTGGCAGAATGTTGGTGTAGAGTGACCAATTGAAGAAAAACTAAAAGATAAAAGAAAACTTATAACACACAACTGGTAGTATGTTTTTTTTTTTTTTTCGAAAGATCGACAGAGTGAGCAACTGAAGAAAAACGAAAAGAAACTAATAACACACCACTGACAGTATGTTATTTTCAAAAGATCGTCGCTATTCGATCGAACAAATTTGTAAGGAAACGAATTGTTAGAAGAAATTTTAGCCAAGAGAACGGTTATATTCAGGGTAAGGCGTATACATTCGTGTGATTGTAACGGTGGTTTTCCGGCCCCGTCATTCGATCACCTGTTGTTCCTGTGAATATAGTTTCTATACCTTTTCCTTTACTCGGGATCAGAAACACAGACCCCCGAATAAGCCGTCATTCGTGCTTTCTTTTGAAATATCATCAAAAATTTTGCAATTCTCTCCTCATTTCTCTTGTATTTTTCATGTGGTTGCTGATTCAACGACGAAAATGTGTGAAAATGTGACATAAGGGTTATGAAAAAGAGCCATTCATGAATTAGTCTTGCAGAGCTACAAAGCTAGCAGACGACGTGTAATTCTAACACCGTGGAAGCGTGACCCCAAAAGGTCATAGAGTATTCAGTTCGCGTTGTTTGTACACACACATCGATATGACCTTCGTCGTGTTACGTTCACCACATATGCAGTCCACGTAGTCAGAAATTAGGTTTCCACCCGTCCGTCGACTCTTATTCTTAAAGTAAAGTTACTGTATCACACGGGAAACACCAGATCATTCATGGAGGACGAAAGAAGTAAAAAGTTGGCAGCTGGTCGAGATAGGGTAAGAATGGATTTCTTGTTCTGAAAATTCCATTGCACGCCCGTGTTTGGGATGTTTGGTGATTGCATTTTATCTGAAGTCACCGTAGCCTAACCATACTCCATTGTTAGGACTAGGACTGAGTACTAGTATTACTAAGTAAGGATAGGCCCCCGGGCAGCACTGTAGCCTGGCTAGTCTAGGCCTACAGTGTATCCTTTCCCTCAGTATTGATTATGAGTCCGCTTAGCCTAGGGACCATGATTATGAACCTGACCGGTCGGCTGGGTGATGCTTAAGAAATTGGAACAAGTTAAAGACCCAGGCCTAGCCGTTACTTGTTAGGTGAAAGTAACGCAAAGGCACAAGGCTTGGCCAAACATTTTTGTAACTTGTAAGGTAGGCCTTTAGTCGTTACCTTGGTTAGTTTAGGAATGCTATTGCTAAGGCAACAAATTAATACGCCTAGGCCTATGTGCCATAGCCCGAAGAAAGTCAAGTATGTACAGTACCCTGAAATTGGCACACTTAAGGAATCAATTGCCGATATTTTAAATGTCACAAATGAGCCCTTATTTAGAGGGAACGTACCTGAAATTGGTTCATAATTGTGAAATACGTAATTGTGGTTAGATTCAAGAAGGTTAGGCTCACTTCAGTAACGTTGCCACAATGATAGCGAGTAATATTTGAAGGGAGCGCCAATTTTGGGGGCTCGCCAACTACGGGGTACTGTATATATACGGTATAGCCTAACTCCTACATCAGGGTTCTTCTTACCAGGAAGTTTTTGTCAAACCCGGTGGAGGTAGAATTCTAGACCTACCAACCTGTCTCTTCAAATAATAAGAAGATTTACATTTCCCAGCACCAAAAAAGTGGGAGATAAGTAAAAACAATTGAAAGATTGATAATTCTCAACAGAAAACAGTGCCACAGACAGAATCATCACACAGTGTGACACACATGCACAGCACAAGTTGCCCATGAAGGCTAGGCTCACAAAGCGACCTGCTATTGGCGTAATTAGCACTAATGGACTGTATGACAGTTGAAAATATTGTAAACGATCTGATTTTCAATGTACTTTATGTTTGTCTATGGCCAATTACCCAAAAGCTGGACTGGATAAGCACTGGAAAAACAGACCCGCAGTGTTCGATTATACTGACACTCACTAACTTATTGTTGACCCTTGTTTCAAGTGATGTGATTATAAATTTTCATGAGCGATGAAATGGCCAATGGCCCACAACATCGAAAGTGATGATGATGAAATAAGCCTTGTGCTAACTGTTTTGGCTATTTTTTACAAATGTCCGAAATGGACTAAAAAAAAGCGGGAGATCAGAATATGAAAACTGGGAGGGCAGGAGATCTGAATAAAAACTGGGAGTCTCCTGGTAAAATCAGGAATGTTGACAGTTCTGGAATTTTGCAATGCTAGTGAAAAGGCCTAGTCATGGTGTCAACTGTCAAGGGGTCTACCTCAGGACCCATTGTGGGGTTGAGGGGCCAAGTCCTTGCATGGTTGATGCAACCAGGTGATGGTCCCAGGAACTTGATGATATCGTTACTTCTAGGAGCAGTCAAATCACTTGACATTTGAACCGTTTGGGGTTGTGGGTTGTTTATTCATTTTAAATTGCATGTACTCAACTTTTAAACCAGATGGGAAACTTGCAACCCGGCTGCTAAGAAGCAAAGGCCGATTCAAAGGGTGGTACGACCCACAGGTCTTCGTAGCACTAAGTATACACTAACCATTGCTCTAATTTTTAAGACAAGGTACTTAAGACAAATCGCTGACCATCGTACACAGGTTTTGAGCAAACTGCTCATGATTTCTTTCCTCATTCTTGTAAGACCTAAATGTAGTCTGATATCTTGCTTGTACAGCATAGGCCCACAATAGTCCTCCAAGGCTAGTGTAGTATGGACCTCGTAATTTCGGGCTTTGTACCTTCATTTATAAGCAAAGACTTAAGCTAGGGCCAACACAATATGGCCAGACTAGGCAAATTTGCAGTAGCCTACAGAAGGAGCTGTTATATACTCTTAATACTGGAGGACATTTTGAAACCCAGTTCCACAGGAATATGCGTGGTTGAACTAATTGATGATCCTCAATCTACAAATTCAAATATTATGTATATGTTACTTTGCAGACCACCATATTTCTGGTAACATTTTTTACTGGTCTGAGCAATATGAGAGAGTCAATTGTTGTCATTAGGTGTAAGTGAACAGTACGAATAGGATGGGTACCATACAGTAGATTGTACAGTAACCCAACCTCCCTGACTGACTATGACCTGTGTGTACCCGAGTTTTCGAGTTTGGACTGGGTGGAAACACTATGTTGTCAATATTTGTTGAAGATTGCATTTACTTCTGAAGGTTCCACATACATGCACAAAACTTCCAACAAAGTTACAGCAGAAAGAGTGTAAAAAGTACAGTTACAACTTTCAAAACTTAAGTGTAAAATCTGATGGCACACGTACAGTGTTCTGACCATGTGCACTAATTTTTGACACCCTGTGATAAGTTCAGTTCCAATTTTAAAAGAGAATTTCATCTTGCAATTGTTATTTGTATTCATTTCTTCATGCTGCACTTATTTATTTATTCTTGCATGCATCAGTTGGCAAAATTCCAGAAGAAGAAGAAGAAAAAGAAGAAGGAGCCCAAAGCAGCGTCTCCCAAACCTAATGGAGACAGTACTTTCGAGTCCACTCACAGCTTCATAGAGGAGAATAATACAACTGCCGGGGATTCTGTGGATGAGTTCAGTGCTGGCAGCAGTGATTTATTGGGAAGCAATTCTGATATTCTGTCATCTTTGTCGGAGGTATGACTGCACTCTGCGTGAATTTTTCATTTGGTTAACATTTTTAGTTACGACCTGGCCTGTCTGAAAACAGACGTTCAAAGCAAAAAGAGAAGCTTCATTGAAATAATTCTGGCTTCGTTCATAGTCCTGTATGGTTCTGTCACAAGTCCTTGAGTAAAACTTTCATTTGTGTAAGAAAAATTTTTTTTAAAGCTGGAATATGAGTGAGAAAATTTGTCAGAGAAAATCAAATTCTGCAGAATATGTCATAGCCACTAAGAAATAACATTGTTTAAGCCCTATTGTTGCATAGATGGATATTCATATCTATTCCCAATGGGTCTGTTTGATTTTAAGAAATTGTGATCATCTTCTATGCTTTTTTTGGTGACTTTGAATTTTGTAGGGCCAACAAAAATGTTGAGGCAATTTTCATAGTCAAATTTCTGGAAGATGAGTGCATAGTTCTGTCCTAGGTTTTGTGATGTGTGATCTTTTCCCCTACTCTCTCATCCCTGACACACTGACAGAGAACAATTGTAGATGACCAGGCAATTACCAGTACAACTCATGATCCAGTTTTGAATTGATTGCTCAAGTGATATACTATAGTTGAGTTGTTAGAAACTTTAATTTCAATTAATACCTACCTAAAGTAGTTCTTTGTTGATGCCAACTTTGGAAAGTAGATACTGTATCGCTTCAGGGTTTGACAAGTATTACTTTTGTTGCACTTGCAGACTCAATGATTAATGTGAATGTGTGTTTTAGTTGTTAAATTCAGCGTTGAAATCATTTCTATTTTTGAAGTCATTTGTTACTTCTTCATCCAAGGATGTGTCAAGTCATTGTTTAAGTGTCTGTGTGGCAGGCAAGTGACTCAGCGTGAAGTTTTTACCAACTGTTAGAAATTCAAATTACAAGCAGTTTCAGTGTCCTTATTCAGTGACCTTGTTGTGATGCAAATCAACCTTAAAGTGCACATACTGTATCGTTTACTGTTTGGTTTGGTCTGCAGACATACGGAAAGTTCGAAAGTCTAACTTTATAAGTGGAATCACTTTCCATTTAATGTATTGTCACCTTCTCTTCACCTTCTGTTTTGTGATGGAAAACATGCTGCACTGAATACAGAGTTCTCTCCCAGACCCCAGGATCTTGACTATGGTAACACTTACTACCATTCATTACTGAAGCGTTAATTATGCAATGTACACAGGCAGTGATGATATGTACCACTCTATTGTACATGTGCTGCTCTTGTTGGTTAAATGCAACTACTGTAGCACCTTTGCTTGGTACCTTGTAAAACCCTCACAGTAAAAACCATCGATGCTTATATATTCACATTCCAGAGCATGTGTAAGCAGTTCTGCATAGTTTGCACACTGCTCTCAGTCTCTGAAGTATCATCTGTCTCCAGCTGAGCACATCCATCAGTTTGCACTGACTGGCAGGTTCTTAGTCATTTGTGTATCTGTGTTGAAGACTGTGACTCTGGAACCAAAAGGATACCGAATTTCCTGTGTGGATGATCCCTCCTTATACATACAGTACAGCTGACACACTTTGAATCAAGTGGTAGTTTCCTGTGCTCTTTGTGCTTTTCCGTTTTACTGATCTGGAAGTAGGAAAATATACCTCACTGTATGGAGCTGTTGGACCACCCACTGTAACGCTATACATTGCACTGCGGTGACTGGCAGATCTCGTGGAGTCATCATGTGCTGTGAGAGTGTGCTTGAAGTACCACATACTGTAGACACTGTACAAACTCAGAATCTGTTGGCATGTGTGTCTGTACTGTTAAAGGGGCACATTGAGTTGTTCCGTGACATTCAGTTTATATTTCTCTAAACCTGTCAGGTTTCCTTCACATGCTAATGACAAATGTCTCAAACTAAGATGTCCCCCATGTGTCACGTACAAAGAAACTTTAATGAGTGAGTAATTAACGATTCAATTTGGTTTTTGGAAATCTGTGACTGGACACTTTTCACATACTATATGGTACTATTTCATGTGCACACAGCCAGTACATATCACAGTCAAAAATTAAAAAATTTTGATAGTTATTCATGACCGTTCGATGCAAAAGGTGACTAATTATGCTAATCATAAGCATTGTCATGTGTTTGTTTCCTTCAAAAACCTCTCAAACTTATCAATGTCAATGCAATGGGTCCTCTTGAAACTTATCAACATTTATAAACACCTGTTGCTGTTACCATAATAACCATCCATCTTGTAGATTCACTTGCTCTCATTGTAGAGCTCTCCATACAGAGACACAGGTAATTTCATGCTGTTGTATTTGAATACTTTTGGCCTACACTATAAACATGCAGGATTGGCCATAGATGTACTGTACTGCGCAATACATATCAAAGTTCCTGATTACTGTAGGTGTGGTGACTGTTTTTGATCAATTGGTATATATACTATACTCCCCCCAAAATTGTTGGATTTAACATGAGTACAGCACTGTGAGTCAATCTTATAGGTTAATATTCTGTCCCAGAGCCTCTTAGTGAGATGAGCATACTGTACATGTGATATTGGGTATGTATTGTAGATCTGCTTCACCTATACTGTAAAACATGGTTAATGGGGCCTACCTGATGTTCCCAGGGTTCTTTGTTCCCAGGATTCGCCGTTCCCCATTTTTGTAAATACTGTATATTTCAATGGTTGCCGATGAGTACAATGTACAGTATGTTATTCCCACGGTTCGATGTTTCGAGAAAAGTCACCATAATTTTCAAGTTTGTAATGTTCCCAATTCGATGTTCCCAAGTTCCGATATCCCCGATGTTTGATGTTCCAAGATTCTGGAACATCAAACCCTGGATATGTAACCTTGTGAACATGGAAGCCTGGGAACATTTAACCTCAGGAACATTGACGTAGCCCCCATGGTGATTGTGCTGTAGGTGCAGCCCTACACTTTATAGCTTCTGGTTTCATTAATAATCTGATAATGTGAGATCTTGTTGATGTATTCACTGCATAATTCTAGAGCAGAGTTTGCAAGTTGTTTTGGGAGTTTTGGACTGTAGACTGAGTAGATTGTTACCAGGCTACCAAAGTGTTCTGCAGCTGCTTTTGTTCTACAGGATAGTACTTGTTTTGCCAATCATTTCATCTTGGACCTTTTTTTCAGTAAATTTTTTTTCTGGTAATGAAAAATGAGGGACGATTTTGTCTGGCATCTTGAAAATCATTCCCCAAAATTACTATGAAATCTTTAATACAAACAGCATCCCATATTGTAGGTGCACATAGAATTCCATTTTGTACTCAGTGACATGGCATGTCTCCTTCCAACTGGCTGTGTGTGATTTGCTTACCTGCTCATCTGCCATGTTTGTTTGAAGAGAATTTTAAAGCAGTTTTGGGCGATTAGGCTGCTGTATGGTACACTATACATTGTTATCGTGTACGCACAGTGTATCTACACTGTACGTACAGTATGTATACATGTATGTATAGTCTTGAATTAGGCCTTCATCAAGTTTGTTACACCATTCTTTGCACAGCACTGAATCAATGTGTAGTGCAGAGTGCAGTTAATATAAATCATCTTTAATTCAGTACATGGGACAAGCTGTGAATGATAAACTGTACATTAAGAATCTCCAATTGACCCTAACTTTACAGTGTGTCAAATTGCTTCTTCCAGCCTAGAAAAAGAAAGAAAAGAAAAACTGTTCAGTCTGACCAGGGAGAGGAGGGGGTTTGCTAGCAACCCCTGGATCTTACTGAAGTGATGACCTCTAATTTGTGTTTGTTTTTGTTGAGCAACATTGCAAGTCATTGGGAAGTTACAGTAAATGGCACTTTATTTTAAGTTCAACTATTTCGTGAAGCTGTGAAAAATCCAATAAAATTAAACGAAAGATCTTTGTCTTGTTGAGTTTGAGTGACCTGTAAATATGTTTTGATACAGGACAGTACATTGTACAGTGTGAATGTTCATTTTTAATACATCATGTTTTGTGTACAGTACTGTAATGAAGCCAAATTGGTACATTGTCATGTAGCTTCCACATGGAATTTAAGCTACAGTAGGATGCCCAAGATAGACAGTACATGTGCAATATTGGTAATGTCTGTAAACTGCAGTCTTCATGAAGTAAACCATCGTAATGTGAGAAGTATCGTTCGCATCATTAATGATAAACCCCATAGTTGATGCTTGTGGAAAATACTGAATGATCTTCAGGTCCATGTGTACATGATACTGCAGTACATGATTAGCCTGCTGTAACTAGCTGATTTGTGCAGTGTGAAATGTTTTAGGTATGGTTAAAAGTGAGTGCCAAGTAGGCAAATGGTCAGCACATACTGTAGCATTGTCCACAGATGAGATGGTTTCCCCATACTCTAGCTGAATATGATGTTAGCTGACTTGAGTTTTTAGGCTTGTATTTGTGATTCCTGCTGCACTGTTCACTGTATAGTACTGCAAAAAATTTGACGTTGTTGCCGAAGGGTAGGCCTACTTGTGATAACATCCTGTGTGTAAGGACTACAACTAAACATAATTTGCACTTCAGTTTATAGTACAGTGGCATTCGTGTTGTTTGTGCTTTGTAATGTACTGTGCTGTGTATACAGTAGCATATTTAATATAGCTTTATCTTTTTTTTTTTTTCTTATATCATTTTCAGATTGATCAGAGGTCTATTGGTACTGATGACCTATGTCAGGTGAGATTATACTAAATTACTGTACAATACACTGCTGTGATGTACAGTGCTAGACAGTGCATTGCATGTCCCTCCATTTATCTTAACTGTTATTTCACACTTGGCAGAAAAGATTAGTTTACTGAAGTTACAGTATGTGCATTTGTCATGCAATGTACAGCAGGTTGTTACCGATGGTAGTACAATTTGCAATGCCCTTGTATAATGCTACAGTCCACATCAGTTGGAGAAAAGTTTACAGCACAATGATTTCCCACGGTGTTATGAGGAATTTGCCAGAACCTGCGAAACATTAATTCATGCAAGATTATTTATGATCTGTGATAAATGAAAAAACAGGGTGTAATATGTTTACATTCACTGTGCAGTAGTTGCATGTTGAAGTTATTTGATTCATTCCTTCAGTTCTGATTGAATACCATTGAGCTCGTGACAGTGGAAGAGAACCCCCCGTGCAGGCACATTCAGTTTGGGCTCTGCACAGTGAAACAAAGAGCTCTATGTAAATATATATGTCAGTGGCGCAGCTTACGGTAATTAGTTTGAATCTCATGTGACACTTGAAAAGTAAAATGGTTGAAGTGTTTGATGTCATGTGACGATCGGTTTAAATTAACTGAATCATGAATAATTAGTATGGTTTGCAATTATGTGAAATTTCCATCATGATGATTATGTCCTCATCTCACCTACCTGTGTGTTTATATACTGCCTGTATTGTTAAGTGCTGAAAAAACCCATGGCCTGCATTACCTCATACGTATGTACACTAGGTTGTGCTATTACATCAATGTTTGTAGTTAAAATATACAAGTGCATCAGGTATGATAAGTAGTACAAGGATGCATTAATATACAGTACTGCCATGCACATGCGTCACATACGTACTTTATTTCTCATGTTCCTGTCTCAACACAATAACTGCACTCCATCTACTGTACCTTGCCAAAAGTACCCTTTAATGCCGCCTGTCATATTTTTCACATCAGTTCCTGGAGGTCTGTCTTTGGAACTTGTCGTCGCAATCACCTGACTCTGACGTTAGGATTATTAAATTAATGTTTAATAAATATGAGTTTGACCTATTTCAGGATTCAGATACCAGTCAGTTGGATGCAGAGGTAGCCCGAGTGGAATTGGCTGAGGCTAGGAGTCGGATCCATCAGTTGGAGGAATCTCTCCTCGGCAAGCAGACCGCGTTGGATCTCCTACAGAATGACCTCACTCAGATGAGAGCGTTGGTCAACAATAACACAGACAACGATGGCACGACCAGCCAAAATATCAATAGCAACCAGGAATCACAGGTGAGAGCATTTACTCTCATGAACGTAGTATATACTGTCTGTGGAGAGTAGTTTAGTTCATCCTTAAATGGGCTTTGCTGGCCTACATTTTATTTCGAAATGCAAATGCACAAATCAGGTTGTAGAGCAACTTGCCACAAACCTCAGCACATCGCTTGGAGGTCTTGACAATCATCTCATGCCACCCTTGTTATGATTAGTAACCTCCGTGGATATTTTTCGCACAGTAAATCATTCTTCGAAGGAATGTGTTGATAAATGTGCATACAATTGTAGCACTTTTGTACAAAATTTTCCCAGAACTCGTATGTGTCAGCTGTGGACTATGTTTTGGCAAAATGGTGTGTGTGTGTTACAGTGCATATTTTACAAGAATGTGTCATTAGAAGTTTTGAGTATTTCATACATTGCTATGCTGCATACTTCAATGTGGTATGAGCAAGGACTAAAAAAAAAGTTGAAGTTGATACAGGCATTATTTACCTGAAGGATAATGAACAGCTTCTAGATTCTATCTTGTGGTAAATTTGCATTGTCAGATTTCACAAATATCAGGAAAATTCTATGTGCGTAAAATGTAATGATTGAAAGAGGCAACAGCGTTACGTCTGTTTGTGTCGTGTGCACATTTCCCATGAAATGTCAAAACTTTGAATGTCATAATTATATCAATAAGGTACGGTAGTAAACCATTTGAAACCAGAGTTTCAGAGAAAAGCTTAGTTCCTGCTTAATGGACATATCAGAAGAAGTTGACCTGGAGTATCCTTTTCAAGGAAAACAATTTACAGTAGTTGTTTTTCTTTTGAAGCATATACTACTCATAACATTCTACTTCAGCATAGATGCGCTAGGCCTAGTGCAATCCAACATGCCCACAAGCATAGCATTGATATGTATACATCTTTTAGAAGATGCATGACATAATGTGCCTCTACTACTACTAAGAAAAAAATTGCAGCAAACACACACAAAAAAAGAAAACTAAAACAAGTTTGTGATATTTTGTTCTCTGTTGCTGAATGTACAGCACTGGGCATACTGTCGCTACATGTTACTGAGTCTTTCATGTACTTTCCATCACCTTGAAAATTGTTCAATGTTCACAAAAAAGGCAACATTGTTGGGAAGTGCTGCCCATTCCAAATGTTAAAAGTTTGCTACACATTTGAAAAGCAAGTGATGTTGTCCCATTGCTTTTTGCTTCAAGCAATTGTTCTCATTTGGTGCAGTTAAGAGGATTTTTAAGCTCGTAAGCTGCACTCTTGTCTAGGTAAAAGTTTTAAGAGTTGTGGGGGCCAAAAATATACATCCCTTTCCGGGTCACCAATCACCATAGAATGACTGATTGATATATCGTGGCTGCGTTTTTCAAGGGGTTGTCTTGTGGAAATTGTTTTACCTTGGCCACAGAAACAGTACTGTATATTCAATGTAAACTTTGTGATGTTAAGTCGTATTTCACAACTGAATTTTGCCGTTAGGATAGCCTAAGGGAACCTGTCAAGGTTGATGAGCTGCAGCTAGCCCCTTTAAACTCATCATCGACAATGCCAGTCTTGAAAGCTTGGTCTTGTGTCATTTATAAACAATTCAAGTCATTTCCTTGGTAAAGTTGCAGACAGACTGCAATATTTCAGCGCTTACAAACATGGATCAATACTTCTGCAGATGTACTGAAAAATCAACTGATTCTCCATTTTAGAAGTATGTTGTGCGTTCCAATGGAGGCAATGTTTCTATCAGACATTTATTAACGGCAGCTTTGTATGAAATTGGCATATAAAAATGCGGTCCATTAAGTAAGTGAGTAAAAAAAAAATGTTTAGCACTGTACTTGATTGTCAAGTAAAATTGCAGTTCAAGTCAACATTGAACAATATACACTGCACACACAACGGAAAAGAAAAAGAAAAAGAAAAAAGAAATGATGAGAAAAAAAAGAAAAATGTTCAGGAAAGAAACAGTCATACATTTGACAAACCTTCATCCTTCAACTTACCACATGTGTAGAGTCTTTGTAAGTATGCTTTTTTAGCAATACTTACAGATTGTATACACACGTGTACTAAAGTACCATGATTTCAATCCTTTTTGTTTTCAGATGGGGGGATCTAAACAAGAAGCTGAACTCAGAGCTGCTGTGGAACAATATAACATAAAGGTGAGATGTTTCTTTGGTATATCACATCACAGTACATTTTGTCTTTTGTTCATTTTAAGATTCTGTTCAAACTAATCTGTAATTTGCTCAATTCCAGTGCATTGTCTGTTGCTTCATTTTCCTTGTTCTTGGATGACCATCTCCAGAATGGTAGCTGTCAAAATGACCTGTAAAAAGTGTCGTCATCTTAAGCAGTTTGTCATTTGATTCGCTGTCAATCGTAAGAACTTTTACATAGGTTGCAGGTGCCCATTACTTTTTTCACTGAATGGAAACAGAGACTCAGAAGAAACACTGAGGTATCACGTAAAGTATCCTGAAGGAAGAGAAACAATGAGGTATCAAATGTAGTTTCCCAAAGGAAAAAAAAACACTGCGCTATCAAATATAATATCCCGAAGGTAAAGATACACAAAGGTGTCAAATTTAGTATTTCAAAGGAAAAGAAACATTGAGGTATTTAATATAGTATGCTGGATGGAAAGGAACATTGAGATAACAAATAGAGTATCCTGAAAGAGATGAAACACTGAGGTACCAAATATAATATTCTGGGGGAAAAAAAACACTGGGGTGTCAAATATAGTATCCTGAAGGTAAAGAAACACTGTATCAAATATAGTACCCTAAAGAAAAAAAAAAACACTGAGATATCAAATGTAGTATTCTAAAGGGAAAGAAACACTAATATACTAAATAAAGTAGCTTGAAGGAAAAGAAACATTGAGGTATCAAAAAGAGTATCCTGGATGAAAAGGAACATTGAGATAACAAACAGAGTATCCTGACGGAAAAGAAACAGTGGGGTATCAAATACAGTATCTTGGAGGAAGAGAAACACTGAGGCATCAAGTATAGTATCCTAAAGAAAAAGAAATACTAAGGTATCAGATGTAATATCCTCAAGGGAAAGAAACACCAAGATATCAAATAAAGTATCTTGAAGGTAAAAAAAATATCAAGGAAACAAATGTAGTATCCTGAAGGAAAAAAAAACACTGGGAGTATCAAATATAGTGTCCTATTGAAAGGAAAAGAAACACCGAGGTATCAAGTGTAGTATCCTGAAGGGAAAGAAACACTAAAATATCAGGTATAGTATCTTGAAGGAAAAGAAACACTGATTGCCTTGTACTGTATCTATCACCGTGTCTGGGTAGATTTTCGTGTGTGATTGTTGTATATTCTTCTATGATTTGGGCAGATTTTGTGACTGAACTTGGTTATGAAGTTTGAAGAGAATGAACAGCAGAACTTTATTTGCTGACTTGATAATGTTGTGAAAGTAATGGTCACATTTCTTAAACTATCATGATCATCCTTTTGAGTCAGTCAGGATAATGAAGAAGTACAACAGATATTCAATTATTCATTTGGTCTGTAATGACATTTACAGATTTTCCGTAATGCAATGCACCAATGTCAATTAAAACTTTGTTTAAAGATCCATAATTACTAAACAAACGTGCTGATTCACCCATAAAAAGACGGAAGAAGTGTCCCAAAATTTTTTATATGTTACGGTAGAGTTGGCATAGTAATGGTTCTTAGATGTACAGTAGTGCATGAGTAGCAAATATGACAAGAAACTCAATTACATTATATGCTGATTGGCATGATCTAGACATTGAGCAGTTGAATTCATCAAAAGTCTGTTGTGATGAAAATCTCTGGTAGTTATGCATTCCATCCTTGTCTGAAGATATCGAAATCTTCGATGAATTACATCAATCATCGTCTTTATTGTCATCGACAGATTCAGGAATTCCAACAAGCCCTCGTACAACGGGATCAGGTGATCGAACAGCTGACTCAGAATGTGCAGCTCATTGCACAGAGCCGAGATGCAGTGCAGGCTGAAGCCACGGAACAGACAAACCAACTCAGCCAATATATTCAAGCACTCCAGAATCAACTAAAAGAAGTGAGTCATTGCTTACCTGTCTCCCAAAAATGAGTGTGCCCTCTCATTCCAAGTATCATCTTCTCATCAGGCCTACCAGACGGTCTGGTGCTTTTTGCCTTCATTCTGTCAGCCATTTTTTTTTGACCGAGTTGAGGAACTGAGTAGTGTATGGAGTAGCGCATGTGCAAAACATTTTATAAAGCAACACTCTCATGAAAAGTTAGGAGTCGGTGAAGGTAAAAGAAAGTAGCAGCCACTGGAGGTATGCAAAATGTTAGTCCGGTAGACTAGAACAGAGGGGTGATAAACAACTAAGAACAGAAGTGACAACATCAGATTTCCACCTGGTATAGAGACAGTGATTTGGAAAGAGAGATTGTCAAAATAATCATGTTGCCATTGATCAGGAACATGATTTAAACATACAAAGCAAGAGTTTCCATCAGTTTTGAAAGTGAGGACTTTCCTTTTAAGTGGCCCATCCAGTATCTTGTTTTGTGTTTGCACTAAGAACATGCAAACTAGAATGGTGGACAGTTGAGCCTGCAGTCAGTGTTTTTACTGTTATGGTTCTCTCCTATGCCCCCAATCCCTTTTAAAATGGTACATTCAATTTGGTGAGTGCAGGGAATAATTTAGCTTTGGCCCTGCAGTTTTAAGGCACTTAGATTTTTCTGTAGTAAACTCCTTGAAAATCTCTTTTTTACAAATGAACAACATCTGCTAAAAATATTTTTTGCATTTGCTCAGCAGTTTTACCACTTTGTGAAGCAAAATTGTAATTCATTGCCAGGTAAACCATTCTCTAAATTGGTTTCATCTAAATGAAAATTTCAGCTTGCATTAAAATAGTTGTCCTCCTGGTGGCTGTTTTAAAATGTTCTGATGTCAGGTACAAGGCTGAGCGATATTCTTTCTGGAACACTTCAACACAGTTGTTGGTGTAGCTCAAAACTTGCATGTAGTAACACAACACTTGAATTTTTACAGCTAAGATTTGTGAGGTTAAAGCTGTGTCTGCCAGTCAAACATCTATGTTTGATTTCATTTGAATGCAGGTAGATAATCCATAACACCTGATCTGTGTTAAGCAATTAAAACAATCCAATAGATCCAATACATCATATAATACTTAATCCTGTCATAATGGTTCATGCAGAAGTCTTTCAAGTTACTCTGTTTTTGTTATCACCATATCAGAGGAATTTACTCATGTTGATTAAGAATGGAAAAACAAAAGAAAATAACAAATACCATCTATGACCATGTAGATTGTGTTTCTTGAAGTGGCTATCATTTCTGACTGCTGTCCTGTTATGGAAATATCTTTTTGTCACAAAATAAGTGAATCTTCCTCACAAATTTATTGCTCCAAGAGATGGATGCTCTCATCTCAAAATAAGGTACCAAAAAGTGAGCCAATTAAGCTCATGAAAGTGTTTTGATGAACTTGTGTTGCAAGCTATTGAATAGTTACAGTGATAGTGAGTAGTCCTATTAACAGTGAAATAATTGCAGTTCTGGTCTCCAGTTATTGTATCTCTTTAGATGATAACCCTAGGAGTGAGTCACTTTCAGACTGCTGTATGCTGTGATGTGAAAACGTAACATTTTAGGATGATGTGTCAACAAATTTGTCTAATTTAAACTCATCTACAATTTAAGGCTAATTTTGTAGCAGTCTGGTGATCAACTTGTTCAAGTTTCTTATTACTCCTTTCAGAAAAGAGCCATTTGTTGTCATTATTTCGGTGAACCACATTACATAAATATTGAGATATGTGAGTGCAGTCCATTTTTCCCATATTGCTTGAAATTCCATTAATGGATGCTTATTTTAAAGAATTTCCAGACCATCCCAAACTACATGTCACAAACAGAGAATGTTCAGTAATGACCATGTAGGCTATTTGCCCATAAAAGTAACACCCATTTGTTCCACAAAGATATTGAAATAGTAGCACATTTTACTATGAACAATGTTCTAGACAGGCTTATGAATAATTCACAATCTCGGCATAATGATGTAAAGTTGCAGAATAGTTTTGTTGTCCCCTGTTTCTGTGTGGCTTTTATGTCGTAGGCTCCGTCGGCCTATTGAAAATTTTGGCGGTTTCAAACGACCCCTTTTCTACACAGGAAGGCCTGGAGTATATTTAAAGTTGTTGACAGGCAGTTCAATATTGTTGTGGATTTTACAAGAATATTTTGAATATTGCCTGGCCCATGCTTTTAATACAACTAACCATTCTCAAGAAAGGTCCCATCAGTATGTTATGTATGTTAATGTATTGAAAAGAGGAGAAAAGCGAATCATTACAGGACTTAAAAAAAGTATCCTAAGTTACCGCAGCAAGTTACTGTTCGTCTAAATCCCCAGGGGAGATTAATTTGGATACCTGCAGCATGCAATTCCATTCAAGTCTTTAAGTGATGTGTTTATATTTCTGCAAAGTCTTAAAAGTACATTCTTAAGCTTTTATGGCACACCAGTTATGTTACCAAACAGGTTTGATTATTGCACTGGAGAAAAATTAAAAAATAAAAACAAATCGGTAATATTGTAAAACTGGAAGATAATCGTGAAATGTCAAAAACAATTCTGAGATATTTAATGTAATCTTGAAATCATTTTGGAAATATTAGTTTCAAAATCTAAAAGAAATAAATGGATTGATAAACCCTGCAACTGCTGTTGTGATTTTAATACTGCAGGTGGGCCTCTCAGGCATACATCTGTGTGTCAAAATTTATTTATAGTGCGTGATGGAAAAACTGGTTGTAATGAAAGTATGGTTACTAGGCATCTGAAATGATCGTCTTTCTTTGAAATACATTGAAAGACTATACATTCTGTCATTGTCAACTTTGTCATCAATTGGTAAGGTTATGTGGATATAAATTGTTGATAAGTTAAATCATTGGATGATTAATAGTTTTGTGTTCCTTTTTTTCTCATCAACAGACAGGCGAAGCGTTACGTAATCAGAGCGGAGAACAGATGAGCAGTTTGGCCCAGGAATTGGGCATGGCCCAGAGCCAGGTGACGGCACTACAGCAGAATGTAGCTGACAAAGATGCCACTATGCAGCAATTAGCTGAGCGATACGCCCAGAAAGCCCAGGAACTGATAGAACTGTCAGAGGATCGAGAGGAGCTCAGAAGAAAGAGCATGGGCGAGATATCGACCCTCCAGCAAAAACTGAGAGAAAGCATCGGAGATGATTCTCCCATAGCCAAGGATCAGACTCTGACCAAATTGCAGGCAGAATTGGATGAGAGCTACGGTGCCCAAATTGTTATGATGAAGCAACAGCTGGAGGAGAAACGAAAGCAGGAGGTTGACCTGTGGAAACAAAGGTATGATGAAATGGAGAGGATTGCAGCCGCCAGTAGTGATAGCAACTTGATGAGAACTGAACTAGAAAAGCAATTAAAAGAGGCCAATGAAAGATTGAAGGCCAAAGACGAAGAGAACATGAAAATGAAGGGAGACATTGACAACCTTAATCAAAAGCTGGCAAACTCATCTGCAAATTATGAGAGGCAGATGGAGGAGATGAGAGCCAATCACAGTAACGAGATAGAGTTTGTGAAGGAGCAAACTCAAAAGAGGATGGAGGAGCATGTGGATGAACTGAAAAATGAACTGGAATCAACACAAAACCAGCTGGACACCAGCCTGACAGATCTTGAGGTGGAAAAGAAGAAAGTGGTGGAAGTAGAGGAGGAACTAGCAGAGAAGCAACTGGACTCTTCTAGTCTCAGGGACAATCTGACCAAAGAAATTGGCATTCTGGCATCAGAAATACAGAAGAAAGATGAACAGATTCGGGAGCTGAACCAGGTAAGAATCACCCTTCAAGACCAATTGAACATGGTTACTTCTGCTAAGGAAGACCAAGTATCTACATATCAGTCACAGATTAATGACCTCTTCACAGAGTATTCTCAATTACAGAAAGAACTCAAGCAAGTCAAGGAAGAGAGAGAAGCAGAGGCCATCGACAAGGAAACCCTGAGGAAACAGATAGAAGAAGAACTCAGGAGCCAGTACGAAGACACCATCGACGAATTGAACTTTGCACACGAGACTATACTGAAGGATCTGAGAACAGATTTAAGCTTTGAACATCAGGAGGCACTTAGAAAGGAAAAATCCCAACTGGAGACTCAATTTGAGCACAAACTAGAAAATTTCTCTGTAACTAAACAACATGAATTTGTTTCAGAATTACAGCGAGTTCAAAAAGAGATTAAGCAGCAGTGTGAACAGGAGTTTCAAGAGAAGTTGGAGAAAGAGAAGGCAAAATGGCTGGAAGGTCCTCCTGGTGTCCCAGGGGTAGTAGGAGGAGGAGGAAGTGAGGAACATGAAGGGAATCCAGATGTCACTCGTTTGCAAGCTGAAGTTGAAGAATTGTCTGAAGCCAGAGATGCACTTCTTACACAAGTCGATAGCACAACTCATGAAAAAGAAGCTCTTCAGGAAGAACTTTTGCAGGTGATGACAGAAAAGGACACACTTGCAGAGTTAGCAGTCTCACCGAAAGAGCTTGGTTTCTTTGCCTCTGCACAGGTTGAAGATGAAGCATTGAAGGATGAAGTGGAGTCTCTCAAGAAGTCACTGGAGAAAGCCTGTGAAGACAAAAAAGATCTTGAACAGAAAGTAGTGGAATTGCAGGAGAAACATGCCATCCAGCTTGCTGAAACGGAAAGTGAGAAACAAGGTTTAGTGGAACTAGTACAAGAGATGCAGCCTCAGTTTGAAATGGTGAAGGAGGCTGGCAAAACCAAGGAGTTGCTGGAGTCGATGACAAAACACAGGAACCAACTGTTGACTGACAAGGAGGAGTTGCAACACAGATTAGAATCCCAAGAGAAAGAGTTTGAAGGGAAGATGTTAGAACTGTTGGCAGAGAAAGAAGCTTCTGATGGGGAGGTGGAGAGACTGATGTCTGAGTTAGCAGCAGCAGCAGAGGGTAAGCCTTCTGATCCGCCACCAGAGATAGGAGAATTAGCAGAAACGCTGTCAGAGCTGGCCAGGCTTCAGGACAAAGCTGGCAAAGTTGAAATGTTAGAGGAACAGTTGCAGGTCATGAGGTGCAAGCTGCAGGACTTGGAGGATCAGGTCAGAGAAGGTAGAGATGACGACAGTGATTCGGACAAGTTGGAAGTCATTCAAGATGAACTGCAAAGACACCAGCAGATGGTTAGTGACATGGCAGAAAAACTGAGAGTCTCCCAAAGAGAGATGGACAAGTTGAGAGAACAAGAGGATAATGAACGAAGTAGACTGGAGAGTGAGGTTGATGCACTGCAGAAAGAACTGCAGAGCTTACAAAGGGAAAATTTAGGTCTGATGGAAGCAAAGGAAAATTTGGCAAAAGATCTGGATGAAAAAGACAAAGAATGTAATAATGTAAATGATGAATTGTTAAATTTTAAGAGAATCGTTGATGATCTTGAAGGTAGAAATAAAGCATTAAGCCATGAAAGTGCCCGTGTTGAGGAACTTGAAAGGGGAAAGCAACTCAGTGATCAGAAAATTGAATACTTAGGTGAAGAAATAAACAGACTGACTGATGAGATCACAGAAAAAGATGTCAAAATTCATGAACTGAATGAAAGAAATGCCAGTCTAGAGAGTGAAATCACAGAAAAATCTGTATGTAGTGAAGATGAGGTTGACACAGGTGAAGAAGGGGGGATTGAAATTAATGATAGGGAAGGGTCAAAGCACTCTGTGGAGGAGCTAAAACATGAACTAGATGCTCTTAAAGTTGCCTTGAGTGAGAAAGGGAAAGAGGTAGCATTATTTAAAAATGAGTGTTCTGAGAGAGAAGCGGAAGTACAGAAGTTAGAAACTGATGTAGCAGAACTGAAAGCATCTCGTGTAGAAGGCGAAACACAGAAGAGATATCTCCAAGATGCGATAAGCTCCTTGGAGGCAGCATTTGCTGAACGTAAGGAAGAAATTTCTTTGGTACAGTCTGGAGTGACTGGGTTAGAGGGTAGGCTAGATGAGATTTCAAAGGAAGGGGAAGACCGTGCCATATTACTTGAGAGAGTTAAAGAACTTGAGGCAGAACTGGATGAAAAGGAATCCAAGATAGCCTCCTTGGAGGATGCTGTGGGGAATGTTGAAAGAGAGAGGGATTCTTATCTTGAGAGAAATAAAATTTTAGAACAAGACTTTGAAAGGGAGTCCCATAACATTGAAGCAATGATACAGAAAACATTCAGTGGGACGGATGTAGTTGGTATGCTGGGTGGTGGTGAAGGTTTTCATGAGCAGGTGGATAATTTGAACAAAGAAGAAAGTGGTAGTCAGAGCAAAGAGGAGGTTGCAGGAGAAGTTCATTATGTGAAGGAAGGGAAAGATGATCACACTGAAGAAGCATTAGAAGTGTCAGATGAAGTTGAGATGTTGAGAGAGAAGCTGGAATACATCGAGAGAGAAAGCATCAGAGAAAAGAAGGAATATGACCGAAAGTTGGTGCAGACAGAAGCATCATTAAGAGAATCACAAAGCATAAGGATGGTATTAGAAGCTGAGATGAAGGCACAGAAGAAATTGTTTGAAGAAGAGTATGAAAATGTTAAAAAAGGAATTGATGGCAATCAAATTTCTATGTCAGTGGGGGAGGTCAGTGAGACAGGTCAGGGCAACGAAGAGCTTCAGCTGGCTCAGGAAGATGTCATGTTACAGGAGCATGTTAACAACGAGGAAGCAGTATTGACTCTAACGGAAGAACCATCTGCCAGTGACGTTGATAAAGAGTTTGAAAAGTTGTGGTTGGAGGTGGAGAAGTTGAAGGAAGAATCGAGATCCAAAGAGGAAGAGTTGTCCAAGATGGAGGAACATGCAGAAGTGGTGACTGGGGAGAGAAATGATGCCCATGCAGTGTTGGAAGATGCAAAGAGAGAACTGAAGGACCTAAAAGAAGCTTTGGATGAAAAAGAAGGAGAGAAGATGCTTGTACAAGAGGAGCTAGCTAAAGTGAAGGCACAGTTGGAAGAAGTTTTATGTAGCAAAGTAGGTCCTCATGTCACAGCTGAGGAAGATCCACCAGCGGATGACGCAAATGCCATCATTCAAGATGAAGAGGAAGAACAGGCCCTATCAAGCCACGTACAAACTTTGAAAGAGGACCTGGAAGAAACCAAGGAAGTCATATCAAAGGAACAGAGTCTCTTCAAAGAGGCTTTAAAGGAAGAGGGAAGTTGTAGCACAGATGCAAACAGAGTAGATACAGCCAGTGAGGTGGAGCAACTGACACGACTCCTAGACCAGAAGGAAAGACGAGAGAAAGAAATACTCACTGAAAAGAGTTTACAGATCAGTGTCTTACAGGAAGCTAATTCTAGGCTAGAAAAGGAGAAAGAGGAACTCCTCCATGAACTGGAGGATGCCAAGAGTAGGTCAATAAATGCAGCAGAGGATACTTCCAGTGGGTTTGGAGGTACAACTGACGAAGAAGACACTCAGGAGACTGGCCATGATTTGGCAAACCGGTTGGATGCGAGCATTGCCAGGGAGAAAATGCTTAGGAAGGAGAAGGATCAGTTGTTGGAGAAGATAGCGGAACAAGAAGAAATTCACAGGAGGCTGGTGACTGAGAAGGAGGAACTCCAGCGACGATTGAGTGACAAGCAGAGGCTGGAGGAACTGCTGTTGGAGAAAGATCGACTGGAACAGGAACTGGCTCGACAGAAGAAAAACATGGAGGGCGATCTTCATGACCTTGAAGTGCAATTAACACAACGAGAAAACCACCTGCTGAAGGAGAAATGTCAACTGCAGAATGAATTGAAGCAGAAAGACCTCTTGTTGAGGAGGTGGGAGGTAGGGTACAGAGAACATCAGTTAAAACTTAAAAACCAAGAGATGCTCCTTGAGAAGCAGTATGCTGAACAGCTGTCCAAGGTCCAGGATGACTTCAATCAGGGTAGGACGTCTCACCTGGAGAAACTCAGATCCGAGATAGAGAAACGCCATGCAGAGGCCATCGCTCGCCTTCGACGAGATCTGCACCAAGAGTTTGCCCTGCGGGAAGCCAGGCTGAACGAAAGCCACCTGTCAGACATCTCAGTGCTGAAGAGCCAACATGATGCTCAGGTGCAGTGGTGTTCCTACTAAAGTTTGCTCTCGATCAAGCTTCTTTCATCTTCCATTTTAAGATACCTTCCTTTTTTGTTGTTGGGGTGTCTGCTTGCTTTGTCTGTCAATTGGCTGTGTCGTACATTGTCTACCAGTGACTGTCTCACACACTGCATTCATCTACAAAGCATCATTTACACGAAAAATGCTTGGCAAGAAAGCAATTCTTTTTGTCTTTGGTACTTTTTGCTGCTGAATGAAAGAGTGCTTAATGTCACAGTGTGCACCAACACAGACCTGTGCTATCCCTGAGTTTGCCCTACAGATTAATATTTTATCATATGTGTGTACAGTGAGGCTGACTTTTAATATCTAAAATCTTTTCAATGGCCATATTTCAATGTCTGACCTGCTTTCTCGATCTCTAAATTCCCTCCTTAACATCATACTGTATGTGCATGTAAGTAAAATGTGATAGTAGTACAACAATAACAACAGAGTTGTACAGTTCCTTTAAAATGAGCTACTGCATACATGATGCATGCTAAGTTTGCTGTGCTTCCCATAAACATTGCAAAAGCATAGCAACCGCACATCAGCTGCGTATACAGTATCCTGCATCCTGCAGTAATAAACGGTTCATTGCTGGCTGCTGTTACTCTTTGCTTTTGTGTCGTACGTGACACGTTATTTGAAGTTAAGGTACCATCATGCTACATACATTTGTTGTTACAATTAGTTTCACTTCCACATGTGCATTCCAAATCTCTACAGACATTCTCATATTGTTACCGTGATGTGCATTTCACTTCATTCTATGGGCCTGTCTCTCTCACTTGCCACAGTAATTGCCAGTAGATACTTCAGATTCGTCAATGATCGTCCTAAGCCTTCAGTCTTCAGATCACAAAGGTTACTGATCCACACTTGCGTGTTTGCGTCATATTTTTGTCATATTTGACAAATTCGATATGAAAAACCTGCAGAATTAAGTGTCATTGCCTCATTGGTTCATGTTACTGGTTGTGTAGTATAGATTATAACCTTCTTTGAGGCTGAGAGAAGTGTTATTTAGGTTCGGACAGAAGTCTGTGTACACATCATCGTACAAGGGCACACAAGACCTTGTACACCATACTTGATCAAATTCCATCATACTTCGAAATATTTCATTTGTGTACAGTGGGCCATCTGCGTTTGACACTTTTTCCAAGAAGTGTAAATACTGAGGAATTCTTCATCGTCTATACTTCCTTTTCTTAATTTTTTGAAGTCTTCTTTAAGGGTCTTTAGTTTACTATTGTTATTTTGATTGTGTTTAAATTATTCCTCTTCTAAATCCATTTTGAATTCCTCAGTTCAATTTTTTCTCTCTTCTTTGCAATATTCTTTAAATTTAATCGTAGGCAATTATCAAACATTCTTTCATAATTTTTTTTTTCTTCTTTGGCCTAATCTGCATAACACGGAGACAAAATTGTTTTGTGCAATTGGGTTAAGATAACTTGTGGTATATAAAGTAAACCTTGGAAATGTGGTTGGATGACAGTAAGTTTTAAAGGCTCAGACTCATCACCTCCAACAGTTTCAGTTCTCCCAACCACTTACTTCTAGCCCCCCACCCCCCACAGCCTGTCTGAAACTCCGTGTGCAAGCAACAGTATTGTTTTAAGTGCTTCATATTCTGGTGAGCAGACAAAGACCACATGTATGTGTAATCAAAACACTTTGCCGAGGCTGTGTATGCCCTGTAATGTGAGCTACTTTGCATCATTTGAATTTGCCGTCAATCAAAGAGAAGAACCAACTGGAAATTTGTTTTAACCCTTAGCCAAAAATGTAGCTTGCAGTGATGAGTGACTGCCCTTAACCAACGTGGGGTTTTTAATTAAGTTTTACATCAACTGCAGTGGTAGAAGCATACAGCGGTTGCTGACGTATACTTATATGTCAAGTAGTCTGAGGAGGCTATAGAACTCAGGAAACAAATGGCCTTTCACGTAACCTGCTCTCATTTTGCTCAATTACAATACTGTGTATGTATGGTAAAGAGCGTAATCACATAGTGAAAACTATGAAATGATATGGCATGTTGCAACTGTAACTGCAAGTACAACTTTTTCAGTGAATCAAATAAGACATAAATGTTTCAGTCGGATATCCACACAGAAGTGGGTATAGGGCATTACAGTTAACAGTATAATCTGTAATAAATCTTAAATCCAGTCACTCTTCGCCAGAGGCTATATTTTTAGCTTGGGGGGGTAACAAAATCCTCAGCTGTTTCCGCTCTTTGACATCAAATTCGAAAAATGCTGAGTATCCCATGTTAGACAGCATACACAGTGGCCCGTTGTTTCAATGACACGTGGAGGAATTTTAGACAGGCTGTGGGAGGGACTAGACATGAGTGGTTGGGAGAATGGGAACTGTCTGGTCTGGGGTGATGAGTCTTTGTCACAAAAACATCAAGATATTGTACGGCCAAAAGCTTTTAAAAGGACTGCCAGTTATGCATCACAATCAGGGTGATGGGGGGCAGTATTTCAGAACAAGTTTCCTGTCCTCCATTGAATAACGAAATGGCAAGCCATCACCCGTGCGTGTGATAAGTATAGGCTGAACATTTTGAGTTGACATTGCTAACACATGTAAAACCATGTTCTTTTCCGCTGTATTTTGTTCTATTATTGCTTCATACAGTGGGTGCTATGTTTCATCTCACTGTGTCTCTCCTCGTAATCCAGCTTATAACTCTCAGGGAGGTTTCTGATAAAGAAAGTATTTGCAACACACTTTCCACTCTCGAAAGCATCGGCCAGAGGAAATACAGTATCTTTCAAAGCAGGATGTGTTGCTTGAAGTAATAAAAAGACAAAAATAGGCATCATCGTTAAACTTCTACCATTCTCTTCCATTTCATGCCAATCTGGAAAATGACATCTATGTCACATCTCTTTCATGTTAACCTTCATAAATGAGAGTCTGATAAGGTATGGTAGAAAGAAGGCGTTATTTAGTTGTTTTCTTGGCTGAAAAGTTAGTGGAACTGGACCCTGTGGTAAATTTGTACCTCTTTTTGTCGATTAATACCACAAAGAAACTCCTTTGTAAACACATTTCCTTTGGAAATTAGACTATTTGTGGACAAATAGACTATGGTACGGTAGCTTTTTTACAGCACATCCTGCTTGAAGTACAAACTTGATCAACATATATATACTGTATCCAAAGACTTTCAAATTGATGTGCAGTATATTTTTTGTCAAATTTGCCTTTATGAAAGATGGCAACTCAAAATGTAATCTCTTCCCAAAACCTGAACAAATTTTGTCATATTTAACTGTATTTTTCGAAAAGAAAATTTTTTGAAAGAATTGTTTTGTTTAATTGAAGTCTCATAGAGTTGGGTTTGCCATGTTTCTTTCCTTCTCTTTTCCACCCACAAATTATCAGAGTTTGAATGGTTGCATATTTTTATAATTCTTGTTTTTTGTTGCAAACAACAGTAATTTCTAGAAGCTTTCAACTCTTGACTTGCTCTTCTTTTTTTTTTCCCAGCACATTTCAGGAAGCAATTTGTGCATTCGGCAATACTCCTATTTTGCACTAAAAAAAGAGATAGAATGTTAAATATATTTATTTTGCTATTTTCACCATTGGAGATTAGTATAGTTTATCTTAAAGGAGACAAAAACTGTCAATTTATTGATCTATAGTTTATCCCAAATGTCTCGCTGAAATTAAAAGCTGAAGTAAAAATTAACAGGCACGGTTTACAGTATACTGCTTAGCTTTGGAAGTCTTCAATTACGTGAATCTATATGAAATTCTTCTTACGAGCATTGTAGACTTGTAACATACTTTTTAAATTTCTGTGCGTGTAATAAGGATGAAAATGTCAACAGTGAACTTTTTAAGAGTTTTGTGCTTCCTGAAATGCCAACAGAATGAGCAAGTATTTTAAATTCTTAGGTGCCATTTACAGTTAAATCTACCTCAGGTGGGCAGACTGTTGATAGAAATGGTCACTTACACGTGTGCTCAGTAGCATGCTGATTTCTAGTCCACTCACTGAATTGAAAGATCTAAGGAAACCATTTTTCTTCCAAGAAAACAAGTTTTGAAAGTCATCCATTTTAAAAACATTTTCTCAATTGCTTGGTTTTTATAAGAAATAATTCTTATTTTTTTTAGGGTCACAAATGTTAAAATACAGTAGCTATTACAATCAATGGATGAACTTTCTTCTATGGAACACCTTAAAGGTGGTACACAGTATTTATCATCTCCTTTTGTCTTCCAGATTTATTTTTTACATCTGTAATGTGCCTTAATTCTTTTTTAAGCCTTATCAAACAGTCCAACTGCCAGAACATTGAATTTACATTCCAAGTAGAATAATGATTGTTTATTATAAATATGTTTTTTTTTCATATTTTTATTATCAAATTTTCAAAGTTTGCCATGATGAATTGTCTTTGCTTTAGAATTTCTTCAGTTGCATTAGAACATATGAAATCTGAAGACTAAGTGAATGACAACTTTAAACAAGAGTGATATCGTGTAGCTTATCATTTTGATGAAAATTTTTCATTTTTAGCTGTTCTGTCAGATCTACAATCAACACCCATGTTTTGTATGTTGTTTTGATTTTGTTTGCATGCCCATGCACTTTGCCGTTTTCTTACTGCTGTATCCTGCATTGGCCTGGTACTTAAGTTAGAAGGATACCGTTTTCACCCACCGAGTTTAACAGTTGTTGAACTCGTTTCATCGTCATATTTTCAAAATTCAAGGGGTATTTATTTTGGTCATAATTCTTCTTTTCTGTTGGACAAAATTTTGTACAGTAATTTTGGAAAAATCTGTAATGACCAGGTCTGACTTGTCAGTAGAGGCGGCCACACACCATCCCGAACCGACTGTGACGCAACAAAACTCCTTGAGACTACTCGTTGCAAGTGATTCTTAACAAGTTTTTATGACAGTTGCATAATGTTTCAGTCGAGTTGCATGCCAGCTGCACATTGAACTGACTAGACCCAACTCATCATGTTGGACCTCTTTGTCCTCAGTCCACATGGGGGTCAGGCCATGGTGACATCCTGCACTAATCACCTGATTTTCAAAATGTGTCCTCATTGGCCAGTGGCGTACCCAGGAATTTGTGGAGGGGGAGGCCGTAGCCTCTGCCGGAATTACTGCAATTGAAAGATCCGAGTGTAGCGCGCACGATCGGTTAGTGCGGAGTGTACAAGAAAGTTTTTGCTAGGGGGGGCAGAGGGGCATGCTTTCCTGGAAAATTGTGAAATCTGCAGATCTCCTGCAATCTGTAGCATTAAAGAATACCTTAAAAGACCTTCCAAGGGGAGGGGGTGCAAACTTGTGAAGACTATCTAAGCGGAGCGCCACCATCGGTTGGCACGGAGCGTACAAGAAAATTTGGGGTTTTACAAAACCCCCAGATGGCCGGAAATAGCCCTTCCCAAGTTTTTTCAGCTGCATGAACCCAGCCTCATTTCTGATATTTTCAGCAAGATATGCAGTATTTAAAAAAAATGGGGAATGTGAGGGGGGGCATGGCCCAATGGCCCCCCTGTGTACGCTAGTGTCATTGGCCATTGAACACCACTCTCCTTGCAGTTGAGCCGATGAAAGGTACACGATGGCTCAAGTAACATCATTGATACGTTCAGTTTCCCAAAGTCCCAAAAAGCTGTGGCAACTGAGTTGGGTGGCCAGCAAATTTTGCTGTATACTGCACCGACGTATAAAGTCGGACATGACAGCCAGTTGTACTGTAAAGGAGTTTTGTTTCGTTGCGGTCAGGTTTGGGCAGTGTGCGGTAACCTCAATTCTTTTTGCAAACAGGAAACTGTCTTGCTAAGCATTCTTAGCATATTAGACAGCAGCTGGGTAAAAAAACAAAATATGATACTACTTGCCATATCTGTGTTACTGTAAATTGAGGATGTTTGCCTTGTTAGATGTGAAACAATGATAGAAAACATAAATTACATTTGGAGCATGCTGCATAATAATCTGTGAGGGCGTACTTTGCAGACAGGTACATATTACCTCTTCATTTCTGTCCTAAATGTAAATAGGGTGAAATGTAAAAATATTTCATAATGTTGACAAAAAGTAATTTGGAAACATGAAGCTGGCCCACGGGTTGTGTCCTGTTTGATATTCCTACAAAACTTTGTCAATATCTTAGCGAGGCATTGGATTTGTTTCGGGATGTGACCATACGGCATGCCTTAAAGTGAAGCACCCACCGTGCAATGATGCCCATATGATCTTTATTCGAGAGAACTACTGTGGTGTGCATGTACAAACAATACAATAAAGAGTTCTTTGTGGATCTGTATTTAAATGCACTTTTAGTTCCGTGATGGCTCCTCCGGCAGCTCCGCCGTTACAGGACGACAAAAAGTCTGTCGGACTTTACTCGTAGCTTGTTGTAGTGGTGACTCAATGTACAGTATTTTTTTACAGCAAATGTTGTTTAACTCCCTGCCATGTTGACACACTGCCTTTTTTCCCTAACAACGAGACAAAAAAAAAAAAAAATACTGAAATGTTAATAAAATATATTGAAAGTAATCCATTATCTCTTGGCTATTTTCTTTGACTCATGCTGTTTGTTTCGCCGGTGTAACATGGGCATTGTGGCACAGTAAATCATGTGCACTGTGTAACAGGAGTACAACATGTCGTTTAAACAATGTATGTTTTTATACTGCCAGATACTTCAATGGCGTAAACAACATTTATGACTCCCTTGGGGATGCACATTAGACACCGGGAATCTCACGATTTGCTTCTCAATTTGCATGTTTCACGAAACAAAGCTTTGCATACAATGATAACATTCACATACGCATGTGCAGCTATTCGATATATGTACTACAGACACACACTGTTGGTGGAAGATGCAACGCGCTTTGTAGTATCCCGTTTCAAGGTGAATGGTCATCTTTGTGTGTCTCTTGATAATTACTCTCTGTCTTCAAATGTATAGTTTGCGATCACTCTTTGAAATTTAGCAATGAAACATCGGCAGTGAGTGTGTGCATATACCTCTTTGCTATCAAAATATTGTTATTTATTCGTCGTGCACTAGGCCAGAGTATGTGCAAAGAGTGACTGTAAGCGACAGTAGAAATGTTCGCAGAGAGTCATCAGGAAGTGATATCTGACCTCAGATGAGACGTAAGAAGATGATTAATCGCCTTTAAGACTTGTCCATATTCAGTGCAAAGTGTTGCATATTCATTAGCAATAAATTAACAGGAATAAAGTATTACAAAAGAAGCATTCAAAGCTATTTTCTAAGCCCCCTTACCGTGCAAATGTTCCAGACCCAATTAACCCAGGACCACACTTGTCAATGGCAAAGGTGTGACAATATGATAAACCATGTCCATGAGTTCCTAGCATATTTTGGAGTCCTGTAGACAATGTTAAACCTTTCAATGGTCAGCAGTTTGAAGGAATGTTTCATTAAGGTTGAATCATGCAGATTAAAAGGTTTGCTGGAGAGTACAAATCAGGTGAAATTGTGATGTTTTATGGAATAAAGTATCATCTACAGGACAGATGAAAATAACAAAGGATGTTCACATAGAGCTACAGTATGCCAATTTCATTTAACTTAAAAGCTGAAAAAGAAAAGTGAATCTTTTTGGTGTCCTGTATTTTTGCTTACAGTATACTCTATAGTCATGCAAAAATTTTTTGGCAACTTTATATAATACTAAAACATTTGCAGTCTAAATTTTTCTTAAAGACAGATATTCGTCACCCAAGACAATTCTTATTCTCGCAACCACTTGCTTCTAGCCCCTTGCACAGTCACGTGTCTCAAAACATATGGTGAACATATGGTGAACATACAAGGATCATTGTGTATCAAACCATGAAGCCCCTGTGTATGCTTTGTATTATGAGCTACTCTGCATCTTTTGAAATTTACTGTCAATCACAGAGCAGAACCAATTGATAAATTTTGCTTACACAAAATGCAATTTGGGGTGATGATGATTGGACTAGGAAGATTTATAATATAAAATATTTATGGAGGCGTTTGATCAAATCCAACAAGATGAGGAAATGTAGAGTCCTAAATTTTTTGAAGTAAGAATCAGAATTTAGAGAGGTCCCCAAACTTGTTTGTAGCCTTTTGGTGTGATAGATCTGCATGCAGTGGCTTTTCCTGTTCATCTGGGTCAAGCATACTCCATCTCTTTTGAAATTATGGCCTCTGGTGATGACAATAATGTTGAATGTACTTACTTATGTGTCCAGTCAAGTTTTTGACATTTAATTATATTTACTCCATGCCTCAATTACCTGTCTACTCACAACAAATGCACTCCCATCTACAGTGCCAAGAGAACTGTCAGAATGGGAGTTGGAGTTACAGATGGAAGTGCAATTGTAATGAAGAGACAGGTAAGTGAGTCATAAGTAAACAAAGCAGGTGGGTTTTTGGGTAAATACCTGATGTGCACCTTTGTGAACATGGTCAAAAGAAGTAGCATGCTACCTCCTGCATTCAAGTTCTGGACATGCACCCACAAATAAAAAATTAAAAAAAATTGTATCACAAGAGACACGTCACACGTTGGACAAGCAGATTGGGAGAAATGCTTGTGAGTAAATGGCTGCTACTTTAGAAATCATGTTGATTAGTGGAAACTGCCATTTATAACTTTAAACAACCACGTTGCTGCACGATGTTCTTTATCAAGTTATGGAAGATTGAAGTATGATTCATACTGTTACGTCAAACCCATTTAGTTTTCTCCGATCTTCATTAGTCATTTGTTTGGTCAATTTTGAGACTTGTCTGCATCTCCCTTTTTTTTTTCTTTTTCTGTGGTGTCTCTAAACAGGGCTCTGTATGGTTTACAAATTATTAATCAAACTCGGTGCATGCTGACTCGTCCATTTTGCGGATAGTCATGGAGATTGCTTGCGTCAATCACGGAGCTTGAAATGGAATGGTAAATGTGTAATTGTTGTTTCAATAATGACTCCCCTTGTCTTAAGTTTAGCTTTGAATATATGGTACTCTCCTTGATCCTTCATGAATGGATTTACATAAAACCAAGTCTTTAAGTAATCAAAGTGAAAGAAAAACAAAAAAGTAAAATGCAGGGGTGGTTTGCCGCGTTTAGGGAATTGGGAACATCGATTTGTAGCATTTCACAGCATGCCCTTAAAAAACATAATGATTATTTTAACCTGTGTTGAGTTGTGCCTTGCACAATGTCTGTTATTGTTCTTGGTGGACGGTGTGATCATAATCACGTCAGAGTAATTATAAGATATGATATTACTCCCACAGATCTCCTAACGTACATCTTGGAAGTTTTTTACGTAATACATGCACAGTATCTTCTAGGAGACTTCATGCCTGTCGTTCGTCATTGTATGTAACCTTCAGTGCATGAAGCTTGAATATGTATAAGTAGAATTTTATTTACAATATTTGGGCTGATCACCAGAAACTTTGTTGAGATGCTAACTTCCTTAACTCAATCATGAGAGACCCAGTTTCACGAGGGCCTGAGTATTCCATAGGTTCGTACATGAAGAATACGTCACTGACAGTAACTGTTTTTGAAAATCTTCTACACAGGCTTTTATTCCATTATTAATTGTACAGTAGTTCAACTACATACCCCATGTCACATCATGAAATTAGTGTTTTATAGTATTTATCTGGCACATGCATGAATATAGGTCAGATTCAACTCCTGTGAGGCAACTAATAGTTGTGAAAGTACTGTCCATACAAAAATTCATTCTGTGAATTCATGTGCAGGACTACTGCAAACACAGTTTTCCCTGTTTCACTTCAGAGTACGTACCACACTCCTTGAGAGAGTGTGCTATGAAAGGAGCAATTTATGTCAGTGGCTGTGAATTTCCCAAGATTTTAGTAAATGTGAAATACCATAACTACTCTGACATTACCAGCTGTGTCTAGACAATTCCTATTTGAGATGAAATAAAATTTGAAAAGTACAACTTTCTGTTTTACATTCTTGGAAGCCATTTTCTGTTACAGTCATGATAAACTTCTCCCATGTTATGAATGTTTAAAAAGTGAGATCATTGAATAAAGGACCAGCTTCGGTGCCTCTTAGTTACTACTAGTCTGGTTGTCCTTGCAATTTTGATTGTTTACTCTAGTGTACTGTGCATATGAGTGCAATGTGGACATGTCATGCTGAAAGATTGTAAATACATCTATTTTTGAGTGTAGTTCATAAATAAACATCAAATCAGTGATTTGTTGCTTGTCCTAAATATTAAAAGAATAATTGTCACGTGGACATTTGCATGAGAATCAAAAACACACCTTCATTTCTCAGTAATTAACGTTCATTAGTGGGATAGAAGTGATTGTCTTTATAGCTTGATAGTGTGTCAGCATTGTGTTGCAAACTGCATTGCATCACAAAATTGTGTAATAAGTGCTGAAACTTGAAATGCTGCGTAAGGTTAGACACAACCCTGCTGCAATAATCCCCTGCAATAAAAGAGAGAAAATTTAAGAATGAGATGACCTTTGACCTCCACTATAGCAGTTACACATCTATGGACAGCCAATCTAGGGTGACACAGAGTTCGTTTGTAGGGTTAATGTCACTTACCAGGAACTGTAATCGCTGGGACATTCAAACTGAAGATCAAGAAATTATTCATCTCCATTTCCTTTGTAGCCGTGGAACGTTGCTCGCCATTTTCATGTCGCTTAACAAAACCAGAATTAAATGTTGCAAATTTAGCTGAGTGTGGGCCGCTAGATGTGCACGTGTAGGAATGGTACACGTTTTAGCCAGTGACATGGTCTTTGGCAGATTGCTCTGAGCTTTGCTGAGCAGACAGAATATTTTACCATATTTTAACAAATGGTTTTATAGACAGGGTAAAGGAACATTCAAACAAAGATGAGAGGTGCGCACGCACTTGCTAAGATCTGAAGATATCGATTTCATTACTTTTGCTTGACACTGGAAAGGACGAATTTGTTTTAGAAATACATGGCAACTATTTTAGAAGCTACTTCTAAATTTTTGCTACTTCTCTTCTAAGAGTTTATACTGTACTTCCCCAAAATAAGAAAATCTGCAATATATTTGTACTGTGTGAGATAATACTCACGTCCTGTCACAACTTGTACTTAAAATTTATTGGAAGATGTATGGTTGCCATTACTTGAAGCTGGAGAAATACGTCAGCATCTATGCTGTAGATGACATGCAATCTACAAAGTACTATGTGCTGAATGTTATTGACTATAACCAATAAATCATTGTCCTGTACCTGAACTTACAACTGAATTTTTTTTTTATAAACTATGTTTGGATTTTTTTCCTCTCGTTATTCTGATTCTCATCTCTCGTTGTTCTGATTTTTTTTTGAAGTTATGTAAAATCTCAGTTACCACTTATCATCCATTTTTTTATATCCATATCATGTTTCTTTTGTTTGTTTTTCTTTCTTTTGTGAATGCATTACAATTTTTGTTGCCATCAAACCCACCTCCCAAGACAAATACATCTCAAGCATAAATCTGTACCAAGCTTTTCAAGATCATATCAGTCGTTGGCTCTGTCAGTTTCACCATTTCCATTATGCTGTGCTATTTATTTATCTATTTATAGTCCAATGTATGGAATCAGAACATCTTTCTTTCAGTCCAATATTTATGCTGTAAATACAGTTTTTCTGTCTGTCTCTTTGCAAAGTTCTTATTTTGGTATTTTTAACTGCAGTTGGAATTCTCCATTGAACTTCGTCCCCCCCCCCCTTGTCACATCAAACATGGTATTATTCATCTCTTTAAATGTGCTTGGTAAGGTGCATGTTGAAAACATCCACATTGTGTTAATTTTCCTTTAAGTTTTGCAATATGAGAAAAAAATGATTTATAGAGAAAAACAATGCAGAACATTAGCTGTGTTCATTCTGACTCTGGACAGCCTTTGTTTTGTACAATTCAGTAGCAATTCACTGTTTTGTACTCTGCCTTTGATTTATGTATGGGGTTTAATCTAAAGTGAGTTTACAGAAATATTGGTATTAAGTTATTCGATGAGGTGTATTTCTAGGAAATTTGTTGGCATGATTTAAAGTTTTAACATAATTTGCACTCCTTCAGTTCCTATGCTGCCGATGTTTGGCAGAGATAATCACAGAAATTATACACTAGTCAATTGCATTGCATTTGATGCTTCTGAAACAGAAAAGAAACAATTCATGATGGATATACCCCTTGGGTCTCCTTTTTAGCCAGGTTACAATGGACACCCTCCTCCGTGGACACACATGAATCATGTCCCTCTAACACCTCATTCGCCCACCACCTCATGCCCCCCCCACCCACAGTCCTCTCATTGTACGCTCTACCCCACTCAAAACTTTCACCTTTTCTTTTCACAGCTCACTGATGTCGTCGCAGAGTTGAATGCCAAAAATGAAAGACTCCAGAGAGAACTGGAAGATCAAAAGCTGAGATCAGTGAACGGACTACAAGCAAACCAAGAGGTATGTCTTTAGAAGAACTGTAGCATTGATTTACCTAAAAATCCCTATTTGGTGTTTGTGTTTAATAGTGAGCATTTGCTCCTGATTGGTCTCATGAATGCAGTCAAATACAGTACTGCCTGTAATATGATTGAAAGTTGATCTCCTCTTTCTGATTCTGTTTCTCTTATAATCAGGGATGCAGTATAGTAGTTGAATTTACAACATAGCATCCAAGGTATTAGTGAGTACCAGATGTGAAACATTTTTGTGTGTCACTTGTACTGTAGGTGACATTTTCTTCTTTAAATTTGTCCACATGAATATAAAGTTACATTAAAAAAAAATGTGCTGACCCCAGGGGATAAGTCTTTGCAAATAATGATTGTGCCTTTTATTGGTTTAAGAATTACAGTAATTTTGATCTTTTGATGCAAAACTCCTTGCCATAGTGATCATATTTTCATTTGAAAATCAATTTTAATTCAAAAGTTGCGAGTTTCTAGAATTTGTAGTTTGAAACTGTGGTGCCTGCACGTACTTAAAGCGGTGATCCATGTATTATTAATGTCTGGCTTATTTGAAGGAGGTGAAGTAATATTCAATGACGGGGAGCCTCCGTGGGTTAATCATCGAACTTTATTAATTACACGTTCTTACAAGATCAAATGCTCTGTCAGTGTGTTTGTAATAATCTGAATCATGTTGACAACTCATGAGATTTGATGTTCTTCATTTTCATGATTTCCTGGTATAATCCTTAAGTCGTACCGAACGACATCACACGATAGGACGCAGCATGTTTGCCTGTCCTCCTGTCGTACCCTGATTATCATTATCCTGATTATTACAATCCTGGGATCGGGGAATCGATGATGTTGTTCTTCGTGGCCCTTAAAAATGAAAGTTTTTGAGTGTTTTGACGGTGCAAAAGAAGACATTGGATGTAGTTGTCTCAATGTCAGTATTGTTAACATAAACAGGGAAATATTGTACACTCAGTAACAGTTAAGTGTTGGAGAGAACACTGTTCAATATGAGTTAGAGTACCTTTTAGAAACGCAACTGCATGTTTGCTAATAGATCATTTTAAGCTTTGAATTCCTGATATAGTCCACCTTAGAGCAGAACCAGGATTAATTTGTTTTTAGAAAAGAATCATTTAAGATGTATGTCACGCCCTATCTTCAGAGAGTTCTCGTAACGTGCTAAAATCATGTCTCGAATAGGCCCTTTCTGCATGATAGAAAATGACGTGATATCCAAACATACTGTACCATAATGGTTAGGTTGGGCCCTCTGGAGAAGGCATAAACATGTATGATGTCATGTGAGGATTGGCTGTCATGTCACTGAAAGTTCATGAATGTACCAGCAAAGTCACAGGAATGTGAACTGAGGTTTGGATAATAGTATGCTAGGGTTTGGCAATTTGTCTGTTGTAAAGTTGTAAACTTTAAGTCATTTTCAAATAAAGTGACTGTGTTGCTGATAGTAAAAAAGAAGAGACACAACTACGCTTTTTCTTTTGTGATGTGCCGCAAAGGACGTATAAAATAGCCACTGTTTTTCTGATGTCCTACTGTATGTATATGTTGTCACTGTCCTGTGTAGAGCATTTTGCATAAAGTCCATGCATGTAACTCAAGAACACTTTGCTTTTTCTGTTTTTGGTTGATAAGGTGCCACCAGGGACAGACATGGACAAACTTGAAACCCTGAAACAGGTTCTAGATGAGGGCAACCAGAAAATACTGGACGAGATCATCAGCGATAAAGAGAAAACAAGTGAAAAGGAAAAGGAAGACATCAAATCAGAATTAGAGGTATTGTGAAGATTAATTTTGTTTACCTTAAAGGGGAAATCAGGGTTTATTTTCACAATTTATTTCACTACAATTCCCCACCGGTATCGTACAATGAGTTATGACTAACAAATATGATCAAGATTATCTCAAAACATGTGGACCGTTTTGAAAAACGAGTCAAATTCGCAAAAATCGGTTAAGAACTCCGAAAGTATGTAACATCCATATTCATTGATCAAATGTGAATATTCAATACTATCACCTTTTCGAGGGATGAGGAGGTGGTGCTTCCTATTTAGTACGGTAAACAAAACATCAAACGAAGTCACAGCTTGAGTGAACAGCTGTATGGTTTGCACATAGGAGTAATTTCCTTTTGGGAAGACGCACGTCGACAGCAATCCTTCTACTCTTTACTATCATCAAAGTTCGGTTATGTTTACTCATATGATGTCATCTCAGTCTTACGCTGTGATTGGTCATCGTATAGAGGAGGCTGTCTTGTCTTGTACATGAACGTTGATTTTTTGTGCCCAACAAATATAAAGAGTTCTCATTCAACAGTAATTAAGGCAATGATTACCATTTCTTCTACCTCCAAACACCTCCCCAACATCTCTATATTTCGGTGAACAATCAGTTTAGAAAGAAAAATCAGCTGAAGGTGAATTTTCTCCGTCAAACCCTGATTTCCCCTTTAAACTGTCCATTCAGAGTTTGTGCACCGAAGGTGCAATATTGTGTCTACTCCAGGGGTCTGTGGAAGGCTCCTGTGTGATATGAGACAATACAAGGCAATATGAGCTCACAAAATGAGGCCATTACTTGCCTGCACCAAATACCGGAAATGTCCTGCTAAATTTGTGGTTTAGACCTGAGTTATTTTATTTTTTTTTATAAATTCTTGTATTTTCCCTAGTCGGCGTGAGTGGGCAGTTGCCCACCCCCCTTTCCTTGCTCTGGATCTGCTGTTGCAAACTTGCATTCATGTTTAGAACTTAGATAACATTACTGCAACTGCTCAAAGAGGTTGCATGACATAAATTGCATGATTACTGCAGGCACCGTGTACAGCATATTGTATCAGGCTCAATGTATGCCTTTATTATTGGTTTTAGTTGTCTAATTCGCCACAAAACGGTCTTGTAAGGATCTCCATTTATGTGGTACACATTTTAGCTACAGATGCGGCTAATACTAGTGACCAGTGGTGAGTGCAACGTGGGGAGGGGAAGCTGTGTTTGTTCTTGTTCCTGTAAATTCACCCAATTGGTGCACCTGAGTGGTTTGTGTTCATCCGTTCATTAGTTCGTTCATATCATTTAATACTCAGATCTGATTCAATACATGTTACTTCTTCTTCTTCGTGAAAATTGACAAATGTATCTTAAGTTGTCTCTAAGTGACCTCAAACCAATCTTGAATTTGCTTGTTTGTTTACAACCTGTTTTGTGAATGTTACTTATGTACAGAACAAGCACAAGGAAGAGTTGGAGTCCCTAAAAGCTACTGCTGAGGCAGTTTACAGCAGTCAGTTAGATGAACAGCTAGCCAGGAGTGAGCATGAGAAGTCACAGGCATTGGTGGAGCAGTTAGAGGAACTCAACCAGAGACAGGAAGATGAAATGGCAAAGATGAAAGAAAAATATGAGGAGGAAATGTCAGAGAAAGAAGAGCAATACAAGGAACAATATGGTAAGTTGTTTCTTTTATTACATCATGTTAATCAGGCAGGTGGTGTGTGTTCATTCATTCCTTTGTTCGTTCATTAGTTTGTTCATTTAATTTAATACACTGATCTCATCCATCTGTTCTGTTTTTCCTTTGTTAAAATTGAAAATGAATATTGAAAATGTCTCTTATTCACTTCAAAAGCAAGCAACATGCAGGTTGACAACTGCATCCTTCTATTGTTTTAATAAAAAAAAAAAAAGGCGGTAACTGAAGAATATGATAGATGCAATAGTTAGTAATTGAGAGCATAAGTTATGTTTGTATCATCTTCATGGCATTAAACATGCTTGGTAATGGTCTAACAGTTAGAGGTTAAAGGTAGTTGTCAGTGTTTAAAATATCTCAAATAGTGCACATTGTCATAAGGATAAGTCGAGTTATGTTTTCTTTTGTATTTGAGTATATTTTCTAGGGTATAATTTTTTTATTTATTATATTGCATAATGCTACCCAAAGGTGGTCAAACCTGAATGAACACAAACGTGAATATGTGTGGCAGATGGTTACTTGTAAATGTGGAATTTTCAAAGAGTTTATTGTAAGAACTTTTAAAAGCCTTCAAACTTAAATGCCATGCGCAATATGAACTCTTAAGTATTACAGTGCTGTTACAGTTAAACTGGCCATCAAATTTCAAAGCTACAGCATGTCCAGAATTTAGTTACTCAGCTCAGTGTCAGATCCAGGAAGAAGAGGAGAGGGGGGGGGGGGGTACATTCCATGAGTGTATATACTCCCCCAAATTTCCAAGATTGATCAATCGTGTCTTTACCATCACACTGCTGACATCCCTCCATTGCTATGCTCGTCACTGTTTAGGTTCAGAAACAGACCATATTGAGAGTACTATTTTAAGGTACAGTAAATCCTTCAGATGATAAACACTCCCACAGTGCATGAGTCCAGTGCATTCCCCAGCAGGCACGTAGCCAAGGAGGGGGTGAAGGACGTGACCACTCCCCCATTGGCCATATTGCGGTATTTTGTTCTAGGACTTCGCCAGAAATACTCAGGTGCATAGGCACAGACTAATTCTTTTCTCAGTAATTAAGAAATTGTAGACATGAGATCTATATTTCAAGGCTGTTTTCATGCAGTTGGAAAGACTTGGGAAGGGCTGTTTCCGGCTATCTGGGGGGGGTTTGTAAAACTCAAAATTTTCTTGTATGCTCTGCGCCGATTGATGGTGGCACTCCACTTAGATAGTCTTTACAAGTTTGCACCCCCCTTGGCATTTTTCTGTCTATGCCCCTGGCATCCCCCAAACAAAAATCCTGGATTTCCCCCGACTTGTCTTTAACAAAAGGTGGCGATCACGTTCCCCCTTGTTCTCTCGTAGTCTGCATTGGTTATATCTATGACTTTATACCACAAACTTCAAACACCAAATTTGCACAAATTCCCGGATTTTGCTCTTTTGTGCAAGTCTCCAGGAAATAAATACCAAATTGCAAGCCTTTTCTTGATCAAATCCAACTTCCACCTCTTCGTCTACTCTTAACTGTATCCTCTGCTGTCATTCATTTCAATCGTGATTGAGTTTTTTCAAGGAAGTCAGTTGATCTCTGGTACTAGACTTATCTTGTCACAAAAAGAACTATTTCCACCATTAGGCAATGTAAAGCCAACTTGAAACTCAATAAATTTGTTAATTTTCTATGTGCTTATATTGTAGTACTGTAGTTGACTTTTTATCTTCAAAGTTGCTTTGAGATGGTGTGTTGTCAGAATCGTGAGAAATGCAATACAAATTAATGCAATGTGGTGTTACAGTAGTAATTAACACTGGCATCACTGGTACTGTACACTAGGAACACCTGTCTTTGAATTAAGTGGAAAACATGTGACCAGTGACATGTTCAGCTGATCTTGCGATAGATTAATGTAAAAGAAACCAGAATTGTCCATAGACATCTGTGCATTACACTGTATTGTACTGTGGATGTTCACTTGCTTAAGGTGGATTCAAAGTCAAAGAAATGAAGTCGCAATGGGGGGTGGGGGCGGGGTATTAGCAATATGACTGTATAGCAGAGTACTGATCTGAAGAACGTTTTACGTGTTTGTACCCCTTCATGTGTGTCAAGAACTTTGTTTCTGTTTCTGTGAACACACAATGTGACAGTGCTGCTTCAGTGTACACTACCTTTGTACAGTACAGTAGGCCTGCTGTTGTACAAAAAGTAGGCCTACAAAAAGTAGGCAAGGAGTGAAAAATCTCTCCTTGCTGATCTGATGAAGTCCCCTCTGAAATTTTTCCGGCGATGTCCATGTACAAGTTACAGTCTGTCAGTCTTTCTACAATGTTAGTATCCTAGTGAATTAATTAATGACTGGGCCTATCACACTGAGTGCCATCTGATATACTGTAGGCGGGTGCTAAGACGTACCCCTCAGTTGGACAATTTTATTTGTAAATAATAATACAAAGGTAAACAAAATATGCAAAACTTCTAAAAGATGATTAATGTCTCATTTAACGCTTTTCCATTCAGTGGCCTGCAGTCACGTCTACAATGATTGTCAAACTATTCCAGCATTTAACAATATCAGAACACACATTTCACCAACATCTACCGATCGGTGGAATATCACCGATCACTCTGCACTGTTGTTTCAATATCTGTTATCCATAGAGATAATACAAACGAAACCATTTTCAGGAATCATCAACTTGTGTAAGAGAAGTTACTTTACAGAAAATCATAAAAAAATCTCCTGACATGAAAAGGAAAAGTAAACAACAATGAACCAAAATGGTCTGTTACTGTACAGAAGTCCCCCCCCCCCCCATCGTACAATGAAGGGATAGAAGGAAGAGTATGGGGGGGAGCTGTCAGGTCAGGGAGGGAGGGAATGTGGGACATTAAACGGTCCGTGGTGTTACGGTAAGTCACTGTATGTATATGTTGCTATGCACCGAGTGTGGACATTGCATGACTTTTATATTCCACAAAGCAGTTCACAGATAAAGAAACAGCAGATTAAGAAACTGCAGAAACTACAGGACAGCAGTTCACCGATTAAAAAAACGACAAATAAAATTACAGAACAATGTGATAGGTACTAGTGTAATACTAAATTATGAGCATCACAAACTTATAAATTTATGCAGTTCAATCATGTCAGACTGAATGCAATCTGTAAAACACACAAATTACAGAGACAGAGGTAATGATACATAACTGTGCAGTTTAACTAACAGCAATAAGTCTTGCACCATTGTGACGGCTTAATAATTAATTTACTCCTGTTGGCGTAAAAAAAATTCTAAAAAATTTAGTTTCTTTTCAGTTTTAGTACATTATGGCAGATAGAGTAAGTTGCCGCAAGTAATTGCTAATGCGCATTTTGACATGTAGGCATGATCTTAAAGGGGCTCATTGAGTTGATATCAGTAAAGATTGCGGTGATTTTGAAGTACACAAACACACGACAATACTCACAATCAGCATAATTAATCAAGTTTCACATCCAATAGTTATATGAAAACTGTCAATTTTTTTGAATTTTTGACCATTACTTGCTCTGATTGTGTGCATGTGAATGTACTAATGCGAAAATGTCTGGTCACAAAGTTTCAAAAACCAAATTTAATCGTTGGTTACTCACTCATTAATGTTCCAATGTATGTAAAACTTTGGGATCCTTTTAGTTTGACTGTTTGTCAATAGTATTAGAAGGAAACTTGACCGGTTTAGAAAAAATTGAGTGAATTTCACAAAACAACTCAATGAGCCTCTTTAAACTGTAAAATGTCGAGTTTGATCAAGCGTAACTTACATTAAAATCCACTATAAAGAAGAAAATTTGCAGATAAAATATGGAGGATTTTGTTTTGAATTTGCAATTTAAAATAAGTATACATGATTTAATTAAAATAATGTGGTCTACAGTAGGCCTAATCAGTGTTTGTTTACAAGTCCTAATTGTGGAAAAATAATTATGGACAGAAGTCTGTTTGTTGAAATACAGTAGTCTGCATCTCAGGGAGAAGGTATTTTACTCCTTGAATCAGTCACCACTTTTTTTTTGCTGATGTCAAACAAAATAAGTTTTAACTTACAAAAACAAAATGTCAAGCCTGCACATTGTCAAAAGAAAGTAGATGAGCAGTAAAAATTCAGCATTCACTAATACACGTATGTGATGCAACCCTATGACTTAAACAGTTTTGCTTGTCCATCAATGTGTGACTGAATTTTGTACCTTGCAGAAGATTTTTTTTTTGATTTGTGTAATCACACCATGACTTATGATAGTATTCATCCCAGGAAAATAGTTGTTTATCAAATAACAAGCATTCCATATGGTCTTTTCGTTAAATTTCACTGGAACTCTACTGGAACCAAGGAAACTTTCAGGTGGTAGTGCATTTTGAAGCACAAGAACAAAGTCAAAATGTTCATGGTGAGACCAATCACCCCGTAGATGATGCAGGAGCGCAAACTCGGACGCCTTAACGTGATGATGAATTCTTCAAACCAATCTGGTGAATTTTCTTCGGTAGCTTTAAGGGTCTGATATTTGTCTTTGTCTGGCACGACACCCGTGAGAATGGGTTTTGTCTCATCTGAAGCATCGTCCTCCAGAGGTGTAGATTTGGTTGTGATTTCAGTAGAGGGAGAATTTGTTTCTCTCTCGGATTCGGTCGTGGTCCAGACGGATGTTGGAGGAAGAGATGCAGCAGAGTGTTCCTCACAAAGATCACTGACGAGACAGGAGTCACTCAGACAACCGTTTGTTCGTTCCCAACGAAAATTGTTCTGTTCCGGATGATGGCATTTGGATTCACAAGTCAGGCAGAGGTAGGGATTGTTCATCAGATTCAACAATGTCAAATTTCTGAAAAGAGCGAATATTTCCACCTCAGTCCTACCAAGTTGGTTATTCTGGAGGTAAATTTCCCGGAGGTGTGTAGCATTGGCCAGCGTCATTTTTCTGAGCTTCATGATTCGGTTGTGGCTGAGATCGAGAACTGTTACATTCGTCACATTGGTGAGGTAAAACCTGGGAAGGAACCGGAACTGATTGTGGGACAAATTGAGCTTATTCAAGGAAGGTATTGGAGGAAAAGTACCACAATTAGTACTACTCAAAGATTTGCTGGACAAATCCATCTCAGTGACATTTCCAGGAGCTGAACTGCAGACACTACATACACCAGTATGTCCCCAAGTGAGGAGAATGAAAAAAGTCCAACAGATCAAATGGAAGTACATTGTTATAGCCAGAATTAGTAACTGAAGGTATTTTAAACAACAATTATTCAGCAGATGATGCTAACAAACAATAGCAGCTGGGTTATAATTCAGTTGAAGTCAATTCGAGATCGATCCACCTGTTGCGTTTCTTTTTCAGTTGTGTCACTATAGCCTCCTGAGGAAAAGAAAGAAATAGGCAAATTTACCCCAAATCAGAAGTCACTTGGATGCACTGTATGCAAAAAGACTTGAGTTGAGTGGTGTATCACACACAACGCGTATGTGACACATGAGTAGAATCTTGAATGTTATGTGACAATTCTGATCTTTTAAGTTCTGTCTCTACTGTCAGTTCTCAAAAGATGGTAGAATACAGTAATTACAGCATGATTGTTTCTTTTAATGGAATGAAAAGTTTCTGTAAGGTTAATCGACCGCAAGACACTCCATGCAGCGTCCCTTTCACTTTGGCATGATTTTCTTCGTTGACAGAAATTGAAAGCTGGAGGTGGACTAGCTATAATGTCGTTCAGCATATGCATAGATCTAAATATCCCTAATATTCTTTGAAAGTGACAAAGTACATATATTATTGAACACGAAAAGTGAAGGTTTTTAAAATAAATCGACCAAACTGTAAACAGACTGACCTGCAGTCAATTTGTAGCATTCAGCAACAGTCATAATGAACTAATACTGTACATGGCTCATGCATAAAGTACTGAACAGGTAGAATACATCAGTAAAGACTACAAAAGATACAGATGAAGTAATTTTTGGCTTTAAGTTTGTGACCAGATCGTTTGCGGTAGGAATTGCCATCCCTGAAAATTGTGCATGAATATCTGAACAATATTACTCATAATTTACATCGATTATTTTTTTCACTGTGTCAAATGAAACACCATTTCATTGTACTGTAAATTGTCTCATTTTACATTATGCTGGATACTTGATATGTTTTGGGGTCATAATACCACAATATGACAATTATCAAGTTACCTCTCATTTTGTATGCCACACTGTGCATCAATTCAGCAAACAACGTCCTTCATTAAAAGTTCAAAACTGAGCCACATGAGCCACAAAACATTGCTAATCAATGCTTCTTTAAAGGGAAATAAGGCAAATGTTTTACAGAAAACAACCATATTCTTAAAACCAATCTTATATATATATATATATATATATATATATATATATATATATATATATATATATATATATATATAAATAAACAAAATGGTGGAAGTCAACTACAGACTAAAAGATGGAAGAATAGCACCCGGCTTGGAAGCTTATGGTTATTTATAACCTTCTTCAGTTAAACTGATAAAATACAAGCATAGAGACTGTAAAATAAGAGACTGATTTACAAAGAGTAAGAGGTTCAAACAAGCTAAACATTGCGAAGAAAAAAAGATACAAGATTCAAACCAAAAAAGGCTGGAAACTTCCAAAGGGGCTTAAAATAAATAAAGTCAATAGAAACATTCAAAATACAAAGATACTTAAAAGCGACCACAAGAAATAAAAGACGCTGAACAAACTAAAACCGACAGTGAAAAGGATTAAAGATTATTAATGAGATCTGATTTATGACTTCCACCATTTTGTTTACCCTTTATATGTTCGTTCTTCGGTGGTGTCTGTGAATCCATTTTGGATCCTACTCGCTACTCTGGTTTACAGCTTTTTCATGCTACACATATATATATATATATATTCTGCTTAATTTTATATACAGCAGCTACAGCAGATGTTCGTTATTTATTCATTAATTTATTATTAGTCTGCATGTGCTGACTAGTTCAGATTGTTGTGTTTTGACAATTCTGTTTGGTTTCTTTATCCTCCATTTTGGTCTCTGAAAGATATTAGCAAGGTATTCAAAATAAAGTGGAAAATTTTAGGAAGAGCCTCACCTTATTCAAATGTCAGCAAACGTTGCAACTTGTTTACGATGGAAAAGTACATTTTTATCTGCCATCCAACAATGACCTCCCTAAATCAACGATCTGAACTCAGTCAGTACGTGCCACCATGTGTGCAATTTCTGGTTTCCTGCTAGCATTTGTGTAACCTATTACGGGCACGCAAAGAGTGCGGTGCAAGCAGATCTATGTGGTGTGTGTCTGGGGTTGGCCTTAGGACCTCGGCTGGGGCCAGCTGCGGAACCTCTTACAGGGGTCCAGTCGGCGAAGCTTCTTGCATGTTAAAATGGTGGTCCAGCTGCATAGGTACAATAAGACTAACCCTTATGTTTTCCTCCACTACATTCGTCACAAAAATGGAAAATTTTTTAAAGTTGTGCATATTGGTTATGTTCACAACTCATAGTCGCAAATCCCCTCCCCTATTTTGTTGATTAGCCATAACTGAGGCTATGTTTTAGTTTTATCAAAAAGAGAGCAGAATTACATAAGCTACAGCAGAATACCTGAGGCTCCCTGTTCCGCTGTACATGTAGGCTTTGAGCAAAGGACTGAAATGAGGGAAGTACCGACTCCATTAAGGTTGTATACTTTTCCTGCATAGACTTGCGTAGCATATAAAAAAATGTGTAACGGTACGTCTCATATTTCTTCACGGACTAGATTCCAGTTCGCTGGCCGGACCAATTTACAGACGGTCCGGATGTGGCATGTGGCTGCCATTTCAGAACCCCTGTGCTATAGAAACCATGACATTTGACCTTGACCTATGACGTCATCTGTCCAGCTAAGACACTACATCTCATACGCATACACCTAACCCACAAAGTCTGAAGTTCATCTGATTTACCCTCTAGGAGCCTACTGAGTTAGATTTTGACAAATTGAACAATAATTAGCCCATAATCCCCATATGGTCCAGCTGTTTCCATCACTCTTTTTGATTGATGATCGGCCATGCGGGCTCATGATGATTCAGAGAGTTTGATACTTCACCAATTGTAACCAATCATTTTGACTTTTACCGTCACTGGTAGGAGTTCATCATCGTACAGTACCTCCTACTGTAACTTATGCCAGATTCTGTATTTCATCTGCACAGAAGATACTGTTGTTGAGTTTTAATAGGTGCCTACATCACACATAATTTTGGATTGAGTGATTGCACAATTACCATTGTTTTTGGGTATTCATTAAAAACCTTTTAAGCAATTATGATGGATTGTATAATTTTGCATTGAAACTCTAGATTCATCCAATCTCAATTATATCCAATTATGGAGTACTTGAAGTGATCGTCACTGGCCAATTTAAGTCCTTCTGTTTTGTATTTTGTTTTTCCCTTTGTTTTTGTGGCTTGTTATAGCCCTTGTGCAGCATTTTATCCAAACACATGGAGCGATGCAACATATGCAGCAGCATGCTATTTACAAAAAGCAATAGTTACTGTTAGCCCACAGATGAAGTTGCCATAATACCTGCCAGTGAGGCAATATTACCATGACAATGTAAATCATGTTTATTCATAAGTTATTAATCAATCAAAATGTTTGTAGCCTCACTGCGTGCAGCGCCCATCAATCAGTTGTAAGCTCCATGCTTTGAATGGATTAGGCAAGCACAATAGCATGATTACACTGTACTGTGATCCACATACACAATTCAAATTTAGCACAAGTAGTCCTGGTGGAGGTGCAGTGTTGTATTGTGGCTGCTCTGGGGAATTTTTTTTTCTACCAATAGTGTTAAGTACCAGAGTAGTGACACAGTGTGTGGGTCACCGTGTGTATACAAAAGAGGACTTTGGTCTGCATGTCACCACCGTTGGATATATGCCGGCAAGCTGCCTCTGATACAGCTGAAGTTGTTTGTATGTGAACGTGTTGTTGTAAACCACCAGTTGAGAAAGAAACTCACCACCTGTGTGAATGTGCTGTGGAGATTCAGTTGCATTTTCTCCCCGAGCTGGATTTATACGGTCAAGATCTTACAGGATTTGGAGCAATGTACTGGGAAACCTCATCGCCGATTTTATGGTATTCATGTTGTTTGGTGTTTGAGATTTTAATTTGCAGTCAGTGTTGGGATAAAATATGTAGTGGATCTAGTACAGAGCTTTGAAACTAAGTGATAGATTTCATACTTCACAGAAGCTGTGCCCTAGTTTGTGTTATCAGGTTACAGGCACAGATTTGTATGTATTATAATTTATATTCATTGTTCTCCTGTTGTAAGTACTAAATGAAGGAATGCTAAGATGGTGGTGTGTCATGCTATGAATTTGAGGAGTCTGTATATACCATAATGTCTGCTGTGCAGCCAGACAGAGATATTGCAGTACTATAACATAAGCAATTTAAACCTGGAATGATGTATGCTCCCTCTGCAGTTTTTCTTCTGTACCACTGTATGTAGTTGGTTAAAGTTTGAGCCACTGACTGTATAGTCACACAAAGTACACCCAACATTTTCATTGGTGGAGTAATGTTGTGTAACATCAGTTAGTGTACATTGCAATGTAGAAGTCCATTTGCCATTAAGGTATGGTACCTGCAAAGATAAAAACCTTAACAATCATTTATGCATAATATTTAAAGATTTCTCAAACTGATATATGATGTATTTGTGTACTGGTAGGCAATGTTGTATGGGACCACCATAGGCTTACTGTACAGTATATAGCTAATTGTGTCTCATGAGAAAAGAATTTTCAGCTAAGATTGGTTACCCCCACCACCATCTCAGAGGAATATTTTACATTAATTTGACAAGTAGCATAGTCTGAAAGTTTCACAAAATTTTGTGCCTAGTGTATCACACTACATTACTCAGCAACATTTCTTGTGAAAAGTATGAACGATGCATGTGTTGTTGTGTGATACTGGATACAGGCTCTAAGGCTGATTGCCTTAGTTGATCAACTACCATACATTAGACCTACCGATACATGCATACTGTATTCTAATGGGAATTGTGGCATTTGAACTGTCAACTAGAAGCAACGTATTCTCACATATTTGCATTGTGTAAGATAGTGAGCCGCAACGGATGTTTGAATACAAGATGGCCATTTCTACAACTACGTTTTTATAGTCCTTTTCTCACAACGACGTCACAAAAAGGAGTCCAAAACTAAAATCTCGACACGCTGTACTGTAGAGGCACTGTACGCAATTCGAGTTATTTTCAAGCTTAACAGATTTTGTTTCAATCTCGGAATAGAGATCTGAAGGATTATTTTGCGCAAGAGTGAAGTGCGGTATCCCACAGTTGATCCTGGCCCTGTATTGAAACTGCCATACAGCTGTATGTTTGCAGTGGTGATATAAATATATTCATCTTTCCTGGTTATGAATCGAGGTATTAAAATTATTCCGTATTATATACTATGTTCATTCATTCCCACATTGACATGGTGGCCTTACCCTTAGAACTAGCCTCTGCAATCACAAAATGAGTCGTCCTAAGCCCCACAAAGCCTACTGTATATCATTAAAATGACGAGGTTTTGAAATTTAGGGATACAGTATACATAGCCTACAGTACTATGAACCATGTCCTACAGTGAGTGCAGTATTTAAAGCATGCATATGTAAACCATTGCTTTTACAGTATGAAACGCATTATTCAAGTAGTGCTGTTTGTTGCAGCTACTGTAGCCACTTCATGTACATGCTGATCGATTTCAGCAGAAGCTTCAACTATTCTGTATGACAGTTCTGCCAGGTATTCATGGGCAATGTAGTATGACAGTACTCAGCCATGTGTATAGCTGTATACATATCAGTGTTTTTCAACTGACCAGACTTGCCAATTAAGTCTCACGCAATTCGCGTGAGTCTCACGCATTCGTAGCAAAGTTCACCCACTCCCTTGAGCCCTGCGTTTTTTCTCTCACAAACATGCCACAGTTGTACCCTAAAAAAATATCTTCATGTTTGCTGCTGTATAGTTACCATTTGTCAACTTCGTAGCGAGGATGGAGCATGACATATGTTTCGTTTCCAGTTTGCTTAGATAGTACCGTATAACCGCAAATTCAGAATCTCAAGCAAGGCGAGGCAATTCTCAGGCAAAATTTACCCAAACCTCCAGCAAACTGACACAATGATACCCTTGACAGGTCAGATGGAGCTTTTCATATTTATGCAGGAAGCTACAGTACCAGTACGTACAATTCACCTCGTTACCAGTTACTTTCATACCTGACAGTGGACACAAAATATACTGGCTAATTCAAGGTGTAATGTTCCTTCTACTGTGCTGCACTGTGGCTATATAGTGCTTCGGTTAGCTTTCTGTGTTGCTTAGTTACTTCAGTGGTGATTACACGGTCTGTGAATCCATATTACTGTACTTAGTCTAAACTACTGTACAGATGGTTGTGTATGCATGTAGGATACTATAGCTACTGTGATCTTTCAACAGTGTTAACTAAAAAGTGATTTGATTAAAATTGTACAGTTGTTTACTGTTGTGGTTATACAGCAAAGACCAACATCCATGAAGTACTGTATACTGATATGGTTGGTACTAGTTGTCTGTGAAAGTGCATTTACATAATAGTGCTTATTATTTTTTTTTTCCTTTTTTGCTGATACCATAAGCAGGTGCCTATAAAACCAATAAGTAACGTACAGTACAGAATTACAGGAGTTGATAAATATCATGTTGAGTTTGATTAAGTGCACCACTCAACATGGCTTCAGTTCCTGCAAACGTCTAGAGACATTACTATTGGCGTGATTTGATTGGTGTTAAAGTAAATGAAAATGCAGAATTCCTTAAAAAAATGTCCGTTCGAAAGTAAACTGGAAACTAACAACTACATGATATATACAGTTCATGCAGTATCAGCAGGTTGTGAGCTGGTGTCCTTTTAGCACAATTACTGTAGGTCACAGAAACATTGATCACCGAGGCCTCTACAGTAGGAGTAAATCATGGAACATTTACTAGTTTAGTGTGGTACTTTCTATATTCTTGGTTTACGATACATGTACATGCTTGAAGCCATAATTACCGAGATCTTCAAATTTCCTGAACTTGTTTACAATGTAAACTGTCGCTGGAGATTCCAGCTCTGTTACAGATGCAATGCATACCTTCAATGTGCATGAACTCGTGCATGTTTGTTTATGATGCTGCGTCAACTGTACGGAACAAATCTCTACAATGCCATACTTACATGTGTACTCACACTCAATCTTTTGATTAAGTAGCGTATAATATCATACATCTTGTGAAACTCCTTTTTCGACATCACTGACAAAGTTGCGACCTTGCAGCGTCCAAAGTGGAAACTCAGTATGTGGTGTTTCATATTTCTTCCTTGTGAAGCAATGTTTCATTTATTTTTAACCTGAACCTCCTGAGGACATCGGATCGATGTGGGGGTAGGCTTGAAATGAAAATTAAAAGATGTGTGGCAGCTAGTCATCTTGCACGCAAGGTCGTACCAGAGAAAGAACTGTAAGTCTACTGTGCATATTGTGGCATCATTGTCAGTGATAGAATTGAGCTCTGCTGCAGAGCCTCAAAATAATATTGTATAACATTTTTTTTTTTTGTCTAGATCTTCCAGTGCCTTTTTTTTTTTTTTTTTGATTTGATTCTGAGAGCAGCACCGTAGTTTAATTAAGGTTACGGTAATTATATTTACTGTAAGTCAATCATAAGCAGTTCTTGCGCACTACAGTATATGTGTACAGCATGCACTGAACAGGAAAACCGGCAATCAAATTGGCTTGTAGTGCATTGCAAGATATAGTTAATTAGGTTTAGATTAATTCATTGCGAGAAAGGCAAAAATAGAACCGGATTGCATCAGTTGATGTATTGCAGGAAAGGGAATTATGGTGCAGTGTTCAAACTTCTGTACTTTCATTAATAGTATTTATAAGTTTTCTTACAGTATGAAAGTCATAAATCTTATGTAAACAGAGAATTGTTTTAAAATTATGCAATGAAATGTTTCTAAGTTATGACTTACATGCTCTGTCCATCTGATTATGTTAGGTTATCACCCAACATTTTATTATTTTGTGTAACTGCAACATTGCGTATCAATTGTTATCGCTGTAGGTTTGGCTGAGAAAGTACAGTGGGGCCAATGAGGTCACTTTAACCTCCACATGATGTTCTATAAACAAATAAGATTCTGCTAAAATTAACATTGTGCTAAAAACAAGATGGAAAAAAATTGTTTCAATGATCTACCAAGAGACTGAAAAAAAAAATTGAATTTCTGTGATGTACCCACATACGGCACCTACTGTACTGTACCATAAAGTACATTTGGGGTGACCTGTACCATCTCTCCTGATTGATTGGGATTGTCTGTTTATGGCAGGAAAAGTTAGGGTCCTGGCCGGTATGTCCTGAATTAAAAAAAAAAAATGTAAACCTACTGTACAGTAGCTGCAATATTCTGTGTTGTTTTTGTTTTTTTGCTTTTGCAGTAAAAATTTGTTTCTTTTAGTAAAGTGTCAGTGTCACAAATTGAGCTCTTCTCTTTAGCAACATGGCCTACTCTAGGCCCATTTTTTTTATTTGACTAAGCAAAGGGGTCCCTCCTCCAGATTAGTCTCCAAAACTTATGTCCCTCATTCAACTGAGAGAAATAAGGGGAAACCGTAAGTACAGTACAGTACATTGTGTCTGTCACTGACCAGCTTAAAGGCTGTATTGCATCACCCTAAGCTATATTTTTACCTCCCGGAAAGCAAAATTCTCAACTTGTTCTAAGTTACAGTACTCTTAGATTGACAGCAAATTCGAAAGATGCAGAGCAGCTCGTATTACACAGCGTACACAGGGATCCATTGTTTTGATTACACATGTGGAGGAATTTAAGACAGGCTGAGGGAAGGACTAGAGGCAGGTGGTTGGGAGAATTGAAACTGTCTGGGGTGATGAGTTTTTGTCTTTAATTAAGCTCACTTTGTGATTTTTCTGCCTCCCTATACCAATTAATTACCAGGTGTGAGTAAAAAGCATACAGCACGGAGGTACATTTACTCATGCAGTACAGTGGAAAGAACTGTTTCATTTTGCTTTCAAAATTTTCAGTCACTAAGTGCTCCTATCAAATGGCAGACACCAGGCGACCATGTTCATCGTTCGGTCGGATCAGTCAGTGAACTCAGACTGTCTCAATTTGTTTAACCGTCTGTAAAATTTCTCCCTTTGGTTACCAAAAGCTTAAAAAAAGGTGGATCAACTTCTGTACTGTACTGTACTGTACAAGAGGAAAAGTAAAACAAAAAGCATCATTAAGCCCAGAGGGAAATTTGTTGTGATTAGAAATCGATGTGAAAGTTCTTTGGACAGTGACTTTGTGAGATGTTTGTCTTTTCTCTTTGTTTTTATGCACGATACTATCAAATGAACTGTCAGGGATTGGTTGACTGATTCATCTGAGTCAATATTCAAGGCTTACAGTTTTAGATGGATTTGAATTTATTCCGCATCCCATCATCAGCGATGAAGTAGCAGTCGATTTCCCTTGTCTTAGTTCTCCATATAGTACTGTAGCTTTTCCAACGTCTTTAGTTAAATTATGTTTTACAGCATGCCCTGTGTGGTGCCTTCTACTGTAGCATACTGAACTGTACCCAGCTGTAGAAAGAGTTTACTTATCAAGTCTCCATTTACTTTGAAAGAATTTTACTTTGACTTCTTTACAACGAAACAAGCTATTCTTTCCTTCATTGTATATTACTGTTTGTTCTTTATTAGTATACCATTACGTATACAAGCCTATCAGGGACTCATGCAGATTGTCCCCGACTTTGGACATTCAAAGTTGGGTGTCACATGACTAGATTTTAACTTATACTATGTACTTGCTTCACTTGCGTCAGTCTCTTGCAGAAGATCCTAATGGGGATGTGTGCATATAAGTGACTGGTACTCTTGGTGTGTTTGTCCACTTGCAGCAGGGACCGGGCAAATGATATCGCTTTTTTTTTTTGCGCTGCAGTTTCTTAAGTTCATTGAGGTATTTTTTTCCAAATTTGGCCAAAATGCCCAAATTTTTCCATGCCCAGTTTACAGACATTTCTTACAAAATACAACTCAATGTCAGCATGTGTGGACTATACTAGCTCGATGGGCTGGAATTATTCCAGTTTGATGTGAAAACATTTGAGAAGTAAATCTGAAATGGAATGCATTCGTTGAAACTATATACGAACACTTGAACAGCTCTGTTTATCTTCAGCAAATGGCACGTTCAGAGACCGCATTATATGAATGCCCTTTTTGCAAATTATGATCCTACTATTTTGCATTTTTTCCAAAGTTTTTTTCCTTTTTTTCAGTCCCTAAAATGGCATGGTGGTCCATCCCCTAGCAACATAAAGTTATAAAAGTCACTATCCTTATAGTGTTAGTAGCATGCACAGTGTAACATAGTACAAAGAGTAGGCTATAGTGTAGTGCCTTTTATTGTCATAGCACAGTTTAGTAATGTACAGTAACAGTACATGAAGTGGATTTACTGCACAGTAAAGCTACATCTATCACAGTCATAACAAGTTGATCGACCGATAGGCCGTGACGTTTGAATGGTTTGAGTCCATAGTCTGTACGTCATTCAAGGTAATCTAGAAATTTGGAAAATGTCATTTTATAATTCATCTGACATGATCACGATACTGTATACGCACAGTGACAAATCCATGTAGATTTGTCTTGCTCAGACTTGCCTGCATTTATGCAACAATAAGCACAATTAAGGTTTTCTCTTCTTTCTGTGCAACTGTATACAGTATGCCACTTACAGTAATGCTCTTCTCGAAACTCTCCAGAATACATTTTGTGATTTTTTTTTCTTCTGCTTGATTAATTTTCAACAGTGTTATATGTTTTGGGAATAGAGTGCAAGGTATGTATTTGACCTTGGTGATGGAGGAACTACTGAAAGCAAGCGGGAGAAAATTCTTTTATGAACATTGCAATTATAAGGAGTTCATACTGCGTATGTGCATTGAAAGGACAAAGCAGTATATTTCTGTATATTGTGTCATTAAGCAGAACACTTCATCATAATGCAATATATGTATAAGGTGATGATGTAATGAAGATGCATGAAAGATTCATAAGTTGCAACAAAATTTGCTTATTCCTCTGAAAATGAGTAAATGACAAATTATCTGCTGCCTAGTGTACGATTACTTGCACATACACCGCTTCAGTAATACTGCAAAAGAGTTAGGTCAACCTCATTCGAAACTATAGCTTGATGATCTACGGTGAAGGATTTATGGAGACATTTCAATCATGTCTGACAAGACAAATAGAAAGATAATAATTGAGAGAAAGAGGAGTGCAGAGCTGAACATTAACTTAAAATGCAATTTGTCCAGTTGGGCAAATCACTTGTCCTGATAAATTTTCACATGCCCAGAAATGGCAGAGCATTCAGTCAATAAAGATAACTGAAACTTGACTGGTAACTGAAAAAGATGAGTTTCCTTGGTAACACACAACATTAAATTATGGACAACATTCAATTAATTGGAGACCAGAGTTGGGGGTGGGGTGGTGATGGTCGAGGATGGACTTAGCAAGCCCTATCCCCTACCCCGGCCAAACACTTTGACAGTGAGCGATCTCACAGGGCTAACAACTTGACCAGTGGCAGTGGGTCAAGTGGCTTTCAGAATTCACTTGCACTGATAAATTTTACTTGCCCCAGGCAACAGGGCAATTAACGTTCAGCCCTAGAATACTTCAGATGCTGCAAATGCCCGAATCCTAGTTACAAGGTTCTATTATCTGACCTAGGTCACAACTTGTACATTGCTGGTGAAGTCCATTACAAGCACCAATTATTGCAGTAAATGTAACGCAGTGTGCGCTATATCAGTTGAGACAAAGTTATATTTACGTCACTCCTCACTGACCTGTCTCATCACAACAAATGCACTCCCAAGTACCTACTGTCTTCAAGAGTACTGGTAACCATTGACAACCACGACTATAGTGCCATGAATCCTTCACGGATTGAAGACGGTGCCTGTCAAACAACAAATCCACTTTGCACCTTGCAGATTTGGCTTTTGTATGTACTGTAGTCTCACCACTTGGGGACTGAGTGTAAAGAGACATACTTCTGCAATCACATTGGTTAAAAATTAATTTACGAGTGCGAAGGCCAAAATCGATTCCATATGCAGTTCTGTCGGTACGTACCATACAGTATCATTTGGAATCACTTCACAGTTGCGAGCAGTATAGCTATTGCCCTCTTCTACCAAGTGTTTTACTCATCGTTAAGTTGACGTTATAACACATATTGCAACACAGGATTGAAGTTGGTCTGTTTTACTGGTGGTATCTTTCTTTTTTGGGGAGGGGGGGGGCAGCTGTGGTCACAGTTTTGTGCTATGTACAGTAGGTCTAAGCTGTGAAGGGTCGCGGAATTTGAAATCCATCGTTAAGTCCAGAGGAACAGCAATTATTGATACCATTTTGGGCAACTAATTAGGGTCTCCCATCCAATAGAAGCTCAGGGTTACTTTCTGTACATATTAACTAAGTGCTCAATGCACAGTACAATTTTTCTGGCTGTTGTCTGACCTTTGGAAATGTATACACAAATTCGAAAGTACACACACTGTACTTTACTGTGTAGACTAAGCCCAGCTTAAAACAAACATACTGACAGTTAATATAAATCCACTCACAGCATTGAGTTCACAACAAGAATCTTTGATTGTAGATGAATGGATAAAGTGGTAGCAGAATTGATAGACTAGTATGTGAACCAGTAAAACAATACAATTATACCCAGTATTTCTACTGTCAAGAACTGGTATTATGACACAAAAGCAAAAGACTGGGACATAGAAGAAGTGGTGGAGACCGGCTACAAGAAGCTGAATTAGCTTGTATGGGCAAACCACTGAAAGAAAAACAAAAACATGTAATACTGTACAGTCCATAAACATAAATATACAACAAAGAAATGGGAAACACTTTCTCACATGTATAATGTATGTGCCGAATGTTATGATCAGAGTGTAAACATGAATCCATTTGTGTAAATGGACAGTACTGCCCAAAGATGAAGAGATCACTGTGTAAAGCGTACTGTCGTATGTACTGCACACGTGTAAATTATGGTGAGTTTCTCAAAATGTGGAATGATCACTGTCGCAAATGAATCATGCAAAGTCCCTTCAGCGTTCTCCTGCAAATTTGACAAACTTTTCATCGCTTTGCTGTTTTATTTAGATTTGTCAAAATTGTCATCTGAGGAGTTGATCGAGCAGTTACAGAGACAACTGAAGGATGAACACCGTGAGTTGATGCAGGTAAGAGTCATAGCTGACAGAAAATGGATTGACCAAAACATTGCCTTTTTGTTTTGAGATGATGTATCAATATTTCACAGACCTTTAATTGTTGTACAGTACTCTTGTGCAAAAGTATGACCCAGTGTACTGCCCACAGTGATGTACTGCATGATGCTTTCAGTACAGTAACTTTTGCCTCTGTTTATATCCAGTGTTTGTGCACTGTGTTTACTTACATGTCTTTGCATACAGTACTCTTGTTATCCAAGCCTATTGGGATGGTAATTTGGATGATAAATAGCTCTTTCGGAGTCAAAAGACAACGAGTGTCTCCTTCCCTGTTTGCAGAAGACGATGGCACCTTCCTTTTGAAAGGTGCTCAGAAAAGTTGATTTTAATGAAGAAATTTTTTTAAGATCTCTTGCAATCAAAGAAAGAACTTTATTCTACTGTAACGAATATCAGCGGAAGGGGAAGTCAGATCAAAGAGTCAAGGGGGGGTGACACTCTCTTGACATAAAGTAGGCTAGTCTTAAAGGTCATGTGACATGGAAATGGAGTATTGGATGCATTCAGCTTTGAAAATATTAAAAATAGCCACAAATTCCATCAAAATCTGTAAAGGATTGACAAAATTACAGGCAAGTTAGTGTCTCATAGCTGTATCATGAATAAGCATTGGCTAAGTATGCAGTTTTGTGATGTCATGAGATGGACTCATATGATATGTCTTATGTTAATCCTGTGTTTATGTAACCTTTATTTCAAGGACAGTTGAGAATTTTGTTTGGCTGGAGGGTTTTATTTTGGAAGCATGTATTTTCTTCTTCAAAAATATCGATATCACTTACCAATGTGAAACTCAGCAATAAAGTGATTAAAATGCAAAATATATAGGCTTAAAAAAAGAAACACTGACACTGTGCAACGCTCGACATCATCTGTTTTGCATTTTTCTCAGACTTTGAAAAGTCATATCTCAAAAACGATAAAAGATATAAACAAAATTCCAACGGATTTTCACCCATTGTTTTACTTCGCAGCTTCTGAATGAAGGGTGCTCTTTTCTAGAAACATGTCACAAACCTTAAATGACTACGAAATAACCTAAATAAGAGACATTACGTGAAATGATAGTAAAACACGTAAATAAAATAATTATGACTCTTTGCTGAACGACGTAAGCTTAATTCAACACAAAAGGATAAGGAGGATTGTCATTGACGATGACGAAATGACAGAAATGTATGAACAAGTAACGTTAATGGCAAACTACCTGTATATAAAAATATTGCATAATCAAGTAACAGAATTGTGTAATATAGAGGTCACAGGCAATAGCGCAAAAGCAAGATAGACTCTCTGGCCTAGGCTGATTGTGCTAACAAATATGTAAAAATTTCACTTAAAAATTACTTGAAGGAGTGAGGGGAAAATGAAAGTTTATGAAAAGCAGAATATTAATGAAACCTGACAGTAAAAAAATGATCGACTTCAAGATTTGTGTAAAAAATAAGCTCTCACCAAAGGCAAATCTTCATTCGACATTCGAATTTATAAATGAAAAATTGAACAGCGAAAAACACTCTTGCTATACTGTAAATCAAACCCTGACCTTCTCATTCAAGCTGACTCAGACCTAACAACAGTGTCTGACAGTACGTAGGCTAATGAAACGCATGTTCTACCAAATTTTTTGACAGGAAAATTTATATAAAATGTGAGAAAATTCTGTCAGTTACAAGAATGCAAATTAGATATCTTACCAGCTTCATGTACTCAAGAAAATGTAGTGACAAATGTCGAATTAGCCGAAAAAAGATGTAAAAAAACCAGCCTTAACTAATTTTCTACCATTATTTTAATGTGAAGCTGAATCAACAGTTCTGATTTTTACACATTATGGTTGAACATGGCGCTATTTCATGATATAACTGGGTTTCCTACTGTACCACCATTGTACAATTGGATTGACACTCCTCTTGCAACACAACACAACAGCCGCCCATCAATGTTGGTTCTAATCGCAACCATTTGTCTGCATACAAAACAATGAAATAATCTATGATCACTCGTTCTCAACAAATTATACATGCAAATTAACCCGCAAATGAAAATTAATCTTCTTATGTTCATCGCCGAACGTCTGAATACTTTAATTTGAAAATCCTTAGACCGATAGGCCTTGATATCTAAGTTTTGTGATGCACCTGTCCAAAAATGAGTGTTTATCTTTCAACAGTTCGCTCAAAAATTGCTCGCTAAAAACTCAGACAATCTTGGACAAAATACCTTGGGGCACCCCACTCCCCCTTTCAGTGTTTGCTGTAGGATTACTGTTCACCGTGTACATTCTTTCCAAGAAATTTCATTTTCACTTCACAGGGCTGGGAAAGTCATGAAATTTTGTCAAATTGGCAGAAGTCATGGGAAAGTCATGGAATTTAGAACTGACTCGAATTAATTTTGACTCAATCAAAATCAGAATAGCATACTTTCTACCACGATTGCTTCGCCAATATTAGTCAATCAAATTCCCCAGCAATTTGGTCAACAAATGGTACATTTAATTTAGCTGAAGTCAGGAAAATTGTAGCCACAGAACTCGGCAGCACAGACGTTACTATGTATAAGTTTTATCGAATGTGTTTTGCAGTTTCAGTAGTCTGAGTTTCTAGATGATGAGTCTTATTACTGTATGCCTACAGTTGATATAATCGTCTTGTAATGAAGTTAGCCTACAAGTAGACCTTCACATTGAAGAACATCTTTTCCAAAATATTTGCTGTTTTTTTGCAAAGGTTGAACGAGTTAGCAAGAATCACTTTTACATTTTTTTTTCTGCTGACTTCAAATATTTTTTTTGCTGGACATCTTTGCATGATTCAGTCTCCCCCTAGGCATGAGCATTTGATGGCTTCGATCCCTCGGTCTTTGGTGTGTCGCAATGTAAACACAGCAGGTCTGTCTCCGCTTTGAAGCTGTAAAGTCTTTTACCGGAAATGTATGCATCCATGGTACATCATTGGAAAGGTGTAGTTTTTAGACTCTTTACTTGTATCTTAAAGAGATAGCATCTGTATTTTTACCATATTCATGACAGGACTTGGAAACTTTGTTTGTTTGTATGTTTGAAGAGCCGAGAAAAACTACTGGACTGTTGCCAAATGTTTTGAAATACTGTACCTCAATGAATAATTACAAACAACTTGCTGCTCGCATCTCTAGCATCATACAGTGTGAAGTTCTAAAGAACACTTCACATATGGCAGAGTTGAAAAACCTGAGCATTGCATCTCAATGTTTTTGTAGCACTAAATTTGGTCATAGCAATAAATATAAAAGAAGTCGATGTCCCACACTCTGCATCAGGAGAATACTTTTGAAAATAAAATGGCAGCTGATAACTGCCAGTTGAAAAAAGTATGAAAACTGTGGGAGCATTTTGGGTATCAACTGTAGTACTACTGTATTCAGAGCCACTGCTTGAAGTCTATATTGTAGATTTTTATCTTGCATTCAGCTGCAACGGCGTTTGAAAAGTATCAGTAACGAAAAGAAAATTGATCGCGTCATCTCCTCATCTTGGAGAGTTCTGAGCTGAACATTTAGAATTCCTCTCATAACGCTGCCGTGGATGGAGGAAAGTGTCCTGCCGCCGAAACCGTGAAATTGTGAAGGAACAAAGAAGAACAGCTGCATCAGATGAAACCAGCCAAGGATTAAATATTGTATGCATTTATGAATTCGTCCCCTAAAATGCTTGAAAAGTATATCTTAGTAGGGATTTCTTAAAAAAAAAAAAAAAATCTCATAAAAAAAAAGAAACAAGAGTCTCAAAAAAATGATACAAAGCACTCTCCTCTGGCATCTAACTGTCGTGAAACAATGAATCCCGGAGGTAGAATCAATTTATTCGATTGCCGCGAACCGCAGGATTTCACTCGTGCATGAATGTAATTGATTTTTGTTGTTTCATCTAATTTACGCCAACAGGATTTAACTCAGCAGTGGGATCAGACAACCTTGGAATATCTGGAAGCCCTGAGATCCAAAATGGAGGGCAAACACCTCGAAGAACTAGCTCTCGAGCAGGGCAGCGTGCAGCGGAACTTAGAGGGCGACATCGAAAATCTGAAGAGGCAATCAGAGGAAGACCATCAGTTGGATATTGAAGCATTGATCAGCGAGCGGGAGAGGGTCGTTGCCCAAGCAGAAGGTAAAGTGTTGCAGAAAAATCTCCTTTACAGAGATTCTGGCTCTCTGTGTTGTGCATGTTGGGTCAGGTAGAAAGATGACCACAATAGTTGCTTGATAGTGAGGTTTAGGTATAAATTTAACGAATGGAAAAGACATCCCGCACAATTGGCATCTTCATCTGAGAACTGATACATCCTTCTAAGGAAAAACTTTGTGTTTATGTGGCTATTATGTGGCTTGTTGCTTCAGAGCAGTGGTTTCCAAGGTTTTAAGCTCAGTGCCCCCATTCACAGAATAGCATTGGGAAATTGCCCCCTCTACACTGTTAATAAAACACCAATCAAAATACGTATTGTTCGATTGTGCTGACAATTACGTTGCAGAGCTTTACTGTGCTGTCTGTTTTAATAGTATCGCATCATGACACTTCTCCTGGCCTACATTTAGAAGTGTATAAATGGGAGAAGATTGTGTGACTTGAAATTTTATGGTCCTTCGGATATCATGTGTGTAACCAAGTGGGTTCACTGAGTTCTTGTGATACCCCCTCTTCCCTCCAGGTAATTGAAATTTGGAAAATGTAAATATAATTGAAAAAAATAATTGCAAAGTAATTGTAGTGAAAACTGTTAAATTTAATATGATATCTCTATTTTCAAATGCCCCCTTGCTGTCCTGCTTCACATTTCCCCCTTTGAGTCACTAAAATGCCCCCTGGAGTGGCATCACCCTTGTTGGGAACCACTGATTTAAAGGAACAAAAAGAAAAATTGGTTACCTTGCTGTTCACTTACCTGTCTCCACATGATTGTTGCACTTTTTCTACCATACTAGTAAAGAGAGACTGTAACATTACCTTTTGTATTGCACTGGGAACAATTCACAATCTACAAAGCAATATTGTTATGTTGTGTTAAAGTATCTGTGGCATACAATCTGTCAAATTTACAGCGCGCACTCCCTCACTTTATGTAAGCTAATGCTTGTACCGTCTTGACCATCATCCTCGCTACTGGTAATTTTTCGGTTTGCATATTTGGTCACTGTTTTTTGACCAGCTAAAGATCGTTGTGACAAAGTTTTACAATCCTTTTAATCTCTAGCATACAATTTATTGAGTTGGGAATACGCTTTTTTTCAGCTGACCAAATGCAGAGAGTATCAGTCTTTTGCAAGACTTGAACATGAGTAAAACTAAGAATCTTTGACCGTGGTATTGAAATAAACTTAAAGACTTTGGTGCAAAAAAATATGTATTTATTGGGAAGGGAGTCTGGATTTTCAACAATTTCTTTCAATGTTTCTGTGCTGAAAAAGGTTAAACGTTTCTGCCAAAATTTCTCTTCAAATAGACAAATTTCCCAAGAGCTGAATACATACATTTCCCTCTGAATGAACATATTTTCAGAATGGAGCCTCCCACCTTTTCAACTTTTTCCAACCAGAATTAGAAATAGCAACAGTTCTCTCACTTCATGGCTCTTCTTGTGTTAGCATTGTGTTTGTTTTCCAGATCATTCACCTGACACGTTGCTTGTATCTGTGGGTTTTTCCCATATAGTTTTAAAATTTTGTCTTCAGAATGAAGCATTGTAAGAACTTGAATGTAGAATCTTATAACTAATATACTGTAACCTTAAAGGTAAATGGTTTGAAATTCATTCCAGTCAAAGCCGTCTTTGTTCGGATTACCAATACTGATGAGTTTCACTTTGTTATATTTTCAGAAATGAAGGCAAAGTTAGAGACCATGCACTTGGAGGAGTTAGCCAAAGTAAGAGCAGCCATGCAGGCTGATTATGACCAACTAGCCAAGGCCAGAGAAGATCTGGAAAAGTCAAAATCCCAGACGGAACAGAGTCTGAAACAAGAGCTGGAGGGACTCAGGGATGCCTTTGAAGACCTGCAAGCTAAATACGCCCACGAGAAAGAGTCTGTAGCCTCCAAGCTCGGAGGGGTAGATGAAGATGCAGCAGGGTTGATACAGCAACTGCAGAAAGAGGTCGATGCACTTCAGAAGGAGCTAACCAATCAGCGTAACAAACTCCAGCTGGAACACTCGGAAGAACTGGGCAAGTTGAGAGAATACTTTGAGAAGGAACTTGCTGACACGGAAGAGAAATGGTCCAAGGAGATGGAGAAAGCGAAAGGGGACAACACATCCTTAGGTTCCTCATTGGAGGAACCAGAGCTAGCAGCTGCAAAGAGACCTGACTTTTCACATTCTCTGATGACCCTTACCCACATCTCTGACACTGAAAGCTCGCCTCCGAGGTCTCCGGTTAAAAGCAAGGATGTGGAATCAGAATGGAGGCAACATCTGAGGGGTGAGGTGGAAAAAGATTACCAGAAAGGATTGGAGAACTTGAGAAACGAGTTGGAAAATGAACACAAGGCTGAAACTGCTCGGATCAAGTTGGAGTATGAAATTAAACACGAGCAAGACCTTGAGAGGGAGAAGGAAGCTTTGAGGAGAAAGCATGAACATGAGAGACATGTGGCAGAAATGAAACACTTAGAGGACCTGGACAACCTCAGAAAGGAGTTAGATGACCACCACGCTAAGGAAGTGGCTCGTATCAGACTCGAGAACTTGGGAGAGATTGCCAGGCAGTTGGAAGAAGAAAGGGAAAATGCTAAGAGGGATTACGACCAGAGACTGGCAGCAGAGGTGGAAGAGGTGAGGGCAGAGGTGCAGGAAAAGTCCAAGGCAGAATTGATGGAGAAACTAAATCAAGAAAAGGAGAGGGCCTCTGAGATGGAGGAGAGACATATGAAAGAACTTCAGAGATTGCAAGATGAACTCACCAAAGAGAAGGAAGCACTAGAGGAACAGGCAAAAGAGAAGGTGCGTTCCGAAGTAGCTCAGGTGCTCGCCAATTCATCAATCAGCTTTGCAGAGGAGAGTGAAACACAGAGGGAGGAACTCCTGAAAAAGAATGACCTCATTGAAATATTAAAACAAGAGCTGTCAGAGACGGAAGCAAGGACTCAAAAGCTGAGTGAAGAAATAGACAACAGAAATGCCGAAGAGGCACAGACTCAAACCCAGAATCTGCAGGAGAAGTACTCTAGGGAGATACTAAAATTGCAAAAAGAGTTAGAAGAGGAACAGGCCAGGTTCAGGAAACTGCAAGAAGATGTACAAAGTGGAGAGGCTCCAGAGGTCCAAGCTATGAGGGAGAGCCTTGTACAGCAGTACGACGGACAACTGGAAATGATCAAGACCACGATGAATGATGAATTAGAAACACTGACCAGAATGACACAGCTTCAGTCTGCTAAAGATCTCGAAGAAATGCAGGCAAAGTTTGTGAGTGAACACGAACAAATGATCGAGAGGTTTGCCGAGGATCAAGAACGAGCCATGGAAGAGATCAGAGTTCAGCATGAGATGGATTCGGAGAACATGAAGAAGCAGCTGCTATGGCAACACGAAGAAGATAAAAACAAACAAATAGAAGAATTTGAGGACACAAAGGAACAAGAAATTGCAGAGTTAAAGGAACAGCATCGTCATGAGATTGATGAGATGTCAAATAAACATCAACGAGAGCTAGACACTCTAAAATCAGAGTATGATGAAAGATGGAAGAAGGAAAAGAACAAGATGGACAAGGAGCTTGAAGAACAGCTGAAACGATTCGATGATGCAGACTCTCTCTTGCAACAACTGAAAGATAACCATGAACAGGAGAAAGCCAGGCTAAGGGATGAACTGACAACAGCCCACATGGAAAAGTTCAAAGAAGTCACAGACCAACTTGAGGAGGAACACCAGAAACAGTTGGAAGAAATGAGAGCTGCAACCAAACAGGAGGTTGAAGAAGAGGCAGGGAAGGAGGTAAAATCTTTGGAAATGGATTTAGAAGCGGAGAGATCTTCAAAAGAGGATTTGAAAAATCAGCAGAATAGTGAAATTAAAGATATGGTAGGGAGACACCTAGAGGAACTCGAGAAGTTGAAGGAGTTGCACCATGAGCAATTAAAGGCTATGAGGTCGGAATCAGAGCAAGCTCATCAGGAAACACAGTCAGAGCTGGAAGCAGCACATCAACAAGAGGTGACAGACATCAGATCTCAGCTGGAAGATGAACGCAAGAGGCAAGTGGATGAAGTGACTGAACAGGTGAAGTTGAAGCATCAACAAGAGATGGATCAACTAGGAATGGAGCATCAGAAACAAATTGGTGACCTAAATGCAGAAAAGGATAAACTTCTGGCTGAACTGAGACAAGAGTTACAGAAGTTACAAGATGAAAAGACTAAAATGATGGAGGAGAACCTGGCAAGACATGATGGAGAGAAAGGTAATCAATGCAGCATCATAAGTATTGTAAACTATTTGGAAAAGGGGATGATGAAGATGTGGAAACAAAGGCACCACAAACAAGGTGTCAAGGATGAGTTCTCCTGTGGGTGATGGAACTTTTTCTTCTTGTAGTAACCCAGTATTATTCACCATTTTAGTGATTTCCTTACCACTACATTATGAAAGTCACTTGCAGGATTTGAAAATTAATGTGTTACAGAGAGATAAGAGGACAGTGTATATCACTCTGTCTGTGGAATTTTTTTGTGTAAATTCATCCTGATTCGCTTATCAATGTGTAGCAAATAAAGAGGGGGGGATGACTGGACAAACACATCTTAAGTCTAAATTGTGTTGAAAAGTGATTCAAGAGTTGAAGCTGTTTTCATTTCATTGTTTTTGTTCTTGCTCTACGATAATTTTGTTAATGTAGCGTCACTCTGTGACATGAGTGGTGAGTGTCATCATGGAACCATTTTTCTCGTTCTCATACACCGTAGGTGAACTCGATGCCATCCTGAGGGAACGTGACGAGAAATGGCAGAAGGAACTGGAAGAAAATGAAAACCAACATCAACAGGTCTTACAGAAATTATTGGACGAAATCAACCAGGTGAGAGAGAACATTAAATTATGAATGCTAGTCATCAGTTTGATGTTCGATTTGTTTGATATGTTAGACATCGGCAATAAGTGGAGACTGAATTTCTCTCGCTCACGGACAGGTGACTATCTTAGTTGGCCTGAAGTATCCTTTTTTTTTTCCAGGAAGTTGTGAGTAGCCTACGATCGCACAATTTTTTCATCACGGTGGTTACTTATGCAAAGATTGAAGAAGAAAAAACTGTAAAACTGGTGCAAAGAGTGTCTTTCCAGTGATCAATGTCCAGACGTAGGTGCAAAGAGAGCGTCCCCAGTAATTAATGTTGAGACCATGGATAAATAGCGTTTTCTTCGAGATTAACAGTAAGACAAGGCTCAAATAGTTTCTTTTCCATGATCAACGTCAAGACTAGGTACAAAGAGTGTCTACCCGGTGATTAACATTAAGACCAGGTACAAGTAGAGTTTTCCAAGTGGTTAATATTTGGACCAGTTTCAAAGAGTGTCTTCTCTGTGATTAACATTAAGACGAGGTAAAAATAGTGTCTTCCCTGTGATTGATTACACAATTATGACTTAACAGATTGCTCCAGTGGAGTTGTTTTCTTGTATTTGAGCAAACACATATCTCATTGCCTGCAGCTTGCATAGGTTCAGTTGAGCCCAAAAGGTGCTTATGGTTACATATTACTCGCAACCGTGAACTGCCCCTGTCTTCGTAAAAGTTAGAAGTAAACTCATGTTCAGTCTTTGCAAAAAGACTCACATTTACGTGAAGAAAAAAAAAACATGCCTTGAAGGGGTACATTGAGTTGTCTCACAAATTCATGATATTTTTTGTCTCACTTGTTGAGTATTACTCATATGTTGATGGGTAATTGGTTCTAAACTAAGAGATTCTGAACATCTTACACGCATTTGAAGCAACAATGACAGGATAATTTATGTTTAAAAACCACTTATCGAAAATCTGTGACCAGACCCTTTTTGCCATAGCGTATTTAACCATCGGCAACCTATGGTCATAAAAATCTAAACTTCCTCACATTTTCAGCAACTGTAGAAGTGACATCATGGCCAATGAGGTTATCTTGAAGTACAGGCATGCAATGGCTTTGTTCAAACACCTCACAAAATAAAATGACATTAACTCAATAAGCCTCCTCAATGTCTTGATTTTTTTTTTTCCCCCATCCATAGTCCATTTTTTAACTTCCCATTTATTTCTTGCATAACAATGGCATGATTCTTATCATAAAATTAGATGATCAATTTCGTAGATAATCAATTTAGTAAATTTAAAAGCAGTTTACTGCAATACAGTAACAAAGAAAAAAATGTTTATATAATGTAGTAAAAATTGGGTAAGAAGTGAAGTCAATGTCTTGATTACTCTATATTGTATGATTCAGGGCTACTTGATCTCCAGCAGAAGAGAATATGCACATGCCAGTATGTGGATATTAATGATTTAAATGGTTGCAAATTAAACCCCACATTTTAAAATGGATGTCAAAGTTTACTCAGGGAAGTAAGCCATTATTGGAACTCATCACTTTAATCAGTCCAGTGTAAATGTATAAAATTTATAAAGAGGAGCAAAGTGAAATAAAAAAAGAAAGTTCGAGCATTGAATGCTCAACTAAAAAAAGGTTAGTTGAAAAAAAAAAAACCTAAACAACAAGTTATCTAACATTTATGTTAAAATTTGGGTAAAAGTCAGTCAGGCCACCCTGAAATATCTTTTAAAATGAAGTTATGGCACAAGTGCAACTGGCCTTGAAATATCCAACATGTAATTTGATATAAAATGCTCTCATTACATTGAGTAAATAAGAGAAGAAAAAAAAAAACCCACAGCAGGAGTAAGAGTAAGAGTGTCATGCGTGATACGTTCAAACTTAAACGGTATATTTACTTTTTTCGTTATCTGTTTGCAGTTTGCAATTTGATGCAATGATTCCACAATTTTTGTTTGTGTGAATTGGCAATCCATGAAGTGTCCGATGTCTGTCAGATTTTATGTGACCTTAAGTTGTATTGATTAAAATCTTGAGGTTTTTGTAGATTATTAGAAGATTTACTGTGACTGAAGCAACATGGAACTATCTCTTATGCATCTGTCTAATCTTAATGACAATTACTACTTGTCAGCACTAGGCAGTTCTGCTTGTTCCAGCAATGTAATTGCTTCCAGAATTTCTGTCTGTAAAGACACTATTGGTTACATGTAAATTTACATTAGAGCCTGGATAAAATATACCTCGAACAGCATCTACAAGTATCAAATATATGTTCTCAGATTCAAAATTTTCTTGAGTATTGCTGAAATGAACTTGAAGAATCCTCTACATTAATATTTGAATGTTGAAGAAAAAAAGAAGGAAAAACATATGTTATTCTGTGATTCTTGAGAGTGCCGAAAGATTGGTTTTTGTAATTTAACCTTGGTGTGTTATTTCAGCTTTGTAGGTGAAGTGCAATTATAGAAGCACAGCAATTGTCAATGTACGATCAACTCTGTATCCTATCAGCATTTTCTTTTCTTTCATCGATATTTACGGCATTGCATACGATTATTTTATGTGTGTGTGTTTTTTTTCTGTGTGTGTGTTTGTGGAACATCTCCAAGAAAATGATATTAACGACTGACATCAAGTAAATCATCTTGTCCAAAAGTCATGTCTAGATATTGTTATTGTTAAAAGAGTTAAATCAACAAGCTGCAGAGATTAAGGAGGAACTCATAATCTTTCGGTGAATCTGCCATACAGGAAGTGAGTCGAACGCTCTGAGGCCAATATCGAGGAATTATAACACATATCTGGCTCTTCTTGCCATAGAAACAAAGAAAATAAACAGAGATGCTTTCATAATCTCTACCCAACACAGACACATTTTGCTGGAATGTTTTTCATGCAGTAATCAAGCAGACACGAGCTAGCTATTTATAGGAGTATAGTATCCTTATTTGTAGACCAAGTTACATGATCTAGAAAAGAGCTGCCTTAATTCAGAAGTTGCAGGGTGAAGCTTTCAATGACAGTTCACTGGAATTGCGTTTATATCTCTTACCAATGTTGAGGTATGGCTTCTCAAAGTTTGATGAAAATGCAAAAATGATTATGTGGGGTGTTGCACAGTGTCAGTATTTCTTTTGTTAGGCCTATATATATTGTCTCTTAATTATTTGCCATCTGGCTTGGGCATTACACATCGGATAAGGTAAAGAAGAGATGATCAACTGTATTAAACTCCACAGGGGTAACTGAATGCTTGCATACATACAATAAACAGACAACATCGAACAAGATCGATTTACAAATTAAGTAGGAAAGCAGAAAAATGTACAGAGATAAAGAAAACAAAACAATAAAACATGGCAAAAGGATAAAATAGGATAAAAGTGATTAAAGTGTTGACAAAGGTTCAATTTTTAAAGTTCAAATTTTGGAGTTTGATGCATTTAGGGATGAGTTAGGAAAGATGTCTATTAGTAAAAGCACACAGCAGCCTCATCCTACCACTTTGGGGTATCACTCCATCGTTGATAATTGCATGAAGGGGGTGGTTATCATTGTGTAAAACATTGTCAAGTTTGACTGCGAGAAGTTCATGGTAGGATGTCAGTGTTTTCGTTGTTTTCGAAGAAGACAGTATATGCTTCTAAATAAAACCCTCCGGTATATAACATTCTCATTTGTCCTTGAAATAAATGTTAACTATTAGCAGAGGATAATATACTGCAAGGCATAACATATTAATCCGTCCCTTGACATTGCATATATTAGTTTTATGTTCATTTGCGATACAAATTGTAAAACACAATTTGAAAAATAATTAACACTTCAAGGATTTTAATAGGAATTGTGGCTTCTTTCTACACTTTTAATGATTAATCTGGTCAATACTCCAAACATGTTTTTCATGTCCTATGTCCTGTAAGTTTACCTTACATTAAATAACTAACTGGAGCAAAGAAGTGATCAATAGAAAAGGCATTTGCAGAAAGATCATCAGTTTATTGCGATGGAGAGACTAATTATGGAAATGCCTCTGTAAGCAAAAGTCACCAAGGTGTTTAAAATTGGTTCTTTCCCGTCACTTTTGTCTTCAATACAGTTACAAACATTTGCATGTCAGACAGGTGCATGCAAATGAGCATTGTTATCTTTTCAATGCTGAAAATATAGCTGATTAAACTCTTAGATGTACACCACTATTAGCTCTACCTGTACAGAATATTTGTTTGTTGACAATAATCATTAACTACCAGGCATCAGTGAATAGTAGGTGCATGTGGGGACACAGGTAAACTTTGGAGCAAAATTGAAATAATTGCCATAATGTTTTGCCTGTGTGTGTTGCCAGGTCTGTCGCATGATTGTACGTCACAAGATTCGTTCTACTGAAGTGAACTGTCCACGTAACTGTCTCATTTTGTCATCCACAGTGATTTAAAGGGAAATAGGGCGTTTATTTTACAGAAAACATCCATATTTTAGAAACCAATGTTTGTGGATGTAAAATGATAGATTATTCAAAATAAGGAAGAACTGCAGCCTTCTTTTCAAGAAATAAGCCCCTCACAGATCGAATTTCAGTTATTTGTTGCTCAACACTAATTTGTTCACCCAAACTTTTCAAAATTCAAATGATGCATCTTCCGTTACTCATCACATGCATAATCTTTTGAGAAGATGAAGCTTTGGTAGATGTTTATTGATGAGACTGAATGGTTTAACAATGATTAAAGCTATTTTCTTTGCATGTCATGTTGGTGTATTCTAAACGCCCTATTTCCCTTTAACTGGATTTGATACAACAACAAAAAAAAATATACCAATGTAGTACATAGTGCTGTATTTGTTGATTGGCTGCAACAGAATTACACCAATCAGTTGCATTGCATCGTTGACTGGCTACGATAAAAGTTTGTATTCTTGATCGACCAGAACAAAAGAAACTAATCTAGCACATCATATTGTTGTCTGACCACAACAAAAGGTGCCAAGCTAATGCACTGTACTGTTGAATGGGCTGCAAGAAAAGGTACCAATTTATTGCAAGGGAAAGCTTGTGTTTATCTGCAAATTCAATAAATGTGACAAATTTTAAACTCACCTTGATGATATTTTTAATTCCTGTATATTTTTTAAGGGTATGACAATATTTGTGCTTGTATTAGGCAGCTGAAGTAAATGCTTCAGGGTGAGAGTCTAGTTTAGATAACAAAGATGTCTTAACTAGGAATGTCTCGCTCTGTTTGTGGACACCTTGTATGCACACTAACAGTGTGCCGTGGTGAGAGCTTCGCTCTGTTTTTGTTGTCAAGCTGTGACGTATTTCTGTTAGATTTGCCTCAGTCACTCCCCTTAAAAGCTTTTTACCAAGAAGAATAACAATACGCCCATTTGCAAATTTGATTATATCAAATTACCAGCAGTTGTGAGTGTTTTATGGTACCGCCTAACAATATCTTGAAGAAGTAGAATCCCTTCAACCTGACGTCAAAAACTTTGTGTCGATAATGCGTGGAAGAGATGTCAGTCTAGTACCTGCATCTACTTTGGGTCACTTTACAATCAGGAAGTGATACCTGTCGCAGTCTTGCTGTGGTTTCAGCATCATCCCTACAACCACAAAGCGTGTCACTGGTACCACACGACTGCGATGTGCAGAGTGTTTTTGTCGGTGTAGCTGGTTTGAGAGTTATTGGTGCCACCATAGGCCTGACAAGATTGTAGAACTAGGCTTTCTCTGGCATGAATAGAAAAAACAAAATTAGCCAACTACTTCCTGAAAAATGATGTCCAGCTTTAATTAAGAAATCGCCTTTTTGTTTTTTGTCTTGTTCAAGACACAACAAGGAAGGAAAGTTGTTATTGTTATTCTTTTGTTGTGTGTAATATTATGAAAACAAAGACCAAAGCAATCCTCTAAATTCAATCTAGGAAAGCGTTTTTCTTTGTTGACTGCCTTTGTTTTCATTGCATCATTCCGTGGAGACATTTTGAAGTCACTTTCCCTGGATCATTTTGTGTGGACTCATTTTTGGATGTATAAGTGATGGATTCAATCCAGAGTAAAACTGTTTAGTGTTTACATTATAACTGAAGCAGGACATTACACCAAGCATGAAAACCACAGACTTGGTATAAATCCACTGATTGCAACTAAATGCTGTGCTCCAAGCATCCCAGCAATGGATCGGTGGAACTCAATCTAGGCAGAGCCCGACAGGATCCTTTTTCAAAACCTACAAATGGAATTCTCACGTCATTTCTGTATTTAGTTGTCACGTTTAAGCAAGAGGATAATTCATTCATTTATCTTTTACAACAGACCTGTCGTGGAATTACCATATTTCAACAAATGTTTTCTGTAGTGGCATGCATTTATAGCAACTTTCAGTAAATATTTTCTATGATAGTAGTAGCTTTTGTTTCCTTTTTTGTCAGTGAGTGATAGGAATTTCAAAATCTTGTTCTGCTTCCCTGGGAACAGTGGAATACCTCTACACTCAGTTGAACGTGTAGGAATAATCTTCATGGAAGGATGATCACCCACAATGGAAGGATATTGCTTGCTGCCTACACCAGCTTTTATCCATGAAGTAATATCTATATACAGACCCTTAGAAGTCTCATTCAAGCTCATGCAGCCATTTCACCGTGGACCGTTTGGATTCGCATACAACATTTTGGAGACAAGCTAAGTTGTTTTGATGTTGTTGTGGACTTGTTTTTATTCGATTTTACAGGTGTGCCATCCTTAGGCCAACTTGTCAGATTACTGAATGGATGGTTTTAACAGTTTTTGGCAATATTTTCTGCAGGTCTTGAGTCTGAATACCAGTGTAGTATTGGCAAAATGCCCTTTTTGCAATGGTGCAGCAGTTTGCATAATTTAGTAAAGCCTGGTCTTCTGGATTAAACTTTATGTGAATCTGAGGTGTGTGATTGTGTGGTAAAACTCTGCTGTTTGCATCACACTGTAGCCAATGCTTGTCTGCTCATTACAGAACATGGTGACTTCACTGCCTTGGAGTTAACCCTGGTGAAAAGCTTGTGTGGAGCTTCCATGTCTACCCATTTAAGGGTACTTCTTGACAGTGCAACTTCAGAAGCTCTCTTGTGATATTTTCACCGTATATGCAGTGTCACACCACGACAGAATTTCGATAACGACGTCTGAAGCACGATGTGTGGCATGCATTGGACGATTAGTTCAAATATTCTGAGATTGAATTAGGGATTGTTGCCCTGGGAACGGTTGAACCTTAGATGGATTCAAAGCAGAAAAATTACCATTTTATTGATGTTAAATCCAGCAAAAGGGCTTGGGTTTGTTTTTTTCTCTCATCCATTTCTTGGTGTTGTGGATACCAACAAGTTCTCTCCCAGTCGCTTGATACTTTGTATTTCACACAAGAATTCTGATTGCCTTCGTGAAAGGGAGCTCTGATACATTTTCAGAATACTGACCGCCAATCTTGTATAAGTCTGAGTATTTTAATCAGTAAAAAATTTTAAGGTACATCTTAGATAACTTAATTCTTGTACTGGTTGTTTCATCTTCAAAACGGATATATTGGTTATTAGAAATTTGAGAAAGAAAAAAAAAATAGCTGGTTTCCTGAAAACAGAGATGCAGAAAAGTAACAATCACCGGATCAGTACAGTGTGATTTTTTGAAACAAGTCGATGTGCAAGCTCGGAGAATCTTTGAAGCACATAGGATAGGATACGCACGTCTAAAGAGATGTCCAAAACGATACCGTTGACCCCTCCCGGAGGGGTGAGGGCTCTCCGTGAAAAATTCAACTCCGGCGATGCGTTCAGCCGTGCCAGTCCCAGCGGCCAAAACGAACTTGAATTGGAAATGCTCAGGAAGTACGGCCTGGTGAGCAAAGCCAGCTCGTATTTGGAATCTCTCTTGGAAGAAGAAAGAGAACTTTTGGAGAGAGAAGGATTCGGTAGCCTGATCCGGGAACTTCTGAGAAAACAGGGATTATCTACGGATGGGCAAAATGGGTTTCACAAGGTGGGTGTGCTTGCATGTTGTCCGTTGTATTGGGTTATTAGTAATCTATCATTTGCATAGGTGCAAAACTGGGATGGCTTTTGTGCGAGCAAAAACGGTTGGTGCTAACGTGAGGTGGTAGCGTCTGTACAACATCTTGCCTGCTCACTGCTCTCTGTACCAGCGATACATCACTGTTTTGGTCTCAGAACAAAAAGTTGTAACGTGTTGCTGAGGAGAATGTTTGAATGGGCGATGTCTATTGACACCAAGTGTACATTAAATGTATTTAAAAGTTTAGTGTGTCAGTAATATTTAAGACACTGTGCACTAACAACGGTAGAGCAAGGAGGGGGGCGGGTACTGTTTAATGGGAAGATGATGTAAAACGTGAAACTTTTAATGAAAATAAGACTTTTGCAAAATAATGGAATCACCCCATATGGTGAATTCTAAGTTAGACAGTGATAGCAGTAATGTGCTGTATTACACCCTGTACAGTGTTGAGGATGTTGAAATAATCGGTCCTTTACACCCCCCCCCATCCAATCCACACCTCCGCCTGTTTTTCCTCCCTCCCCTCCTTACCTCCAAGTACCTCCTTTTCTCCTGATGTACCCATTCTATTACATTTTACCATAAATGATGGTCATCGATATAGCACCATATTCAACCACTCGTCCAGTTCAGTATCCTTTGTTTTATTGTGAATGAGATTGCAAAGATCTCTTGTTAGTAAGCTCACAGTCAATGGAGTCCTGCTATTGCTAAAAGAGCTCCATGTAAGTGAAACGTCTATTGATCAGTCCAAGGACAAAGAAAGTGTGAGAGCTGAACTTCACCTTAAGTACCCACTTTATCAATAGAAGTCTTTGTGTGTTTTTGTTTTGCTAGCTGTAAGCGGTTTCCTGTATTCGCACCAACGGCTAATGAACTACACTAACGTATGTAAGAACCATGCAGTAGAAGCAAGGTGTGTACTATATGAACATGTGAAGTGAAAGTTTGTAGGGAGATTTTTTTTTTTTCATTCAGTGAGCTCATGCATTCTGTGAATGGACGATTTCCTGCCTACAGTCTCGCTGCACCGTACAGTGAAGTAACTGATTGTGTAGGTCGTCGTAGCTGAATCGATAGTGCAGCTGAATGGTCAATCCATGGCTGTGAGGTTGTAACATGTGCAGGCTGAACATCAGTGTCGCGGATTTCTGGCCTTATCTCTTTGTTTTATCCAGGCGAACTTTGTGAGTAGACGATTGCATTATAATGAGGCATTTATTCCCTTTTTTTTTGGAAGTAACTGTATATGAAGCTCAAGAACTGTGCACTTCTATACAAAAATGTTCTGTACAACATATCGTACAGTGCAATGGCAGTTTTTTTGTAACCAAATCAAATTTATATGCCTTTAGACCATTCACTTTTTTTATATGTTCTAATAGATAATGTACATTGCCATTGTATTGCAGCAATAACTAAGTATGTTGCATACTACAGAGGGTAGCAGATGTAGGTAGTTTGTATATTGTCAAGAGCATATAACTCATTATAATTTTTTGCCCTTTTTTGGGGGGGGGAGGTGAGGGAGGCCTCAAGAAAGGTATTTTTGCCCTGCAAAATTGAAGTACACCACCTTTTAAAAACAACTAATTTTTAAACGAGGACCAGGTGCTCATTTTGATAATAAAAATAAAATATGCTGTGATTTTTGGTCAAAACTTATGATCAAGATCTCAAAAATATATTAAGACTGGGTCATAATAACTTATTACTATATTTTTTATTTTGCAGTTTTGCTCTGCAAAATAAAGGTTTTTGCTGTGCCAGAGACACATTTTTGTAAGCTGGTGGTGAGCAACCGAAATCCCCCCCCCCCTCGAGTTATTCCCCTGTGTATTGGCTCCTAAATGTTGTCACGGTGAAACTGAGAAATGTTCAGATTTGAGGTCACTGTCCATGTGAAATTTAATGGTTGACAGTGCACACATACAGTATCTATTTAAACATTTTCAGCATCACTCTTTGGTTAAAGGTATTTGTAATAGCCATAGACAGGAGTTTCCGCACCATTGTTATGAAATTAAATGCGATACACATGTACAAATGTGTTAGTACTGTATATAGCTTAATCGTATATGCAATACAGTAAACAGTATACGGGTAGTCATTAGCCATGCATTCATACAGTTATTGTAAGACATGCAGTGAAGATCTTAGACTCAAATACGCCAACATATACCTCAACTATGGTAACTTATGCATAATTATGCATATTCAGTGACTAGATACACACAGCATTACACTACTATTGATGGTACTGTACATGGTTTCAAATTTTCATATGCAGTATGGCAGGTACTGAACAATTGATTCACTGTTCAGATTATACTGTACTTCCCATGTATTGTATGTTGTACTGTAACTCTGCATGCAAAGTACATGTGTAGTGTATGTGTAAATTCACTGTACCTGAAAGTCACCATAGTCAGGCAAGCATTTCCTTTTGGAAATGCCAAGTCATACACTTTATGAAAAGGCGGCATCGCTGGAAATCTTACCAAGTACTGTACTTGCATTTGATACGGTATTAAAGCTGAAATATGTGTTGTACTGGCAATTGCCTGGTCATCTATCTTTGCTCTTCGTCAGTGTTTCAAGGAAGAAATAGTAGAGGGAAAGATCATCTGTCACGAAATCTGAAACAGAAGTATGCGCTCATCTTCCAGATATTTGAATATGAAAATCATTTCAACATTTTTGTTGGCCCTACAAAATTCAGACTCCCTAGAGAGCATATCAGTCAATCACCGTTATTTGAAATCAAACAAACCAATTCACCTAGTCCTCTCAAAATTCACATTATGTGCTAAAATCATAGCTTGAGAAGACCTTTTCTGCATTATAGAACATGACGTGATATCCAGATATACGGTAATGGCTACTGTGTGTTACTTTCGAGAAGGCATAAATATGTATGATGTCATGTGAGGATTGGCTGACCAATTGGGAATGGATATGAATATTTCATCTATAGATGCAAAGATAGGGCTTAAACAATGTTTTTTGTAGTGGCTATGACATTATTCTGTGGAATTTGACTTTCACTGACAAGTTCTCAACTCATATACCAGCTTTAACATTACAAATAGTGCCATTGCTCGCATCAAAACGTTTGCGGTCAGTTACTGTGCTATGATGAAATGATTTTTGACTTCTGATTCAGTGATACGATCGGCCTATCCTCACAGGTTCATATACTTTACTTCCCTGCAGGACACAATATGTGTCTGACTATGAGAAGATCCTACGATACTGTAGTACAGTCAGTGTTACCATCACCAGTTGACTCGAGAATCCAGATATGATTAGAGAATTAAGGTGCATGCATGTTCAGTTTAATATCCGACCTTACGTGCTTCATACTTCAAAGATTAAGTACAAAGTACCGTCATGTATGGGCTGTTGGTATTTACATGTTTTGCCACCAATCACAAATGTTTGATAAACAAGATTATTGTGGATTTTTTTCCCTTAGCAACCTATGCAGTACAAGTTTAGACTAGCAAGTAATTTTACAATAAGCTTCAAAGCACTGAGTACTGAGCTTAATCTGTGAACAGTATTGATAGTTCATTTGTGCACCAGCTGTGTTATTGTGTACAGTAAATATAAATCTAGTTTCTGTTCTTCAGTTTAAATTTCTCTTTACTGTCGTCACGCTATCATTATTATCTCTCTACTAAAACTGTAATTTATACTATGAGCAAACTGGTACTTTTGCCTGTGCCTGTCACTCATTATTAACTAGGAGGAACTGTAACTCCACATTGCTACGTATCATATCCCCGTCTCTCTGCTTTTCTCCACTGTTCATTTCATTTTTGCCACACACAATTCTGATGTGAAATAAGTACAGCAATGTCTTTCGTGATATTTCTCGAGGCTTGTCTTAATCAAAATCGAACTGCGATTTATAAGTCTGCATTCCACTTGGCTGGTATTGTTTCAGTCATTATTTGTCCATGTGTGTGTGTATTTGAGGAGATCAATGACATGATGACAAAGAAGCACGATGAGGATGAAGATGCAGAGAACGCTGCGGCCATTTCATCATCATCTTCGTCATCGTTGCAGTTGTTAGGAGGAGCTCGTTTCCGTCTGAGGTAGCTCTGTTTTTACTTCTCGGTCACCCTTTGGGTTCATTCACCGCATCTCTCGGAATCGCTTGTTTCTTCCCTAGCGTTGAATTTCTCGTTTGAAAAACACGCAGACAAACATTGGATGCCTCGTTGCTGCCTCAGAGACATCTTCAAAGACTTCAACGTTTGGAGGTGAAATTGAATTTGTGCCATCTGCTTCGAGATGCCTAGACGAGCTTCTTAATATTAGTGCACAGCATTTCAGACGAAAAACATGACGTTTGTTCTTCATCCACGTGTTCTTGCTGAGATGGTTTTGTAACAATGGCGGCAGCGTGGATCTGTTATTCGCCGTGATGCAGAAACATCGTGATATTGAGCTGTGAGGGGTCTGATTCGAGAGAACAGAGGAAATGTAGAGATACCGCAGCCAAACGTCCTCATGCAGTGCAAACCATTTGTGGCTGTGATATTGGTGACAGAACTTCTCCAATCCAAGAACTTGCATACATTGACGTTGAAAGATGAGCCTGGTATCAGGTTACAGTTACCTCTCTTGTTCCTGTCAGGAGATGCTGATCGGAGAAATCGGATATGAGTGCAGAGGCATCAGCAAGCAGCGATTAGAGGTATATGTTAAAAAAAAAAAACACACAATGTATGCATGTGTGTTGTATACAAAGAAATTTATACATTAGTAATGTAGAACAGAAATAAATTGATGCTTTAGAAACTAATAAATATTGATTTCATAACATGTGGCAGAAATGGATGGTTGAGTTTTGAAGAATACTTAGGAAAAAATGATATGTATGTTTGCATCATAGAAATGTATTTCGCTTGTAAGAAATTTTAATGAAATTTCGATATTGATCATGTGATGACTGACAGGTGAGTGTATTGTCTGACGTTGAATAGATGTTCCCATTCTGTCAATGCAGTCTGCAGTCGTTTCAAAGTAACTCATTAAGGAAGACAAATGTTAGTTGTGTATACAGTATACTGTACTGTATGTGTGTGTGTGTACAGGAAGATGGTTCTTGCGTCAATACAAGAGAGTTGTTATCATTGTAAAGGAAATGACATATATTACAGGCCCCTGGGCAGTGATATAGCACTGAAAATTTGTACAGAGACTGCAGTAGTGTATGGACGGATACACTGCACGGTCTGTATGCATGTTGTACATTGTGCATCAGTACATAATCTGTGCATACTGTCTGTGTACTACATACTAGCAATGTATACACAGTACGTACACAAACATGGCCTTGCGGGAGACCTCTTTGGCAGGGAGATGCTCCACAAGTCAAGGTTTGCAGAGTTTGAGGGCGTTTGATTAGAAAACAGGATAATTACATCCATGGGTGTAATTTTGGTATAGTAATTGATTTTAAATGCATCCTGTAGTTTATAATATTGTATGTGGAGGGGATTACAGACGTACTAAGAAAACAACATTCTTGAATGCACACCTTCTGCAGTCAAGAGATAAAGTGTTATACTGTGTGTGTTTTAACGTGATGCATTTTTTGGTGGTAGCCACATGTGTATTATTAATAAGTAATATTAAAGATGTATGATTAGTGCACAGATAGACTGTTATGGTGTTCTACAAGTACACTATTTCTTTACAATTATGATTGTACTGGATAAATGTTGTTTACCTTACACTGCATTATCCTGGACTGGTCTGATTGTTCTTCATAGCAGTCTGTTGTTTTGTCATTCTGTTCATTGTACCTTTTGTTTTTACAAAAATGAATGTTTATGTATTGCATTTAATGAATTTGATTTCCTTTTTTATGTTTGCCAATGTAGTCATTTGCATGTGTTCTAATTAGTTGACCGATTTTTGTGCAGTAAAGATGAGAGAGCTTGTATACTTTTTGATAGAAATGTTTATCGTTATTGGTACTGTATGTTGTGCAGGCAGACTGATGACTGTCCTGTTGTATTCTTCGCTTTGCATGATTTTTAATTTGAGCAAGGAAGTATCCACATCAAGAAACTAATGCAATACATCAGGCAATTTATCATCTTTGGAGGTACACTGTTCAGTGCAAGGGATATGGGTTAAGCGATGGTACAACCTTAATGTCCACAATAGACAGTTGATCATCCTTATAGTGCTGTAGCTAGTAGCTACAGTATAAGCTTGGGGATAATGTTTGTGGTTGGTCTTGAGAGACTATTCCGGGAATATTGCATGGTCATGAAAACATGGACTGATTGTTCTATGCCCTAGTTACCTGCACAATGGACATGTATTACTCATGCGTCAGCTCTTACTGCGTTTTTAATACCAATGTCTGTGACCTATCGCTTGGATACTGACTGAATGTGTGTATAGACTGTAAGCTATTAAAATAACACGAATGCCGACGTAATCCATTACACTCGATCAGTAGCACTCAATACTTCTTTTCGTTAGGCTATAATTTTTTCGTTAGACTATAATTATTCAGGCTTATTCAGTTGTTAAGAAAGACTCGTACATATAGAGACCTTGGATCTTAGATGAGACAAACTTCTAAGCATTCACAGGTGTTTAGGTTTGTAGGTTTACGTCAAACAGTTGTACATACCAACAACCTGCTGGGAAGTTAAATGCCCTAGCTGGTAACCAAAACCTCAGAACTGGGATGGTGTATTCATTATCTTATATTTCGAAGATTGTCCTTACAGTTTTCTGTGATGCTAAAAACATTTTTTCTGTCTGTTACAGTGAGTTAGCGATAGCAGTTTATTGCAATACAATTGTAAGACATCCACTGTTAAACTCAGCTCCTTTGGGCTTCATGGCATCTAAGAATGCCACCAGAGCATCTAATATTCTAGCAAGATACTAAAGGTCTCCTTCTTACACTACAATTTGTCATACATTTCTTTCTCCTGTCCCATAAATAGTTATATCTTTGTATAGCAGGATCCTGCCATTCAGGCACCTAGCCACAGGAGGGCACAGGGCGAGGCACTTGTCACCCAAAAATTTTGGAACAAAAGGTCCTGCTTTTTTGGAATACAAATTCAGGGAGAAAAGATGGAAATCTTGCACCATTTTGCATCTTGAACCCTTGAAAAAAATCAGAGGGGACACCCCTTCCTTTTAGATCCCCTTCCCTAAGCCAGCAAAACTCTAACATCTATGTGCCCCCCAAATTGGTTAGTCTGGCTATGGCCCTGTTGTCATCACAGTGGCACTGTAAATATCATGTGGCTGACAGTTATTGCTTCTAATATCCAATTTATGGTTTACTTTCACTGAAGCACATTTGTTTCTTCTTGGAAACAAAATTGGAAGTTGTTCTCAATGCGTTTAATACCTGATATGTAAATATTAAATCATGTTTATCTTTGGACTTTGTTTCATTGTTTCAGGTGCAAGAGGAGAAAGCAGCCCTGGTGAAAAGAGGCTTCGAGAAGGACACGGTGCTAGCCAGGAGGGAACGAGAGAATGAGGAAGCCAACAACCTGATATCTATGTTAAGATCAGATCTCGATCGGATTGGTGTTGAGAGGTAAACGCCGTTCAAATATGAAACTATTTCATGCGACCATGGTGGGTCAATGAAGTTGAGTGATGGATCGATTTATCGATCTGCAATATCAGCGTTGATGATCAAGAACATCCAAAAGACAATTGTTTATCATTTTGCGAAAATTGCCAAAATTACAGAAAATCAAAGTTCTCTACAAAAAGGAAAACAAAAAAAATTTAGAAGACAAAATGCATTACATGAAAATTGGAAGCATATTGCAGTTTCAGTATTTTTCCATTTTGAAACAAATATCATGGCATTTAAGAGTGTGTCAAGACACTCGATTTTCACATCCATAATGTCAACATCCTACGTGATGTTTGTGTTCCATCAGATCATGGAATGGAACTCCAGCATTGCAAAATGGAAAATTCCTTCATCAAAATGGAAATCAGATCACCCTTATGAAATGGAAGAACAAACAGAAATGGGTATTTTTACAAAACAGTACTTTCTCGTCGAAAACTGCGTCCCTTTTGACGAAGAGTTTCGATTCAATATGGCAGTGCTTTATGAACGTGTTCAGTGTACTTCATTAAGTCCAGCATTATCTCACTAATTGTTCGTATGTCAGCTTTGATCAATACCTGCGTTTGTTCCATGATTGAAGTCTGAACAATGTCTCAGAAATCAGCGAGGGATCTGTTTGTTCGATATTTTTCCACACGTGGTAGTGTGAATTCCCACATATGTCTCAATCCATTGAATTTCAGAACCAGTTAATGTTCTCAAAGTAAATCCCTGATAAAGTGTCATTTCCTTTATTTCAATCTGTCGTTATTATGGTCATTGCCAGCACATTAGGTATTGTACTCATTGTTATGACAGATGAATGAACTGAAGGTAGCGTAGATATACTTGTAACAGTGAAGTTTTATGTCTACTGCATGTGATGCAGCTCGATATAGGCCTGCAGTACTTGACTGCTGTTTTGCCAATTACCCTTAGGGAAAAATTACAGCAACTTTTATTGAGCATTGCCACTTGGTTGCTATGGTGATAAGGTTGAATTTCATTTTGAAGAAATATTGAGAGAGGTACTACTGTGCAGTAGATCAGAACAGCAAACATCCTAAAGTAGTTTTTTTATGCAAAACTAAGCAGTAACATGAATGATTTATTAATCTGGTGGGGCTTGTTTGTTGTGTCTGAAATAGTGGAGAGAGTCCAATAGGTAAAGGTAGACAGTATACATGCATAGAATTGTGTGACAGTAATAATTAATCAAGCTGGAAATGTTACAGCATTTCCGTCGAGCTACCGCATGGACATGAAAATTTAACAAATCAAATTAAGCATATCAGTCATACAGCCACTAATTTCGGCAAATAATTTTGGTAGTATTCCATCACTTTATTTCAATTTTAATGGAGATACAAACTAGTTACAAACTACAAAGTACAAAAAAATAATTAAGTTTGACTAGTTGAAAATGTTAACTTTCATGCTGTACAGTACAGTATGTGTTGTCCATATTGTGCTCCTTTGTAGAAATTATGCTGAATTTGTCTGTGGTATATGTTGTGTCTCCCACGTTGAATGCAAAAGAGATAAACCCTGACACACTTATACGTTGTTTCTGTAGCTCCGAGACTTAATTCAGCAGATGTTGCAAAGATTTGCAGTACTGTGCAGCGCAACCAGCATGGCACATGGTCATGTCAAAGGTCAAACAGGGTGCACACAACTAAACACAATACAGTACTGTACAGCAACCTCATGGTATAAAAAAAAAAATAATTAGAGGCCAGTTAATTTATAAACAGTGAATTTCTGGAATATTTTGACTGTTTTATGCTTTTTGTATCAATGATCTTATCCCACTGAGTGAATGCAACAATGTTGCGTGATTTGTCAGAATACAGAGGCTTAATTTATCCCAAACTTTTTAATTTGATTTGCCAGTTTCCCTTACCTTGTAGAAGTTGTTTTTATTGCTGTGCAAGTGGAGGGGGCCAATTCAGGATTTTTGTTTGGGGGATGCAGTGAAGTGTTCAATATCAAAGTAAAATTTTCTTCAAAATATCAACCTGTAATCAAGTCCAGTGTTTTCATCACTTCCTAAAAATTGGAACCAGGTAATGTTTTCCTCTCGTGCCTGTCCGGCACGCCGGACCAAAACGTCGGTTATATCGCCAACATTGGCATTTGCGCAGTATCATGAATTACATTTGTGTAGAGGAATCTTACTAGTGTACAACATGCACTCTCCAACACTTACTCATTAGTATGACCACTGATTTTCCCCTGAGAAATGGAAGAAAATTCCGTTTTGAACTGTTTGCTGTGTACAGAAGGCCAAATTTGACAATCAGACACAGTATGCTAACACAGCTGTTGTACTGTTTTTGTGTTCATTAAGGAACTGGGTAGTAACTTTGGATCCTTCTGGTAAAATACCATGGGGGTACCCAGATACCCGGATTACCCCTGAAAACGCTAATCAAATCAAACCACTAATCACATCAACACATATCAACACTAATCAACACAAATCAACACAACACTAATCAACACAAATCAACACAAATCAACACAACACACCAATCAATGCAAATCAACACTGATCGAATCAAACCTTTCTTTGCTAAAAGCAATATCACAACAGTTCTGTATATAGGCAATGAAACCTTATCTCCAGGTGTGAATGTTTTCTCGTCTCTGTTGATTTAATTTTATAACAGAGAAAATCTTCAGCAAGCAAACAATCATCTCTTGCAAGTATTATCACAAGCGGTAAAAGCAGCGATCGGAAACGAGGACCTCATCAACAGGAGACTGTCACGTCTGGATGCCAGGAGGAAGAGCAGTCCGTCGGAGGATTCACCAGAGGACCTCGGAGGGGGTGCGGATCAAGGTGCTGTCGGAGGAGGTAACTCGTGCAGTCACAAAGTGTCTTAGTCTTAGTGTTAGTTACAAACTAACACCTTGTCACTTTTGTTGTTAAAGTTAATCAAAAGTCAATTTGATTTCAAAACAGTTTCCACAATGAAATCAGATACATGTTAGTGTGGTAGAATACAAAACTAAAAAAAGTTGTTTTAATCCCAGAAGACTGGCAGTGGTTTTGTTTGAATATAGACAAACAAATGAAAACAAAACTGTCAGCAAACTGTTTATTTACAAAGAATCTCCTGTTGAGGAGATAGTGTTTAAAATAAGTTGGCTCAATATTTTGATCCGAGCAGGATCTTGTCCAAAGGCAGTCTGACTGAAGATTACACAAATAAAGAAGGCACACAAGCTGCTAACCGTCATTAATTATTGTTACCTTGTTGTGTCTCTCTCTCTTTTAATATCTGAAAGGCGACGAAGGGGATGGCCATCCAAACACTAGTTTACTTTCAAACATGAGCGACGAAGGATTGGAACTCTCCCAACAGCTGGCAGAGAGTATGTTTGTAGGTCCAGACCTTGATTCCGACGGGGAGGAGCTCATTACCAGTGAGTATCTAGCATCCGCAATCATCTCTTAGTCCGTATAAAATCCTTCAACCCGTTATCAGAGAACGTCCAGCTCTTACCTGAAACTTCAATTATTTCAGCACTTTTCAGTACTTGTAAGTACTGTACCACACTCATCACTGAAATGACACTAACAGGTGAAACAAAGGTCAGAAAAAGGGTGAAGGGATTCTGCATGGTGAAAAAGCTGCAGTGTGAAACCGTGAAGAAGCTAATTAATTGCATTGATGCCAGGTGGAATAGCTGAGATGTTTAAATAGTGAAGTGGTATGAATCTATTGTTGAAGAAATCAAAGTACAATTGGTCATTGTGGATCTCAAAAAAATTTTAGTAGGTTATTTCAGGTTTAATGTTCATGCGTTTGATTTACTGTGTTTGATTTAATTTATTTTACTCTTACCTATCTTGACATTGCAACTGCACTCCTATCTAATGTAACCTTTAACACAGCATCCAGCCCCCTTTGGTCTAATACCGGTCTAACACTCGTCCAATACCATCACATCATTCGGAAATATGATATTAAGTAATGCAGTATTTCTTACCCTCCTCCACCCCCCACCCCCTCACATCCCCCCTTATCTCCCTCTACATTTGGAAAGTCTGAAAAGGGCACTCTGAAAATCCTATGCGTACCGATTAGAGCCCTTTTTGTGTCAAAAAGAGCTTTGTGTCTGTAAATAGTGAGGTGTCAGGGTAGGAGTTAAAATATCCACTCTACTCTGCTGAGAGCACTGGTGCTGCAACTTTGCTCAGTGAAGCAACCAGTGTTTGGTTTATGCAATGACATTTTAAACCAAAACATTATTACCCTGGTTAACTGATAAACCATTCAAAAGTGACTGCATGGATTATCCTCATAAAGCTTTAAGAAAAGTTGTAAAATTTCCTATCGGCAATTATTGCCAGAATCGCAAAATAATAAGAAACCACAGGCTTCAAGATTCAAACCATCGCACATCTCGTCAGTTGCGTGGGTGTGTTGTTTTCAGCTTACAGTACCTCCTGCTGACTTCTGGCATCTCCTCTTTTTTTTTTTCTTGTTTTTTGTTCATTCAGATGCAAGTAACAGACTTCAGGCATCGATAGAGAGCCTCTTGGAGAGGATGGCAGGTTTGTCCAGACCGGAGGAACCCATTCAGGCATCTCAGGCAGAGTTACTTCAAACCGGACCAATAGACGAGAGGATCTCTCAACTGAAAGCAGATACGGAGAGGATGGAGGAGAGGTTGAAGGAAGAATCCTCAGAGAGACAGAGACTGGCTCAAGAATTGGATAAAACTCAAGGTGAGAAAAAAAAAAAATAATAACTTTGTCATCTCTCTTTTGTGAGAATGTTTAAATCTGAAGGGATGGAAAGTATTTAGGGAGCATGTGTTCTAAGTTGGTGAATCAAATACTTTGCCTGCCTTACCTTCAAAAATAATCTTTAAGACTTATTTACTTGCAATTACGCATGATTTATCTTTACTCAGCTGGTGGTTTGGTTACATTTCATGTTCTTAGTAATTGATCCACCGCATTCCGGTCTGTGCCTCGGATTACGTTACATGGATAGATGTTGCATTACAAATGCATTATAAATGTTGTTGTTATTATGCCATTAATTTTATTATGCCCTGAATTTGAAACTCATTTTCCAAGGCAGTGAGAGTACTTAAATTTTGCTCTTTTGCATCAAAGTGCTTGAATTTTAGTGATTGAAAATATTACCATACATCTTTACTTAATTATTATCTGCAACAAATGTTTGGACCCAGAACCACTTTTGTTCCCTGCCAACATCGCATGTGCATAAAAATTTCTGAAGAAATTATAGGAGTGTTTTAAACTGGTTTGATGTCCTTGAAAAAAAAGTCTACCCTGAAAAGTGCTTGATTATTCTCTGATGTACATTTTATGTGTGACAAAATCCATCATGTATGCCAGGCTGAAAACTCTTCATTGCCAGGTCATTGAAAAGATACATGGGGTTTTGTTCATGTTCAAGGCAAAATGTCTATTTGTAACTTCATGACAAGCTGATAGGCCAATGGGAAGTATATTTTTGGATACACAACTGGCTGTGGATTCTGAGCACCCTGGTTCAAATTTTAGAAATGGTAGGATTTAGTCATGGAAGGTACTGTAAACATAAGGATTTTGATTCAAAATTTATCACAATGATGGCAAATTTCCAGTAAGAGATGCAGGAATGTATATTTAATGGGTTTTTCTCTTGTCATTCTTGAAATATTCCAACAATGAAAATGAGTCAAGACACGACTATGTGTCCTTTATTGTGGTATCAATGACAGATACTTTAATTTGGGTTAAGTTTTCTGAGTGCTCCTTTAGAGCACATGACCACATACAGAGATATGCAGAAATATTGCTGTACAAAATCATAGTTCTTTATTACTAACAAGTCAGCTGGCATACAAGAATGTATGTTATGGTAAGTATACCTCTGAAAACATGTCATGGAGGATGACCAAATGCGGTATAACCTCACCAGAACCTTTCATATAATTTAAAACATCAAAAAGAAAACATAATTTGAATATTCATAGCTCATTTGCATAATTTATGCTATATTCAGTTTTCTGCCTTTAATTAAATTTAGGACTTCATTTCTGTGAGAAATATTTAATGAAATCATCTGTTATTTTGTGCCATAACATTTGGTGGACCATTTTGTGGTCTCTTTACCCCAAGTATTTTTTAAGACAGACATTTTTTTCTTCGTATGTAAAGCATGAAAGATATTATTGAGCCTATATATGTGTGTGTATTGCCGATGATACGTGTCTTGCATTACTTGACTCGGAGTAACAGGCTGAGATGTCATTATCTCCACTTTGCTTTGGGGAAAGTCCCTGGTGATTGGGTAGAAAGTACCATGGATGTTAAAATCCCTTCAAGCCTACGCCTATGTTCATTTGGACTATGAAGCTTTGGCTGAGTGATGGACATACTGTGGGTGAAAGTATCCTATCATAGTTATTCAAGTGGTGGAACACGTTACAGTGTTCTGCTAACTCAATAGGGCTTATTCTGCAAGGAACTGAGTTTTTTGTGGTAGACTTATTAGATCTATAGCAACATATTGTCAGTATTTTGTTATTGGCACTTTAGAAGATTGTGGCTACAAACACAATGACACCCATTGGTGAAGAAAGTCCAAGAGAATTGTTTGCCTATGTTGCCATTATGCTTTGGAATGTGTGATCACCATGGTAAAGAAAGTTTTCAGACATAGTGCTCCTCCCAAAGGTCCCAACCCGCACGACCTACTGGCTGCCGTAGCCTTGTTCTCCTTCCCATCTTTCATAAACCCCCCCTTCCCCACACACTAACCCCCCAACCCCCAACACCTTAGCCTCTACTCTCTCCCCTTCAACATTGTGTAAAGAGATAAACACTGTATTAGTGTTTGCATTTTATATTCTTGCACAGCATAAACTATGGTATATCTTTGAATAATTTTAGTTGATGATTTTCATTAAAATGAGTTTCTTTTTTCTATCATATCTTTTATGTTAGGGTTACTTCAAGGCATGCAGGCCCAGGCAGCTGACCTGAAGGAATCCCTGCAAGCCTCAGAGCAGAAACAGCTGCATGTGATCATGGACTTGGAGGCCACCCAGAATGCCAAGATGGCTGTAGAGGAAGAATGCCAGAACCTCAGACAGCAGCAGAACAAACTGATTGAAAAATTAGATGGAAAAGAAAGAGGTTTGAAAAAATATTCATTACTGATTGTTTACATTTTGATGAAAGAGAAAAGGTAGAATACTGTGGAACCAAAGGAAGGACAAATATTGTTTGTTGAAAATTTATGATCACCAATTACATTCATTAAGCAACATTTTTTTTAGCAGCAACTTCTGAAATACTTGCCCCTCATGGTTTCTTTGCAACATGTTTAAAAACCGTACGGACGCTTTTGTCAAACGTAACACATGAATTTTTGGCATCAACTTAGTATTCTGTGTTACCCAAATTTTCTGAATTTCCATTATTTTACACCACCTTCAGAGGAAGGAATATCCTATGGTCATATTGAAATTAGAACTTGAATATTCATGTATGATGGTATTATGTATGACCCTAGTTTGCATGTATTTGTGAGCATCTATTTCAGTGTCACTAAATCCTCACGTTCTGTTGAATAAGGCTTCACATTTGCGTCTCGAAACATGTGTATCATATCTGATATGTCACAATGTTAGGTTAAAGGGAAATAGGGCGTTAAGAATATACCCACATGGCATACAAAGATAATAGCATTCATCATTGTTAAACCATTCACTTTCATCAATACACATCTGCAAAAGCTTCATCTCCCCAAAATGTTATGCATGTGATGAGTATCGGAAGGTACATCTTTTGAATTTTGAAAAGTTTTGGTGAACAAATTATTGCTGGGTAACAAATAACTGAATTTTACCTGTAAGGAATTTATTTCTTGAAAAGAAGGCCACTATCCTTCCTTATTTTCAATAATCTATCATTCTATGTCCACAAACATTGGTTTTAAAAATATGATTGTTTTCTTTAAAACAAACGCCTTACTTCCCTATAAGGCCACAAACATGATTAAAGGTTAGCCATTGCAAGGTTGAAACTCATTACCATAAATTATATCATGTCACTGATTGGGTGTCAATGTTGATTAAGTTGGCATTTACCCTCAGATTTGGCTGATGAAATAGCTCGCCTGAACCAGGAAAATTCTGCACTGAAGAAGGAGGTAGATGGACTCCTCCAACAAGCCAAAAAGGACAGGGAGGACTTCAAGACGCAGCTCCGGGTGATGGAATCGTCTGTCGAAGAACAGCTGGCCAAGTGGGAGAAAGAAATCGAAGAGAAAAACCTTGAAGTTGAAGACCTCCTGAGTCAAAGAGAAGCTGTTGATAAGCAACTAAAGGCCAGCAAAGAGTTCCTACAGGTAATGAATACCAGCAAGTGGGTGGAAGTAGGAGCCGAAGAATTGTTGGATTTTTCTCTGCTAGTATTATGTGGATCAAAGGCTAGGAAGGTTTTATCATGGTAAAGTAAAGTAGCATTTGTTTCATGCATAAACATGAAGATCTGCAACATCGCAGCCAGTGCGACCATTTTGTCTCCGAAAACTGCCAACTGCCAAGCACTTTCCGAAGCTACCAAGCCAGATGTATGTTTACAAATCCTTTTTGCTGATGGAAAGATGTATTTTCTGCTGGTTAGTAGACGAACAAAAACAAAGAACACTAACACGCACGTCTAGTGAAATTATCACGTTGAAACATGTCTCTGTTCAATATTTGGTGAATGGGTGAATGTTACCTGGGTCCAACTGTGCTTTCAGAAAATCACCAATATTTCTCTACTCGTTTTAATCATTTCAGTTCTTCTGAGATTTTCATTGCTTTGATGTGTTTCATCACCTACTTTCACAGTTTTTTTTTTTTTCCGTTCTCAATCCAGCAACAATCCGCGGAGCGTGAACAAGAACGAGATGAATTTCAGAAGGAAATCACTAGGCTGGAGGCTCTCTCTGGTAAAGACAAAACCAATAACTATGAGGAGGAGGACATAAGGAAGGAGGTACGTTAAGACAATAGAACATTGTTTACTCTTTGTCAAAGGAACTGGACAACAACAACACACAAAGATAATAGAGAAAGACTATTTACAGTTTATGTAAGAGGCAGGATGGTTGGATGATCTGCATTAGTTTAAAATATTCATGTAAATTGCTACCATAAAAGTCAGTTTTATCTATAGTGCATCTATAGTGCTTAGCACTTCCATCTTCCCCTTTTTGCCTTTGGCAGTAACAAGGGTCAAACTCTATCGACTCTTATTTTTCAATGGTCCTGGTTTCTCTTGCAAATTTTAAGAGAAGTTTGGTCTCCCCCAAAATATGTCGCAAGATGAGTACAACTGGTGAAGACAAAGTTGTCTGTGTCATGTGACCATGTTGGGTCGGTCATAATCTTTTTTCTTGTTTTTTTTCCCGCCTACAGTTGCAAGAAGCAAAGGAAGACTTGAAATCTGTCAAAGAAGACTCTGAGGTGTTATCCAATCAGAATCAAGAACTTGAGAAGGAAGTTATTCTGAAGGATGAGACTGTGCACGAGCTTACCCAGCAGGTACGTTGACACCGGTCCACATGAAGAGGTATCACAGGAACTTTTAATTACTCTGTTTGTGAAGATTAGGAATATCTACAGACAGTTATGGTGTACAGCAAAACACTCAAAAGGGAGAACAAGGTTCATTTTGTTTCACTTCTGTAACAAAGGAATTACCAAGAAGGAGATTATCAGTGTTATTATTTTTCTGGTGAAGCCCTTTCTTCAGTCCATTATTAGTTCATTCTTGCCATGAGGGTTTATTTATAGTCAAGACGGATTGGTCAAGGTTGAAATTAATTCTTGTGGTTGGATATTGGAGCAGTTGGTTCATTATCCAAGACAGACAGATATTCACAGGGAAAGTTATCAAGCTTCACCTCAATACCACCCTTGCCATCCTCTTTCCCCTTTGCTTCAACCCCACCTCCTCTGTCCCCCCCCCCCCTCCTCCCATTCTCCACATTTCTCCCTTCATCTGTTGATATTTATAATTCACAGATTAAAGAACTTGAAAGGATCTTGGAGGAGAACAAGCAAGTTGTAGAACGCACACAATCAGAGCAACAGGCTCTTCAGAAAGAGCTGATGGACCTCAGGAAGGTCGAAGAAGAATTGACCCACGAGAAGGATGCCCTCCATAAGCAGTGCTACGACCAGCTGCTTCAAATATCTGCCTTGCAGTCGAAGCTCGACTCCCACAAGCATGGCATGGAGGATGCCAGACAGGCACCGGCAATGGAAGAAGAGGAAGATGAGAGCAAGTCATTGGCATCAGTTACCCTCCTCCAACAGTTGGAACAAGAGAGGGAGGCACTGGAGAGAAAGGATAAGGATGTAAGAGACTCCATAATATCTTACTTTAGTTGATCTTTGGAGGTTTCCATATCCACTGGCAGTCTGTATTCACTTCAATAACCAAACGTCCATTGGCAAGTTTGTGGTTGCATTAAATAAGCCTGTTCTTAGTCGCATCGACAACCCTAATATCAATTGGCACTCAGTACTTGCATCCACAAACCGATGTCCATTGGCAGTCCGTGGTGGCATCGACCGACCCCGATGTCCTGGGGCAATCTTTAGTCGCACCGACAACCCGAATATCGATCGGCATTCGATGGTCACTCAGACAACCCTTATGGTCCATCTGGTCCATGGTCACATTGATAACCTCTATATCGACTGGCAGTCCGTGGTTGCATCGACAACCTTTTCATTTGCCGCCGTATGACCAGACAATATCCGCTGTTAGAGATTCAGTTTGCCAGATCATTAAATGCTTCCGAGACTCATTGTTAATCTGGTAACACAAGATCTGGTTTTAGTTGTAATTATTAATATATCAGTGAAATATTTTTATCAGGCATTACTTGGGAAAAAATCATTGAAATTTCAAAGCAACCTCTTACAGGTAATTCTGTCATAATGTAACTCTTATGTATGTAGGAAGCAGATGCCAGTGTTATTTACTCTCCTGTGTTCACTGAATATTCAATGAACTCATCACTGAATATTCAATGAACACAGGAGAGTAATCCATTGTTGTTCACTCTACGGTGCACTATGACAATTCCATGATGAGAATCACCCATTGTTATCTAACCCACTGTCCTCCAGATAAAAGCCCTGGAAGAGCAGCTTGATCAATTCAGAGACAGTTTGGTCAGCAAAGAGGACGAAATATCCCAGCTGAACCTACAGCTGGATGTTGCGAGCAAAGCTACGAGACCAGACGAGCAGAAACGGGTGGAGGAGTTACTCTCTGCAGAGAACAAGAACTTAAAGGTAGTAACGGGATTGGAAACTTTTGAATATGTGTTCACTCTTGACGACTGATAAACCTTCATTAATTGTCTTTTGTAAACCGTTCCATGTCCGCAGCCAGTGTTGTTGCTGGGGGGTGCCAAAGTTATTGATGACCTTCCTCGGGGAGGGGGATAGGAAAGGGGGTGTCCCACTCCCCTTTTGAAAAATTTGCTTTTGCAAAATAGCTCAGATGCAAAATGTGGCTATCATTGCCGTACTTCAAAGTGCAAATGTATATTTTATAGAGTTTTATTTCTCTTCCCCAACAATTGCAGTAGGAAATGGAATCGCAACTCTAATTTTGTTGGGAGACTTCATGCCCCTCCTTAACCTCTCCCCCCATTTAGGTGAAAGCTTGTTTATATATCTAAAAGCCATCCATGTTATTGCTTTTATTTTCATCCTTTTGATTCATATGAAGGACCAGCTGGCATCTCTCCAAGAGAAATTACAGGCATCGTCTGCCAGCCCATCGTCGATGGACAGCCTCGCGGAAGGTCTGCTGGAGGAAAAGAACCACGAGATCGATGAACTGACTTCTAAACTCTTAGAGATGCATCAAGAACTGGAAGACATCAAAGCTCAGTTGAGAAATGTTAACGAAAGCGAAGCAGTAAGTATCCATTCACGAGGAATAACGTCACCAAAGAGGAAAGGAGTTTGCAGTCGTGATGATCCATCTCACGTTCCAACCGTCTCATGAGAAATGACTGCTAGATATATATGAAGAAGAAAGATGTCAGAGATATCAAAAATAAATTTAAAGTCAACCAGGGAAACCAGCTCATCTCTTAACACTGTTGTTAGAAGTTTAGTGTTGTCACCTTATGAATCTACTGCAGCAATGTTGAAAACAGAGTAACAGCTCTTCCTTGACATTTTCAAGTTATTATTTGTTTTGACATTGTTTTCAAAAGAAAAAGTTTGATATTGAATCTCTTTCATCTCATCTCCACTTAATGATTAATGATCTAAAAACAGGGTGAAATAAGTAATCAAGCGTTTGGTACATGGTGTAAATAAAAGCAGAAAGAACAGTGAACAATAATAATAGAGACACAAAGTGGAAGCGACCTAGCAGAAGCAAAACTTATTGATGGCCAGGCCGCCAGCCATATATCAAAACAAAAATCTGTGTTCTTATGTATTTAGATTGTTCTTTTTGAAAATTTCATATTTCCCACTTTTCTTTATTTTTTTACTTAAACTTCATAAAAGAGGGTATGACTCGGTTAGCCAAGGCTTATCTTCCCCAAGGCCCTCCGTACAGTGTAAGATACATTGAAAGTTAGAAAAGAAATAATAGGAATTATTAAACAATTCATAACTTAGACATATAAACCAGTTACAGAAGAAATTGACATTGCTCAGTAGAGTCAATCTTTCATCTTCTTGTTATGAATAGCTCTCCATCAAGGAAGATTTGCAGCAGAAATTGGGAGAGAAAGATGCTGAGATTTCATCCCTGAATGATCAAGTAGCTGAACTGAAAGACGAAGTAGGGAAACTGGAACAAGCAAAGCAAGAGGGAGACCAGATGCAGGAATCAGATGAAACCATGGTAACTGCCATTCCTCTATCACAAACAATAGAAATACGTAAAGTGTGTTACGTCATAGTTATATCAGTTATGGTAGGTGATGCAGGTGATATGTTTCCCTTGGGGTGATAAGAAGGTTCGATAGAGGGAGCCAGACCACATGGATGAAAGTAAGGACACAGCTGAAACTGATTACTTAGCTGTCAAGATGAAGATACGTCCATCATAAAATACCATTGAGTATGTAAAGCTAACCTAACATGTCAACTTTATTACAGTAGTTACACACTCCCAGTGCCCACACCAGCTTGAAGCTTCCATTAGATGCATCTCAGTAACCATTGGTTTCATCACCTCGAGGAAATAGAAGTGAATGAAATTTTGCTCATCACACCATACATCATCATAGGCATGAAATAACTGGCAACTCAACCGCTATTCAGGAGCCTGCCAAAATGTAGCAACATACAACCCCCCACCCTTTGAGAACATTGTCTTATGTTTTGCTTGCATTTGTGTCGTTCCCATCTGGGAGGTCCTAAACTGTGCCACATAGTGAGTGTATAAACTCCTAGACTATTGCCATAAGATATTATTGTAAACACTTATTTCCTGCAGCCCCTTTTGGAATATTATATCATAATTTGGAAAATTAAAATAATTTCCTAGGACTCAAAATCTTCTGATGTAATTTAATCTTAGTGAAACATTACAATGTTAACACCTTTTAGAAGAACACAGTGCTTTCTGTTCGTAAGTAAAATGATTTCTTAGTCTTGTAAGAAAAAAAAAAACCACCTGTTCTGAAATGAGCTCCTCTGTTCCACCACAGTCACGCATCACTTCTTAGGAACGTACATTTAATTCTCTTCCAGACTGCAGTATTATAACTCTCCTGTTTTGTATTAACACCTTCATGTGACCTTCACGTAGTCCACTGAGATTAGATGATGACTATGCATATTCATATACTGATTGTCTTTGCCTTTCAATCAGGGACAATTGGAGGAGGAGCTCAAGAGACTCAGTGCACTGCTAGCTATCAGGGAGAGAGAGATAGCACAGTTAGAAGCTCAACTTATGTCACTGCAAGGTAGTCCTGGGAGAGATATGAATATTCAAGAGGAGACTGTTGACAGGATGCAGAAAGAGATGGAGGTTCGAATGATATATCTTGCTGTTTTCAATTTTATTTAATAGGATAAACAGCGGAATGGAGGGATGGTGGTTAGATCAGCATCTGACATCTGTAAATAGTCGTTTTTGTCATGTGATATGATTAGACCTATAGAGATTGATGGAATATTATCTGCAATTATTCAATCCGAGATTGGACTCTTATAGTTTGCTTGCGCCGGGTTATTTCTCATTAACGTTGTTCAGTTAAATATGTTCTTTTATTAGTGTGATTATAATGTAATGATCTATCAGACCATTCTACAGTTCCAGTTTTTTTACCAATTTATTTTATATAGCTGTAAAGATTTTGATGATTAAATAATGAGGTTTGCGCAGAAACTGATGATATTATATTGCAGTCAGAATCACTGCAGTAGATAGAATGCAGATAAAAATTATATTTTGAGAGTACGATTGAAGTAGTAGAGTGATGTAAAAGAATATTAACCCAAGTCTGAAAGCAGCGATATCTAACTAAAGTTTGCTACTGAAAGATAGCATTAATAGCAAACTTCCACTTAAACAGTGCCATGACTTCATAAATTCTTGTCCATCTCTCTAGGACAAAGATCTACAATTGATGCAGTTGAAGATTCAGGTGGACCAAGCCGAGGAGTTGGTCTTCCAGACCCAGCAACAGCTGGGGAAATTGTCAGACTTACCGAGAGAATACCAGCAGCTCCAACTGGAGGTAGAGCAAGCGCACGAGTTACATGCCCAGGAGATCAAAGAGATGAAGACACAGCACAAGGAAATGATGGAGAGGAGAGAGGCAGAGCACAAGAAGCAGATGGATGGGATGATTGCTGCCCAGGAGGAAGACTGGAAGAAAATACAGCAACTGGAGAAAGATTATGAGGGTAAAATATCCCACCTGGGAAAATTGTCACCAGGCAAGACATTACAACAGGTAAGAAAAAAACTGAAAATGTTGCACCTTCCAAGCTACAAAACAGATGTTCTAGAGACAATTCCCACACCCTGTGTGTGCTTTCTTTGTGGCAATTAATTATATATACTTCATGTAAGTCAACTTCAAACTGACTTGAATAGACACCTGCTTATCATATTCATTGGAGACTATTCAGTCTACTCATTTCCCTTCTGATGTCTATTCACCCGAGTTTGAGGTAGGCATGTATGAAGTATGTGATGAAATTCTGGTATTCAAATCATTGGGAATCATTTTTAAACATGTTGGTTCTCTCTTTAGGCAGTTGAGTTACAAAAGGTTCACATATATGTTGTACATTACTTATATTTTATTTACCCCTCCACCTGGAAGGGGAGGGGACAAATCCCCGCCTTTACCTCCTCTTAAATGGTATCGTGTTTTGTTGTATCAATCTCATCTTTCAGAAACTCGATGAGATCAAGGATGAACTGACCAAACAGCATCAAGAACACGTAGCAGACATCCAGCGGACAATGGCCCGAGAGGCGGATGAAAGGATAGAGCAGCTGAAACAGCAGGTTACACAAGAGTCTGTGCTGATGCAAGAGCGCCACCAACATGAGCTGGAGGAAGCTATCCTGAGGACAAATCGAGACCTGATGGCCGCACACGCAGAGGAAGTCGCCAAGATCAGGGAGGACCACCGACAAGAGGTGGATAGGATTCTGACCGCATCTCCTGCCAACTTGAGTCAACTTGCAGGTGATTACCTTATAGTAACCATCACACATTCCAACCACACGTGTAGCACAATGTTGTACTCTGTATTTGAATATGATGTTGGTAGACTTGGACCTGAGCAACGAGAGATTAGCTTTACTGACAGGTTTTATCATCCTCCCCCCCATCTTGTTGAACATGACAGTACAATGCAATCAAACATTTTATTCTGGTTCTCAAGTGTCTCTCCTCTCTCCTGGGTTCACTTCCCATTCAGTAGATCTGTGAATAAGTGGCTCTGGTTTGGCTATCAAGGTTTAAAACGATTTGATAGGCAGCAACACCAAGATGTGAGGAATGTAAAGTTCTTGTGTTTTATTTAACAATAATTTGACATGTTGTGAGAAGAGTATAGTCCATTTTAGTTGTTATTTTAGTGCATTAACATCGGCCAGTCTGTCAGGTTCCATTTAAGTATTTTCAAACATTCTTTTTTTTAAATCAGACATGAATCAACTCATGCAGAGCGAACTGGAATTAGCTCACCTGAGAGGGCGCCCTTCTGGTATCGGTCAAGAACTTCCGTCCCAGGCCGACTCTGGTGTTAGCAGTGGTGATGTCACTACGGAAGGGCTTTCAGATAAACTGAAGGTTAGAAGAAATATTATATTTGACCAAGGTTCTTTTTTTTTCAAAAATGTGCACATATTAAGACAGCAGTATTAATTATAATAGATGAAAATGCTTCAGAATCCTTCATTCAGCTGTACACCTAATTTACTGCTGATGGAAGATGGAAGCTTAAACTTTCTTTCGTCTTACTGTCGCAGATGTTCCAGACACTACAGATGCAGAGTGAAGTGTCAACATTTATCTTATATGTATCGACAGGTCCGTCCAAAATTAAGAGTGAAGTTTTAACATTCTTTCATCTTACCTTTACAAACAATTCCTTTCTCAGAGAAAGGGTGAACATTTTTAGATTCTTTCGTCTTAACTTTCCAGACAATTCTCTCCCGGATAAAGGGTGAGGGACTGTCCCTGTTGTCCCTCTCAGAGCTGAGGTATTTGCATGATCAGACGGTACCAAGGACACCCATCCAGAAAGGACTTGATGTGGGATCTCTCCAGGAAGCCTGGGAGAATGAGAAGAGGGCCCTCCTTGATGCCATTCAATCTCTGAAGGATCTAGTGACCCAACTCAGCGGCAGTCAACGGGTGAGTTTTAACAGCAGCACCTCCTAGTTGATGGCTACCTTTCCCTGCTACTACTACCTGTGGCCTTTGGCTCACACATTCGTTTTGCATAAAAGTATTGGCAATGTACTTAGCAGAAATTGTCTTCTCTCGGAGGTACTTTTACCCTCAGACATAGTCACCTAGGGAAGGTTGATTTCTCTGACATACATGCATTACAGTAAAGTCCTTGACTCGCACAAGTCATAATTCAGATGATTTTGCTGTAAATTGCTTGTAATCTGTTATATACACAGAAAAAAAGGCCATTGTATGCCTCAATCCTCATTCTGCACAAGCATGCCACAAAGGTGTCCCTCACCTGTGCCTCACTCAAACCTCCTCCGCCCTCCCCACCTGTGCTTACAGGTTTCCCCCCCCAAAAGTTCATGCAAGTCACTTTACAAATTGCCAAGCTACACATCCAGTCATAGCGAGCAGCTGGTGCTATTAACTAGTACTCAACATAGTGCAAACACTATTAAAGAACACTCTGTAAGAGGTAATGCACATAGGTTTTGTATTTTATCTTCTTGTGTGTGTGGGGGGGGTAAGTATTAATTCCCCGAGTGACTCCTGAATGACTCTTGTGTGTTCCTCATTCATTTTCCTCTTTCCCAATCTCAATTTGCGTAATATTATTTCGTCACCAGGATTTTGACGAAGATGGAGACTGGAGGGGTGAACTGTTACATACCATACAACAGGTATTCCAATGTGAGAGGGAAGCCCTCAGAGCGGAGCTCTCTACCAATGTCGCCATGACTGGCGACCAGAACATAACAGAGGTGCAGCTGCTGCAGAGAAGGATAAGAGAACAGGTAACCATAGCAATATGTATATTAAATTTTATATATAATTAACATCATGGATTTAGTAGGGAGGAGGGGAGAGTTTCAATGAGCATTCCATTTCACAATCACAAACAGTTCATTGAAGTATCATAAGCTATTTGTCCTTCAACATGTTCTACTGTTAGATGGCTTTGTGAAGGCTCATTGAATTTATTTCTGTGCAATTAGACAGATGATTCTTTGCACTTTTCAAAACAGGTCTGACTGCACAACAAAAACTTAAGATGCCTTAAACTGAGATTGGATATACAGTGTGAGAGAGTTACAAGTAGCTTTACTTCTCTTTGTGTTACTTAGTCTCTCATCACTTAATTGATTTTGCTTAATTTAACAGTGTCATGTGATGTTACACTTCATTCTTCGATAGGTCTACTACTTGCTTTTCAATTTTTGCAGGAAAATTTCCACAAATCGGCGGTGGAGCAGATTTACGGCGCAGACAGGTCCTCGATCCTCGGGGAGAGTCGGGACCTCCACGGACAGAACCAGGCCCTGAAGGAAGAGCTGCAGAGGTCACGTCAACGGCTCACCCAGCAACTGAAAGCCCTGGAGGAACAGAGCAACAAGAGGGAGCGACAACTGAAACGCCAATGTGAGTCATCAGATTTAGCAGGTCAAAGGTCATATTCACATTCACCACTTTCGAGTAGCAATCAAGTTTTACACTGTTACTTTCAAAGGCTGTGGAAATGTCTAGTCCATTGTCCCTCAGTGAGCTTTGTTTCAAGGCTTTGGTCAAATTTTCACACTTACTTTAATTTATTGTGGAGCTCATGTTCTTTGGCTTAGTTCAGTCTCTGGAGAATGTGTAGTTCTTCGATAAAGTTACTTATCCGAAATAATTTATGTTAATCATTTAATGGAATGAAAGATTAGAAGATTCCATTTTTCTGCTATTGTCTCAATGCTCTGCCAGTGTCTCATCTGTTTTCCAGCAGGGAAAGTAAATTTATAATATTCACTATTATTTCTGAATTTTCATACTTTCATTAGTTTAAGTGTGTTTATTTTAATCTGTGATAACAGTGGAAACCATGGAGCACAAATACCGACAGGAAAGAATCCTGGTGGAGGACCTAAGGACATCTCTTGTCCTGGAGAAGGAGAAAGGTGAGCAGCTGTCAGATGCCCTGCAAAAGGCCAAAGGTCATGAAGATGAGCTGCAGGAAGAAGTCAGCGATCTGTTATCCAAGATCGACAAACAGATCGGTGATCGAGAAGCAGTGGAATCGAGACTCGCCGACATCACGTGAGTTTGTAACTGGTAGTCATTTTGTCGCTATGGTTCCCAGCTTTTGCGATTTCCATTTTTTTCTTAGAGTTTACGTACATTATTGAGCAATTTGTTTTCAGTGGCCTTAGATTAGTCAACTTTTGATGGTGTATTCAGTCATAGCAGACACCAATTTCAAGTTTTCAAAGACACCCCATCTGATGAAAAATGTTGCCTCATCAGAGTTCAACGATTGAATCTGGAATGAAAATTTAACAGTCTTGTGTTGTCATTTGTTTTTGTGGGACTTGTTACTGCAAGAAATTTTGACCACAAGACAAGTCAAAGGTCATCTATTAAATGAAATGTTTTTGACAGAACATTACAACATTACCAATCAGTGCCACTACTGCAGCCCCATAGTGGTCATATCCTACCGCAGTAGATTGTTTGCAGTTCCTTCATGCACTTGTATCTTTGCCATACCAAACCACCATCCTGGCTTGTGTACCACTTCAATCTACAATACCAACATATCGGGTGGCAACCACCATAAATGCTACCCAAAACAGGAGAGTATGCTTCTCAAGATGAGGTTGCTAATAGGATGTTAAAACAAATCGGACTAATGCATAAATATTGGTCATTCTGTTTTACTTGTACACTGTGTATATAAAGGTGGCTTGAGACAGTTAAAATACTATAAATACTTGAGCTTCATAAAGTGTAACACCTAAGTGAGGGATATTGAAGTGAAACTTATCGGCAATGGCCAGAGTGTGAAAACTGCAAGGCTTTTGTACTGTAATATAGGTTGCTGTGGAAATCTCTGTTTCTTTCGTTTTGAATATTCTTTTTTCTTTTTTTTTTCGTACTCACGCATTACTATCCTGTCTGTGTCCACTTTTCCATACTATTCGTATTCAGTGTCTCCAGTAAATAGTCGTGAATGCATGTTTACACGTTCTATTGCATCTGGATAGAATCCCTCATTTCTGCTACAACAGGACTCAAAACCGGAATGCTATTATCCTTCTTCAATAAGCTCCATCATATCACATGTCCTTCACAAATCACTTTTTTAAACTTTTCAAATGTTTCACACGATACGAACAATAAATCAGCAATTAATCTTTATTGTATCGTCGTTCTTTTAAAGAGAATTTAAACTATGCACCATTATGTGGGTATAGTTTTCATTTTTTGTCCATATGTGGCAGGACATTGCCTCTTAAAAAATGGGTATCTTTCAAAAAGGAAGCGCTCATCGAGACAATTTTGGTATCAACTTGATAGAACTTCTCCATGGATTTTATTACATTTTCATATCTGTGTACTTGTAAGATGTGTTAAACTTGAAGATTTATGAACCTCAAGCAGACCTGCAGAATAACCATCACCGACTGTTTCAAAGCAGCAGGCAGTTTAGAGAGCAGTTGATAATGCAGTTTACAACCGGCAGTATATAAAGCAGTTTATCTCACTCGACCATTCCTCCAACCAGCACCCAAGTGGTTTAAACACAGGTCGATATTACGATTGTTAAAATAATGTGTTCAAAGTACATCATTCTTTGAAAAGTCAGTGTTGCTGTTATACTCCAGGAAGACTGTTCCTTCCATCTCATATCATTACCCACTTTCTTCATCCTATCAAATTTTTTTTTTCAATACGTTAAAGCAACATAAGTTCATCCAAGTCTTCACCTTAAGCATCAAGTTAGTATCATTGTTTCAAATACATCAAATGAGTTATGCAAATGAGTTATGCAAATGCTTCATCAGTTAATTCTAAGATTCCAAAAACCCTTCCAGGAAATGAGGCATGTCTTCCTTTTGTTTGCTTCCTGTCAAATTCTTCAAATCATATGTCATTATTGTAATTATTTTTTTGTCAATATTTTTATGCGGTGTCTGTGTACATACCCTCTCTTCTCTTCCGACCTTTTGATAAACAGAATGTTGGCCGATACTGCACTGTAAGTTGCCTTCATGTGAGCATATCATTTCAAGCATGGAAATCATTTTTCTGTTGGTTTTTTTTTCTCCTTTAATGTCTTAATTCTTGATTTCTTTTTCCCATCAAGTTCGCTGCAGGTTACGTTTCCCATTCTAGCTGGTGCATCACTTTCTGTTGCGTTGATTTTAGGTTTTTGCTTTTCCGTTCTTTATTTGCATGGATCGAAGTTTTACATTTTCCATCTTTAATAGATCGAATAAATGTCATCATTATTGTAACAATAAACATGATGCTATCATGAAACGTTTCTTTGAAGGGTAGTTAAGAAAGAATTAAAGGTCGCTGGGCAGATTTCGCAAAGCTAGACTTAAAGTGTATCAATGCTTGGTATCATTTAAGCTTCAAAGTATAAAACAACCACAGAAGATGGATTACTTTTATTTGAGTCGACGATGCCTTCGGTCTTTTTAAGCAATAATCGGACACAAACAACGGAGAGAATTTATGGAACATTTTTTTTCATTGTAAAGACTCCTTCTTGCTCGAGAGAATTACAGGACCCATATTGCTTTATGAGTTATCGGTCGATTGTGCCATGGTTGCTCTAAGTACTGTGATTAAAGTTTGAGCTGACCACTCAGATTAGGCACAAGGGAAAGTGGCCGTTCAGCAGGATCTACTGACTATGGAACAGTGATGTAGTTTAGAGCTAGTCTTGGCATCAGATTAAAGTTTTGCTTGCAATATCTCAAAGAACCTCATGGAATGAATTTGCCAGCAGCACAGTGCAAATGGGTTCACGCAACCTAGCAACCATGACATATGTCACAAAGTGATTTTTCGTCAGGAAAACTAATTTTTGAAAACGTCAATCACATTTTATGCATTAGTTGTTCCTTGGACCACCAGATGAAATCATTAAAATATCAACACTGTGGAAGTCAACATCAGCCACATATTAAAGCAACCAGTTTGCTCACAATGGGCCCATTTTATGTTACAGGGGAATTTGGCATTTATTCATAATATTTCCATCATCGGAATACCCTATGCCAATGCAGTTTATGATGTGCCGCAGTATGACAGATTCATAAGTACCTTCAGAATCTTCAAAATTGAAAAATATAATGAACATTCAGCTGTCGTCATATTATAGGTGCTTGTACCACTTCTCCAAATTTTTGGCAACAGCATTTAATGCCAGCACACAGATATGTTGGGCTTAAATTCTCCTCAGTGCTGAAGTTATTTATAGTGGGGAAGATTAGTGGATACATTTAAACCATATCCGGAAAGACAAGCAAGTAGCAAGCATTATTTTCTTCTTTTTTTTAGACCACAAACTGAAGATTTTTTTGCTAACATGGTTGTAATTCTGCAAGCAAGTTCTGATCTTCGGTGAATGAAGTAATAAACGTAAATCAAAAGACAGGAACAGGAAGCACTGTTATGCAAATAGCTGCAAAGCGGTGAAAAAGAATTACGTATTTATTGGGCTAGAATAGGTCTCATATAGAAAGCAGTTCATCTATGTTAAGCTTCTGGGCTGATATCATACATTTTTCAATGAGCACTTTGTAATTACTAACAAACTTCAGTAGTTTCTTTCCTTTTCTGTCATAAGTCATGATTTAATTTTAAGTTCTGCATCCCGTCCATTGACAGAAGCCGAACTTGGTAAAACTAGTTTTGCGTTGTCAAGCAAGTTCTTTTTTACCTCTATTAAACCACTACAGAAATTGCTAACACATTGTTATGTGCATGAAATAGCAGGGCCATTTTAACAGAGATCTTGCCTCAGGAAGTGAATTTCTGTGTTCTTGTATATATGTCAAATTAAGGATTACCCAAAGTGAGTAAGTAGTATGTAACCAAACATATTATTAGAGTTAACTTGCAATGTAGATAAGTGATTATTTTCAATCAGCCCTTGACATTTTTCAATGGAGGATAATAACATGTCACCTGCTTTTGTTCTATGTTTTCAGAAACTTTTTTTTGAGTATGTTGCTTAATACCACCTACAGAAGTCCAAATGTTACTAATTTAAAGTCAAATAATTTTGCCTTGCATCTGGAACTATAGTATCAGATTTAACAGTAACTGATTGGCAGTTAGTTTTGTCTCAGAAATTTCGTCATTTCGGTTGTCAGTGTTGGGAATTCACCATCCAAGGAAACTGTTCCTTGATTAGTATGCAACACATCTGAGAATATTTCCTGCCTTGTGTCGAGCTGATAAAAAAAAAAATATATACAGTTTGTGAACCTTTCTTTGCAATTCAGGGAGAGAAACTATGAATGATTTAAACATCTCACCAAACTTCAGGTGTAGCATGAGAACTTTCTGATATAGAGTACCATCAAAATCTTAGCAAATATGTTAAGGAATGTGGTCATATTTAATTAAGATTTAATAGTATTTTTTTTTTATTCTTTTCTTTAGTTGTAATGTGGTCTGCCTATTAAGATTTACGATAAAACACTTGGATTTGGCTTTTTTCCTTCATGTGGTATCTGTAATGGTAGCATTCGTACATCATTTATTGTTTTTTGTAGCTTTCAGAAATCTTCGTAATTTGGCTTCCAGTTTTGGTAAAGAAACCTTAATTTAACACTTAACACTGCCGTTTCGTGAATGCTGACTGGATGTCTGAAGTTGTTACTTTTATTTACTATTTCCCGGCTTTTATTTTGAACAGAGCTGCCTTTGAAGCTGAGAGAAGTCTAAACAGGACTTTAAACATCAGCCTCTCTGAGGAGAAGAAGGCCTCTCGAAGTCTTCACGATGCTTTCGAAGCAGAGAACCGTAAAATGAACCACACGAGGAACAGAGAACAGCAAATTATCAAGGTTAGCTCTTGTAAAATGTGTGGCACACAACCGATCCTAACATGATGCAATGCATTTCAGTGTATCGAAGAGGCAAATTCAAACCACGGCAGAGAGTCTGCTTTTAATGTCCGCATGTATCGTGCCATTTACGGGAAGCCTTGCCAAGTCTTGTTCTGAGGTACAAAATGAAATGTTCCGTCATGATGTGGCGTTGCAGCAATGGTGAGGAAAGAAGCAGAAGTTTGCACTGGGTCCAGCGTTCAGACCTGGGTACCCAATTCTGTAGTCGACGCTGTACCCAGGCATCCCAAAATATGACTTCCTTCAGGCCTCAAGTTCTGCTTGAATACTGACAGGATTCTTGCTTCCCATGTCAATGTCTTATGTACGGACGCGACAGTGAAGTCTTCTTAGTCATAGATGCTTACTCACACGTATAGTGCATGTAAGTGAAATGTTTGGATCCGCACAACAGTTTCAGAATCTGGTCCCGGAACACGGTCGGTCGGGTTCCTGGTGCAGATACAAAAGGAAAAGTATGAACAGTTTACTTTGAATACAATCTATGCACAAATGAGTGTTTTATCAGATTCAGGGTCACTGCAGGAGAAATACACACACAAAATATGCAATTAAGCTATTGTTTATTGTATTCTGGTAACAGTAATTTAAGTTCTTGGTGTTGTGACTGCATAATCAGGATTCTTTTTGACCATTCAGACGATTGTATTAAGACCGACGTGATGAGACACTGAATTATAAGGAGGTTGATCTTAACAGGATGCAGAAACAGAATCATATTACTCCAAAGCTCGTTGTAAATGTTTATGCTTAAATGGAATAAATATTACATTATTTAAAACATTGGTAAAACAGACGCCGAAACTTGGATCAAGTGTACAAACATGTTTGGACAATGGGTCGTACAACGTTTCTGACAATGTGAGTCAGTGTTTTACCACACATGGAAGAGAAAGTCCTTTGGTAGTGACTTTTTGCGAATTTGCTCCCACATTCCCAGGAACTTCACAAAGAATTACAGCAGGAGAAGAACAAACTGGTAGAATTGGAGAAGGCCGTGGAGAAGGAGACGTTGAGATCCAACGCACTCTCCAGAGAATTAGAAGCCATCAGAACGGAAAGCGTCAGCGAGGTGCAGCACGAGAAGGCGAAATTCACAGAACTGAAGACGGCGTTGGAGGTGGAAAGGTCAAGATGCCAGGAACTCAAGACTGCTTTGCAGGTAGGCTGCACGAAGGGGAGAAGCAGATGCGGTGGTCGTGAAAAAAAGTTGGAAACAAAAAAAAAAGTGTAAAATTTCAAAAATTTCAAATTTTCTTTTGCTTTGTACGTCATTGCTGCCTGCAGTCGATGATTACATTATAAAGGTAAGTCTGACTTGAAGAAGGAAATGTAGGAGCATGTCCAGATCACTGCCAACTCACAAACTGAGGAAAATTTGAATTGAATAAAACAACGCAATGTTCTAGTGAACATTCCCGTCACTTAAGCCTTGGGAAGGCTTCTTCAATTACTTCCGTTTGTAATGAAAGCTAAATTTGTGACTGCCAGTGTCATTGTATATATGCACTGTGTGTAAATAACTGTACATTACAAAAAAGATAAATGAAGAAGCTCTTTATGGTAATTTGAAAAATGTCAGCAGGGGTATACATGAATAATTGATCTTGGAAGAAGGGTCCATAGAAAGCTATGAATTGATGTTTTATGAAAACTTTCTTTGAACATGTGCCATGTCTGAGGCATTAGTGATCCCTTGTACAGTTGTAGCTACCAACCGTCAGGGCATGATTAACCAGTAACCTAAACATCCTATAGATAGGGGATATTATCACTTTCTATTTATTATCTTGCAGAGAGAGCATGTACTGAATGCACAGCTGCAGTCGACCATGGAACAAGAGAGACAACAAAACGCAGATGCCTCGTTACAGGAGAAGACCTCCATCGCAGAGCTGCAGGCCAAGCTGGATACCTCTCAGGCGGAGGTGGTGGACCTCCAGGGACGGGCCAAACAGTTGGAGAACACCATCCAGAGGATAGAGGGCGTCCTGGAGTCAGAAAGGACGCAACATAAAGAGGCAGTGTCTCAAGAAAGGGCTGCCACAAGGCAGATGAGAAGCTCTCTTAATGCTGTTGAGGTGAACTGGATCTCTTCTAACCCGATATTTCTATTGTTTAATTACTTCCTTTGCTTGGTCTTGTAGTATTATCTGCACCAGCCATCAAGTAAAGAATCAAGTGTGGAAGAAAACACATCAGCAATTTGTACAAAAAAACCACATGAGTAATTTTGTAGGAAAGTATTCATATAAGGATGTGCCCATATGTTTCAGTGTTGAAGTCGAGTCCAGGCAAAGAGTTGCCAAGGCCTGCCTTAAGCAGAAGCTGGTAACATGATATGTGTGATGGCCTTGAGGCTTGCATGCCCCTCGAGGCCTTTGACCTTGAGGCCAAGGCCAGTCTCTACTTCATCCCTGATATGTATGTGAAGAATGTTTTGACATTAATGATAGGAGACCATGAATGATGCTCTGAGCAAATACATTTCATGTGTGTACTTCCACCATGTAGTTAAGTTGTTAGACCTTGTTAACAGCTTACTTTGTCGCTGCCATCTGTCCGAGCATAGACGGGTAGATTAGTGTCCATTACAAACAATAGTCTATCCAACTGCTTGCCATAACTTAAGTTTATGCAGTCCAGTTGCTTGAAGTGAGACATACCGTTTCGAAAACACACAATTCGTCAGTTCCAGGGAACAGTTTAACTGGTATTTCATTAAATTTTTCTACACAATGTGGTCAAAGTCGTAATTAAATGAAAACAGTTTGAGCGGGTGCTGGAAACATGAAAATTTGGTTTACATAAAAATGTGGGATTTTAAACAGAGTTACTGCAGAAATCTCTAAAGGCTTCAAAACTGCTCTGTAGCATGGGGAAGCGAAATTATTCACAGAGAATTCAATTACTGTGTTCACTGTTCATCAAATATTTTTGAATAATATTAAAATTAATACAAGTAAAGACTATAACATCAATACGTTTTGTCTTTAAAAGCTTGGTTGCTTTTGTAATGATAACTGCTGACGCGAACGTTTGGTTTTAATTTAATCTCCGTGTCACAGAGCAAGTTGGAGGAAGTGGAAAGTCAGCTGATTAACGAGCAGGAAAAGACCGCCAGGCTGAAGGTCGAGAAAGACCGCCTCCACCAGAGTCTAGAGAGCCAAACAGAGGCAGACAAGGAGAGAGTCAACCAGAGGGAGAAAGAACGAGAGAATGAGAAGAGAAAACAGCTAGAGAGAGACAGAGAAAGGGAGCTGGAAAGACAGAAACAGGTAAAATCTCTCGGGATGGAGCGAGCAAGATCAGCTGGGATTAAGCTAGTGGATTTATTGTTGAAGGAGGGCTCATCCGTGGTGATGAGGAATCGGCAAGAAAATGCTGTGATTGACTTTGAGAGCTATTTGTCGTGTTATTAAAGAGGTTGGAACTGAGTCATGATGGAAATTAGTCATGTTGATGTACTTCACATTTTTGTAATAATAATGTCAAATGTTAATATGATGAATAGTTGACTGACACCTTTAATCCTCAAATGTCGATTTCAAAGCACCTCGATTTCTCTTCATTCGAATATGAAGTTCTCTTTATCTCTTTTTTTGAGCATGTTGTTTTATGCAATTGCACTCACCCTTACAGTTTAAGATCCAGTTGAATGTCTCTGTCTACGAGGTGAATGTCCAACTTGTGACACCAGACACAAACAGATCACATGTTTTTTTAATTGCTGCATGTTTTGTATCAGGTTGTCATGTTAATCCCACCGACACCTACAATAACATCCTTTAACGATATTTTCTTTGACATAGCGGGACTTGGAGCTGGAACACCAGTTAGACCAGCAGAAGATAAGATCTCTGGAGGAACAAGTGGAAGACTGGAAGAACCACGCCCAGCAAACCCTGGAGGAGCTCCAGAGGTTGCAAGACAAACAAAAGTACGAGACATCTGAGGATGTGGAGATGCAGAGAGAATTAGAAATGGTGAGCTTCTCTCTCATTTACTCCCTCTTTCAGTTTTGCAGACTCCAAAGATTATGTTAACAATTATCAGAGTCAGAGCACCAACTCATCAGATTCTAATTCTGTGCAAGTGGCCAGAAGTTTTACTGGTTTTAGTTCTAAACTGTGAGGCTATATTCGGTTCATGTTGGTCCTCTGGAAAAGAACACTTTCTTTATGCACGGTCTTACTTTTGGAGTGGCCCTGTATACAAACTAATGTGGGGGCCCATTTCACTGCAGTTGCAAGTCGTTTAGACTTATTTATCTGACAACTGCATACGGTAGGTTGATTTCAGCTAGATTAGTTCACTGTCACGTTGTTCAGCCTTGTCGTTCAATAGCCAAAAATAAAGTAATCAGCAATGTGGAATTCCCTCTGTTTCATACGATGGCTCATCTGGATTCAGTATGGAATACCCCACCGAATAGCTACAACGATATCATTTTGTGGGGACTCCACTCTTTAAGGAAGCCCCTGCCGCATGTGCCCTGTTCTCCTATGCTTCATTCCAGCCTTGCTTCCTCATGAATAGATTGATAATAAGAGGCAGAAAATTAAGTTTTTTGAAAGAATTTCTCAATGGTCACCCCCTGTCTTTTACAGCAATGTTTGTCACATGATTCTCCGCAGGAACTGCAGAAGAGTCTGGAAAGGCACAGTCCTGCCGGAAAGGAATCCGGAACATCCGGTCAGAGTTCACGTTTTCACCTCCTGAGAGAGCAGCTTGAGGCAATTCGTCAGAGGTTGCAGCTGATTGCGGTCAGAGAACACGAGGGACTCTCGCTTTTGAGGAGGTTGGGATTTGTTTAGTCTGTAGGACATATACATTGTGATCTCGGTGTAATTACAGGGGAGGGGTAAAGAAGGACGACAGGAAGGGGGCAGTGGTGGGTGAAGGTGAAGCTGGAAAGTTCTATAACAGCGAAATCTTAAAATACTGTTTACTTTGAAATCAGTCATTAAACTTTCAGATGCCTTTAAAATTCAGACCCATAGCCAGGTCAGATGGCCAGAGGTGGGCCCAAATAGAAATAGTAGCCTGGCCCACTGGCACATGTGACATAATGATGGAAAGTTATCAACCAAAAATAGTCCCTGAAGGGGACTATTTAGGGGACATCATCTCCTGCCATTCTCCACCCCCCAACCCTTGACTACATGCCTGCAGTAATCTGTTTTCTGTTGCTACTTTGACAGAATGAACCAAGCGGTTGCCGACACATCGTCCAGCACCGCCCACGAAATACGCAATCTGGAGAGAAGCCTGCAAGAAGCAACTGCAGAGCTGAAACAAATCCACGGAGCCCTGGTCCTTCAAGTGGAGGTAACATTCAAGCATCATCTACAGACGGATATCTCGGTGTTGCATTCTTTTGGGAAAAAGTCACTTCCCTTCAATGGACTTGGTGACTGAAGGAACTGATGTTTCATTAAAATCAGGAATATTTTTTCATGGCATAACTACTTGAATATTCTTTGCAGTTTGTTAAAACATCGGCTTTTTAAAATGAACATTGCAATAGTTAAAGAGAGATTTTCACAATATGTTCAGGTACCTCCACAATATCCAAATTTCAATTTTTCCACCATTGTCAAATTTGAAAGTTAAAATAAGTACTTAAATTTCAAAGAACAACAAAGACTTGTTGCAATAATTTGCTACTGTTACCATGGCATTTTTAAAACTTTAAGGCAACAGGAAATCTTTCTCGATCAGAAAAGTCTTTCTTTAAACTGTAGCATCTTATTGTTATCATTAATTACTTAAATTTATTAAGTGCCAGAACTATAAAAGTATCAGCTGTTGTGCTGAACAAAAGAATAAGAATGAGCTTATAACAAAAGTAAAGAAAACTATACATTAAAAGCTTGTCTTAGAAATGTAAGTCTTTGGCTTTGAAAATGCTAATGGAGGAACATAGTCTCAGATCAACTGGAAGAGAATTCCACAACATCTTGAGTTATGAACAAGATGTTGACACAGGATTTGAAACGTCTGCAGTGAAAACTTATTCTATTTCATTTAACAACCCATTCACTTGTCAGTGGAGTACTTCTGTAAGGATAAAGTGTTTGTCACATTAGGGTTAATAGTATGTGAATAGATCAGGCGTGAAATACTCTAAAATCCAAAAAAGTCTGAAATGATTATTGTTCAGCTAATAAAAACTCAGAAAGGGAATTATCATTTGTTCAAAGATGCCCAGTGTGCTTCAGTATCCAACTTACTCGTAATCCTATCCGTACCGTATCTTCATTTCATGATGTCTGCACTTCATCGGTCTACCCGCTTCTCATTGCTCGCAGACAAGCACTGGCGTCCCCGCATCAACGTCTCGTCTCAACACCCGCCTCCTGAACCAGAACGCGGAGCTGAGTAACTACATCTCTAAACTGAGTGACGAGAAGTCGGACCTGAGGAGGCAGCTGTCACAGCTGGAGGAGGACCTCTGGAATGTCAAACAGAGGCAGTCGCCTCATCATCATCAAACATCCTTGGTAAGAATGTCAAAAAAACTTTCATTCATGTTAACATAGCACTTGTCAATGTGTAGACAACTTACAACATGGATTCCCAAACATGGGGTCATGACCCAGTTCTGGTTGAGAAACGATTCATTTGGGGTCGTGAAATATGTTTGACGAAGTTTCAAAAAATGCCACATTCCAGGACAGATGCAAAATTATAGGGCCAATATTAACTATCACATTGGTTAATTTGATGCATCCGTCGGAAGTGCAGATCAACTGGACACGAGGAGTAGAAAGACATCGGTGGTCGACGAGATACAATCGTAGTACCAAGACTCACATTTGTAAAGTCAGTTTGTCTTGAATACACTTCCTGTACTCTGTGGTCAGTGGAAATCTTGACCAAAGTAACATTTCAGTGGACTATGTTTTGCATTGAATGGGTGAAACCTACTTTGCATATTGTTTGCACTTTATCAGCACACAACGTCTGTGAGTCTGTGCAACTACAGTAGTTGACACACTTACAGATCTGTTCAACAAAGACTGGGCTTGATACTTATTGGGACTTTGTAATGACGGTTGTGATCTGATGGTGCTACCTGAAAAGGGGTTGCCACGAGAAAAAGATTAGGAAGGGCTGACCTCTAAGGTCCTACTTCTTCTGAGACGTTCCTGCTTTACATACTTCCAACAGTCATCGTAATCAAGAACCGAGTAGATCCAGACTAAAACTCAAAAGCGAGATGTGTAATGTAACACCAGTGTGTCTCAAACAAGGAGTAAAAATAGATCTCATTGTATTGAGATCCTATGGACAAATGATGTAAAAAATGGACAATTATAAAAATGTAATGGACAAGTTAATAGTACCTTGCATTTTATCACAATTTCAAAAGATTCATTACATAGAATGACATATATACTTCCATTACCCCTCTGAAGTACAAATAGCTCTGTAAACGTGACCTTTTTACATTAATAATGTATAATGCAAGTTCAAAGTGAAAGTAACCCATGTCATGTCCTAAAAGTGAGATTCTGTTAAATTATCCTCGTAATTTGTTGCAGTTTGGCATAGAAGCATGTCACTCCAGCAGGTGATAGTAGCAGGAATTAATGATGGAATCATCAGCTGAAGACATCCTCCTCCAGTCTTCACGTGCAACACTATTTCATCTTTATAGCTTCTCACATCATAAGTAAACAGACTGTCCTCCGTCAGTCTGTCATCACCATCACCCTTTTTAATTCCAGCATGTTACTGATGTCTCTCAAATTCTGGTCTCATTAAAGCCTTCCAGAGGAACCCGTCAGGGCCTCGATCAACTCTTTGCTGAGGAGAGGTCCTCCTGGGAGAGGGAGAGATTGTCTACCCAGAATGCCCTGCGGCAGGCAGAGAGGGAGATCATCCGTCTCCGGCTGGAATTAGAGCAGAACGCTTCCAACAGAGAGAGTGACGTCGAACTGCTGCTTAGCAACGGGGATGTCCCCGAGCACCAACAGCAGAAGGTTGGTCCTTTGCAACGTATGCCAGCAAAAAAAACATTTTTAAAAGAAAATGAGACGAGACATTTGCGAGCATATGTCATTCAGTGCTGAAGCATCCTGCCATAATGTCTGCATTCAGACCCAATGAGCAGGTCTTATTGTTTGTAACTGTGGGATACTACCAATTGCTTTTTGAGTTGATCCAGGGCGGTCCCACATTCAATAGTGATATTGTTCAATTTGAGGAACACTCTCCAGGAAGTTGTCGCACAGAACTTTTTTCTCATCAAAGAAAAAAAAAATTTACTTTCCGCCTCCATGTCTGTGATCCTGTATTGACCTTATCGTCATGGTTGTCCAAGGGGGCAAAAGCATATCTACTAGGGAATGTGCTTTATCCACAGTTTACAGTACCTCACTTTTCGGAAGATATCATTTCGTGCTTCTGAAGGTTCAAAACTTACGGATTTACTCTGCTTCCGTCAACAGTATCAGAGATTGTACGGTAAATATCTGAGAGCAGAGAGTTTCCGTAAGTCCCTCATTTACCAGAAGAAGTACCTGCTACTGCTTCTGGGGGGATTCCAAGACACAGAGGAAGCCTCTCTAGCCCTCATCGCCAAGATGGGCGGTTACCCTAATCCATCCAACATGGAGGAAACGGCCACGAGGAGCAAGGCTTTCACTAAATTCCGCAGTGCTGTCAGGGTCTGCATTGCCATTTCTAGGTGAGCTTCGAGATTAAGTTTGCCCAAAATACCATCCTGTTTTTATAATCAATACTTTGTGTTAAGTTATGTGCATAATATGTACATAATATATTGTGCATGAAAACAAGTATAAATGGTGTCATTTCATCATCTCAATATATGACGCAGAAAATCTGTTATGGTAGCAGCCACTTCAAAAAAAAGAAAAAAAAAAGCTTTCACCTTTTTCATTTCCGAACAATTTTTATCAGACTTCTGTGAACTTTTCCTTTGAGGAAGGTCTATGGAAGTTATTTTATGTGGTTTTATATATGCTTAACTGATTGAGACTATGAGTTTTTGGTTTGTCATAAAAAAAGGCAGTTTTTAATCACACCTTTGGACATAGTTGCCATTGTTTTTTTTTTCATAGGGATATTGCACAATCTAAAAGTGGCCTTGACAGGAAAGAACTGATAATGTTGTAAGATTATAGGTCCTAATCTGTATTTCTAGATTTGAATCAAATGGCCATGAATTGGTGGTTATATTATTAGACTACGTGACAGAGGTATGAGCGGACAGTGACTTTGTTCAGTGTAATGGAGGACTACAAAGATTTATAGCCAAAGACAATGAACAGGGTATTGAGATATTCAGCAATGTTTCTGATCTAGTGTAGAGTTTTTGAGATTTGGCAGTGTTAATGCTGTAGTGTAGAGTTTTGAGATTTGGCAGTGTTAGTGCTCTCGTGTAGTGTATTAAGACATTTAGAAGTGTTTCTGAGATAGTGTATTGTATTGAAGTTTGGTGGTGTTAATGCCCAGTGAAGGTTGCTGAGATTTGGCAGTGCTATTGCTCCTAGTGTTGGGTGGGTAAATTTGGCAGTGTTAATGCTCCAGTGTAGGGTACTGGCATTGGAAAGTATTACTGCCCTGGTGTAGGTTATTGACGTTTGGCAGTGGTATTGCTCTAGTGTAGGGTATTGATACCAGAGCAGGCTATTAGGATTCAAGTTTTACTATTCTAGTAAAGGGTATTGTGGTTCAGTGGTGTAACTGCTGTAGTATGTAAAATTGAACCAATCAATATTGTTTCTTGAAATCCAGACTGAAGTACTTGAAGAAGAAGTGGCAACGAGCCTGTGGCACAAACAACCATGCTTCACCTCAATCATTACCGACTCACCACTCCGTACCGAGCTACCCTACCAGTCTTCCACCAGTACACCATTCCAACATCCCGTCGGCCCCGCTGACATTCCGCTCCCCCGGTAGGGCTAGTTCACGACAGCTCAGGGGGGCCGGTATGGGCTCCCCTCCTGTGAGAGACAGGGTCATCCCAGGTAGCAGTCATGTAATGCTCAATGGTGCCAGTCATTATACCAGTCCACAGTCTTCTTACAGGTGAGAGAAGTTTTACCAGGAATCGTTTTGCAACTCAGCAGCGTGTGTTTAATAATGGTAATAACAATGCAATCACTGTCAGGCAGTCCCATTTGAATTGTTGGCAATGGTGGTGGGGATGTGTGCAGGGTGGGGGTTTCTTGCAAAATGACCAAATTATTTTGCCAGCTTTGGCAGATACTGTTGGCCTCATAGCAGGCGTTTGCTTTGTGATGATAGATTCGTACACTTTGTGAAAACTCTTTCTAAGAAAAAGATATGTAAATGTTATGCCACGCTTTAAACAAGGTGTAGGACAGACGTGACAAGAAAATGTGACTTAATGCCAAAACTCAATTCAGTTTCATCAATTAGTAGAAAGTAGTCACTCACAAGATTGTAAATGATGTCGCTAAGGTCCAATTTTTTTATCCTCGGTCATTGGTTTGCAGTCGTATGAGCTACAGTTGATGTTTTACTATGCAATCTTGTATGCGTCCTTTCGATAGGTACAGTTCACATTCCAGGGTCAGGGAGCGACTGAGCATGTCGCCTGAGGACCCCGCGGAGGACCCGGAGGTTTCTCTGACAAAGTACATCAGAAAACTGGAAAATTTACAGGAGAGGATAACAGGTGGAAATAGGAGAGGTGAGAAACCGAGAGTTGCACGGTGGTGGTAGCTAGTAGAGATTTGAGTGATTAGTACGGTATGAGAGGACAGATTTGAGGTCAGAATAATTTGGGTTGGGGGTCAATCAAGGTTCTACTTTAGCTATAAATAGTTAAGAGGTAACAAGGAAGGAGGGTGTGTGTGGGAGGGGGGAGTGATGGTGTGTCTGGGAGGGGTGGGGGTGTGCAGGAGGTGTGTGTTGTGAAGGGAATGATATGTCTTTCAGGAATGTAGCTCCTACAATATAAACAATGGGAGCTGATGAATAGATTAGATTAATTAGTTGTTTGAGTGATAAGAAGATCATGCCCAGGACCAGGGGACTCATTCTCTGATATGAGAGTAGGTATTTAAGGTTCTCTCAGGTCTAAAAGCCATTCGGTATTTCAATAGACTGTTCGATGTCGTTGGTCTATAATTGTATCCATGTCCAGGCCATTTCCCACCTGCAGACATCACAGCCAGGAAACCGTTTAGACCCTAACCGAGCGTCTTCAACAGTCCCTTACATTAATTAAACCATGCAACGTCTGTGGAGAATTTTATTTGTATTTTCAAGCCTATGCAAGACCTACCAATTGGACTGGTGTAATCAGTGGCATCAAGAGGGTTGTTTGCAGGGGTGGGATCAAGAGGCTTGACATGCACCCCAAGGTCATCGCTAGAATTTCGTTTTTTGGGGAACATAGGTCTTACATGAGGTGCCACAACAAGGATGATATGGAAATGCGCCCAAAATTTTGGACTGGCGGTGAACTTAGAATTATTGGAAAACTAAGCGTAGCGCCACCATCAGTTGGCACACAGCTTTCCAGAAATATTGAACGTAAAAATGCCCTCCATGTTGGAAAACTAAGCGTAGCGCCACCATCAGTTGGCACACAGCTTTCCAGAAATATTGAACGTAAAAATGCCCTCCGGATTGCTGGAAACTGCTCTTCTTACACTCAATAGACTCCTGAAAATGGTACTGTCAAATATTTTCTTTAATGGAAAACCCTTCTCCTTGCATTATTGGAACGTTGTAGTTTTAAATGTGATAAAATTTGTGCATTCCCTGATGAAGACTGAAAACACTCACGTGAATTCTGAGAGCTGAATACTGCAACACCATCATCATTCCCTGCATGCAGAGGGTGCTTTAAAGTTCTCAAACTTGCATTTTCCTTTACCTTCTATCTCAAGTTCTTATCATTCTTTGTGTTTCGATCTCTTTCTTTATCAATTTTTCTTTCTTTTCTATGTCATTCCCTCTCAGCCTGTGTAGGGAGGGACAGCTGACCCTTCCTGTCCTCCACCACCCTATGTTTTGCAACTGGATGTAATGAGATGTAAGGCAGAGAATATAAGCATAAGTTTAATTCTCTTGAAGGTCTTGAAGTGAGAAATTAACAGAGAAGTTCATAAGTCATCTCTTTTTCAATCATTTTCTTTTTTGTAATCTGCCTGACTTTCAAAGATTTGCATCTTTCTGTCTAGTAAACTTCACTGACTGAAAAAAAAAAAAAATTCTTTTTGTTTTGTTGAAAAGGTGACCAGAATGGGAGGAGGCAACCGCCATCTCAAAGGAGGTAACAGACTGAAAAATTTGCACAAAGGTAATTCATCATATACTGACAGCTTTACCTCGTCAACTGTCACCCACCATTACCAGTCACAAGTTGGTCGATTCTGAAATGGCAGAGGAGAATATTCATGTATGTTACACTAAAAAAAGCTAAAAGAAACTAATCAAAACAAAAGGCTGAATTAATTGTCATTCTTTTATCATTAAATCAAATTTTGGAACAAAAACATTAAGAATCGTATGTAACAATGGCTAGCTATGAATATTTACATAAAATGTGTTGTAAAATATGAAGTTGAATATGCATTGTTTGTATAAAACTGAATATTTATAACTTGTTAAATGCAGCAGCATATTAGACAAAGGGACACTTTCTGTAAACATTTGAGTGATGTTTGTGTAATGAAGCTTGTATTATTCAGCAGAAAATAGACTACAGTGTTTGCTTCTGTTACTGGTGTCAGTCTCAATAAATTACAATTACTTGCTAACAAAATGTAGTGGGTATGAATATTCATAAACTGGAAGCAACAACCTGCCAGGAAAACAGCCAGTTGGGACTATTTCCTATGCTGTTAACTGCACAGTAGTACTGCCCTCCCATACCATCCTTCAAAACACTAAAAGTAACAAAACAAACACTTCCTAACCTATATCTGATAGAAACATGAATAAAAATGTTATTCACATTGCTTGCACTGACATTACAAGTGCCACAAAAGCAGCTCATGAAAGTACTCTGTAGAAAATGTTGTCCCAACTGGATGAACAAAACAGCCAATCCTTTCATGATATCGTACATGTTTTATGCTCTCTCGAGAGGAACATACCCTTAGCATTATGGTGTATCTGGATATCACGTCATGTTCTATCATGCAGAAAAGGTTTTCTTGAGACATGATTTTAACACATTATGTGTATTTTGTGAGGACTAGGTGAACAAAATGTAATGTGTATGAATATTCATAGACTTGAAGCCGCAGTATTTGTCCATTAACTGTTTATTCATGAATGAGTGATTTACAATGGTGCAAAGTTATTCTTGCCTTGATATTTGACCAAGTTGCCTTCAACTCAAGATAAGTTCTCTTTCTTTGTCATTGATTCGTGAAATTTTCCAGATTTTGAACCTAGGAGCAGATAAAACACTCCATTGCGGAAATTCCAAAAATATTTTTGTAGTTTGTAAAGTCTTGAAAAAAAAAAATGTAAATTTCTGAGTGTCTGTATCAGTTTGCATTTGTTATTGAAACATTGAAATTGTTTAATATGATTTATCATTTCCATGGTTTTGAAAGCCTTTTGTAAGTTCAATCATATCTGGCAGTCTTAGTCATCGTAGTAGCAACCATTTGGTTAATCCCAATGTCCTCAATCCAAATTCGTTCAGCCTCTGACAATATTCCAAAAAACGGCGGCATTTTATTTTTTCAGTCTGCTTGCTAGGTAAGGTCGCTTAATTACGCCTTGCATCCCAACGTCAGACATGGATTACTAACACATTCTGTTCACTGCTCTTCTGTTGGCCAAGATAGCAGTTCACATTGCATTCATATTTGATTACATTATAGTATATTTTAACCCAAACTGGCTACCTTAGTGCAATATGTTGGCTACTCTCGCTAACATCTCCATGGCCTTTGGGTATTCCCTATATGCCAGTTATACTACAATCCTCTCAAACAGTACTTTGTCAAGAAATTGGGTAATTGTAGTGTCATTACCAAAAGAAGTTTGAAAATCCAGAGTTGCATTTCCAGGTTGCAAGGTCTCTTAAAGACATAATCTTAATGTTACATCTAACACGCTCTTCTTAAGTTGTGAAATTTCAGAAACATTCACTTTTATGCTCATCACCTCACCTCTGCTCATTCAAGTGTCACAGAAAACCTAGCTAACTCTCTTAAGTCCCTCCCCCCACCCCTCTCTTCCCATAAATTCAGTTTACAAAGTTACCTTTTACATATTTCATTCTTTCTTTTTCTTTCTTTTTGAAGAAATGGTTTCCCACCTGGTTCACTCTTAGATGATGTGTATATTTATTTTTAGCTTCTCCAAGGAATTGATTATTTATAACATTGGACTGATGCCAAAGTCCTTACTGTTGTTTTATCGTTTTCCCTGATTATTAACCCATTTCCATTTGGCAGGTGTCAAATATTACCAGTTGATCAATTTTCTCGAGTCGAAATACACTTTTAGAGCAGCGTAAATCCCGAAACAAATCTCAGATGTCAAAGGTCGAATATCACCCACCATACATGACCTTATACTTCAGTTCATGGCATGTTGTTTTAATGAATCAATGTCGTGCTTGACCTAGTTTCGACTTTCTTTTCCAACGATCATCATTATTACATCTCTGTGCTCATACAGAATATCTTTTTTTCATTTTACACCTCTTTTTCCCAAAGTGCAGTTTTAAACTGCAGTATTAAGTCATAAAACAGAGATGTTGACAAGACATGTAACAGATAAGGGACTCTATCTGTGATTGAATGCCAATTTATTTCCCAGTTCTGAATCCAAACACCTTTTGTCAATACCAGGCCACTACTATTTCAAAGAAGTTGGCATGCTGAGGGGCTCTAACCTTCCTCATAGAACTTCGATCACAAGTTTCCTTTCACCAGACACATCTTTTTACCAATAAATCGATTGAACAAAAGGCAATCAATCTACTGACCACAGGGGATCAATCTTTTGACCGCAGGTGATCGATCAATTTACGATCACAATATGTCCCTCTGGTATGCTTTTCCTCCTTTGTATCAAAGCGAGTTTCATTTGCAATTAGTGACAATCACTTGTGAGAGATACCTCAATCGGTCAGTCATTGCACAAGCATTGATTATTTGAAACAGCCCAACGGATAACGAAACCCCATCTTTAGAGACGCATTCGAGTCACTAGCAGTGTCAGTCTAGAGGCAGTTTCTGAAAGCTGCCATTTTGAGAAAATACTACCAAAGTTTCTGAAATTTTTTTTCCTTATTTTTTGTGTGTGTGTGTGTTTTTATTTTAAATTAAACAGTGTGTAGTAAACGTTTTAAAGATCACATGACACTATATTGTTTCACTGTTACAGATTTTATTTTTACGAGTGTGTGTGCGTGTGTGTTGTCAGTGTTACTAAAAAAAATATGTATCTTCGAAATTCTTGTGTTTATGTGAGATTGTACAATAAATTATTCAGATTTATGTCAGGATGTTCATGTTGAATTTTTCTGTCTCGTAGGTTGTCAAGTTTATTTCACACCAAGGACCGCTTACCTATCTCTGCCCTATCCCCATTTTCTAGTTGCCCCCTCTATTTCTCCATTCCATTCCCCATCCCCTCCTCAGTCTCACCTGTATTACACCCCCCTCCCCCGCATTTCCCCTCCTATCAACCGCAAGATGTCACTTAGGGATTTAGTTGAATTTTTCCCTGTGACTGGTTACACTGTTAGCGCATAAAATTTATAACATGGGAGAGAGGAAGTTTTTGACATGTTTTAAGAAGAAAACCAAATATGGACCTTCAAAATCCCTGAAGAAGTATGGAACCATTTGTCTTTAACCTCAAAAGTACCCAAATTGCTATGCAAGTAGCAGTGACGACGCTACCGGGGGGGGGGGGGGGGGCATGAGGGACATTTGCCTCTCCAGATTGTTTCCTTGCCCCCCAGTTGCTCTCACCCTTCCCAATCAGATCTTGTACTCATCCAAAATTAATTTAATCACAAAACTATGAATTGGCATTGGACTGAATAAGAACAGCTTCTGGGGAACCATGATTGATAAATGATAAATCTATCTTTGTTCTTCTCCGGTGTTTCCGGGAAAAGAAAGGAGTAAAAATCAGCTGCCATAAGATTTGAAAGAGAAATATGCATTCAGCTTCCAGATATTTGACTATGAAAAGTGTCTTAGCATTTTTGTTGGCCCTACAAAATTCAAAAATCTCTAAGAAAGCATAGAAGTCAACCACTGTTACTTGAAATCAAATAAACCAACTGAGAATATATATGAATATTCATGTTGCAACAATGGGCTTAATGTTTTGTTTTTTTTTTTTCTTTGTAGTGGCTGTGACATACTCCCCCGAATTTGATTTTTCATTAACAAATTTACAACTCATATTCCAACTTTAAACAAGTTTTCAAGTAAATGAAAACCCACATGTTCTTCAACGGTAGGTTCACGCTTCACTGCAAATAGGTTACTGTTGTCAGTCAAACACTTGTACATTTTATCCCTATTTATGGGTCAGTTCCATATTGTGACTTGTTTACCTCCAAAGTTGGCTCTAAAGTAAAAAGAAGAAGGAAAAACAGGAGGATAACGTATGCTTGATCTCAAATTTTTCTTTATTACTAACTGTACACGCGAGGTTGTTCAAGGGACGGACTTGGTCATTTAATGAATGAAATGACAGCGACCACTTTAAACAGCAACGTAACGCTTTTAACAGCAACGTACCGGCATAAAACTAATCATAGTAGTGAAATCTTATTAGACCACGCCTACACAATGACTATGCAACAGTATTGGTGCCCCCCACCTCACTGGTGTATCAAAACCTATACTATCAAGTCGTGGCTTCTTGACTGGTATTGGGAATTGTTGTATTTAGTGACAAGAAAAGATGTAGCTACATATGAACAACACATGAACATGGCAAACTGATTACAACATTAATGACGTCATCGATCTGCTGTCTGCTGTTTCATCAACTGAATATTCATTAATAACATGCTTCTCATCCCCCCATACCATAACATATTACTCAACGACTTGTTCAAAGAAATCGCACTGTTGACGTATGATGAAAGTTGTCAACTACTGCGATATACTGTTTTATAGTTTTTGTCGCTATGTTGTAAGAATTTAAAACTGCACCGGAGAATTTCATTTGGAAATCTACTTATTTTGCGTAATTGTTTCATTAAAAGGCATAAAGAGGCATAGGTAAACTTTGGCACGTCAAATTTAGTTTCATGTTTTTACTTTCCACGTGAGCAAGCAATCACTTTAAACAGTTGTTCTGCATCGCCTTAACGTTACTCAAGTGGCTTCACCTCCTCGACCTTAATGTGCAGTAATCTTTTACTACATTTCTCTGCATTTCAATCCAACCCTCACATGTAATAATGGAGCAACCTAACTTTGCGGAAGCGTAGAAGGAACATACAAGAGAAAAAAGAACCATCAAGACAAAATGCGGACAATTTTCGTAAAAATGACATTTTGACGATTTAATGAACTCGTCGAAAAGACAAAATCTAAAAATTGCCATTTTGCCGAGATTCTCGTGGAATTCCTGAGATTGCCATTTTGCCAACTGATCAGAATGGCAAAATTAGGAAAATTGTCACCTTTTGTCGATGTAAAGTAC